>JAKCVP010000398.1:0-130137 GCA_023512835.1 Taxillus chinensis | reverse complement strand
TATATATTAGTATAGTAATAGTAAGGACTTAATATATACGATTCTCTTATAGGTAGTGGTAGTAACTTAATATAGCGAATTATATAAGTATAGTAGATAAATAGATTAAGGGTATAACTATTACTTAATTATAAGAATATTCGAAGATATTCGACCTATATATAAGCCTAAAGTATCGTATATTCTAATAGGCCTCGTTTAGTATAGAATATATAGAAAAAGTGTATAATAAGTATCTAAAAAGAATACTAACTAAATAAAAGAAATAACCGAATTAGGTTACCTATCCGTCTAATCAACCTGCGGTACGTGTATGTGCAGACCACATCACTATACTATATATAGTTCGAATATCTTCGGATATTCTTATAATTTAGTAATAGTTATACTCTTAATCTATTTATTTACTATATTTATATAATTCGCTATATTAAGTTACTACTACTACCTATAAGAGAACTATATATATTAAGTCCTTACTATTACTATACTAATATATATCTCGTATTTAATTCGCCCTATCTAATACTCTCTAGATATTCTAGTATTATTAGTATAGTTTTACCTCGCCCCGATAGGAGTAGGTGCGCCCACCACTCCTCCACAATAGTAGATTAGTAAGAGAAATATTACTTAAAAAAGAAAGAGGGATACTTTATCCTCTCCTCCTATATATACCCGGACCTCGGGGCGGATCAACGTAGCACCGGTAGTACGTCGGAGGTGCGTAGGTGCACCGTACCTCTCTATCTTATAGTAATCTAGATAAAGATTACTAGTAGTATATAGATCCTATAATGCTTAAGAGTATAAGTAATTTAGTCTTAGTTATTAATATTATTATAGTCTTCTATTCTAATACCGTATAATATATTTAGAATAGAAATCCTTATAAGGATTTATGATATAGCCATTAGTAAATAATATATCAATAAATATCTTACATCGCTTATAAGTACGGAGAAGGGATAGTAGGAAGATTCGTAGTAGGACAGGTAGGAGAGGCCCTAGAACCTACCCCCTAAGGGGCCGTTTGTGGGCCCGGTCCCACCGCCATGTAGTTTATATACCTAGGTAGATGGCGCAAAGCTCACTGTGCTGCCCGACGTCAATGACGATGCCCTGGTCTGGCTACCTTTTCGCTAAACGTGATAGCTCAGATGGATGGGTATGCAAACGAGCAACCCGTTAACAGCAGCCCTCTCTTCTCTCCTCCTCCATTTCCCTCTCGTCCATCTCCCCCCCCACATATCCGCTCCACTCCAAGTCCTCTTCCACCTCGTCCACTACCCCTACCAACATCAGCCACCAACCATCAAAGCACAATCTCCTCCCCCCGCCCCGCCCCCTCAAACCCAAGCGCCCTCAACCGCCTCCCGCGAATCTTCTCCCTCCGCTCCCGCTCCCGCTCCTCCTCGCGTCGTATCTGGAACACCTCCATCTCCGACGCCTGCTGAAAGGGCGAGGGCACGTAGTCGTCCTTGTCGAGATCTATTTCGCCCATGAGGGTTACATTTTCGCCGCGCACGAGATATATGCCGCGCGGTGCGTCTGCGTAGAGATTGCCTGCAAAGGTGCGTTCTATTGTTTGTTGGAGGACGAGATTACCTATGTGGGGAAGGAGGGGGTGATGTTAGCTTCCTTCTTTCTAGTTCTTTTACTTCGTTTTTTTGTGTTCTTTTGTTTCTTGATACTACTTTTGTTGATCTTGTTTCTTTTTGGAGGGGGGAACGTACCGAATTGATCCCAGGAGCGTAGGATACCAATGACTTTCCGGCCGTCGCGGAGTGTTACGAGGAGTTTTTCTGGTTGTCAATGTAAGCTTCTGATGTTTATTTAATGCATTCATCTAATTATTCGTGGATTCTTCAGCAGCGCGCGCGCGCGTCTGCCTCTTGTCTCTTCAGCAGCTATAGCGGCAGCAGCAGCAGAGCGCAAGAGAGAGAAAAGACGGGGGGTATAAACGTACTGTCGGTTAGATCCAGTAGACTGGCAGCTGTAGTGAACATTTGCGGAGGTAGTTGTGGGGGGCCCTGCTGCATCATTGGCTGTGGGGGACCTTGTTGCGCTGGGCCTTGGGGAATTGTGTGGAAGTTCGCCGGTTGCGTGGGTGGGGGATGTTGATTCTGCATTGTGGATTTTCTATTGATTTGTTTGCGGGCAGCTCAGAAGTGGGCGTGAAGGAGCTGGGATACGGCTGAGATGTGGTGTAGAGGCTGGATGCGATGCGCGGATGCGTAGAACGTTGCGCGTGGGCCGAGGAAGGTACTGTATCGATCTGCGGCGACGAGAATGGAAGGGCAGGGGAGAGTGGGCTGGGTGCTGTGAAGGTAAATGTACGGCGGTATGCTGCGTAGAGAGGTGAGACGGGTTAAATTGAAGTCGCGAGGAAGAGACGGTTGCGCATGCATCATCGAGACATGGAAGCTGAGGCAAGCTGATACTGATGCTTGGCGCACGAGGGGCGCTCAGTGCTGCTGCGCCAATCGCCCCCATAGCAAGTGTATAATGCCCACCATCGTTCTACTGATTGTACCTTATTGTGGCCACGATGTTGACTGAGCAGACTCCTTTCCATTCTTCAAGCTTCAATCTGAGCTCTTGGCTGTCGATGCTCGGGGGACACGGACACGGCGTCCTGCGGCGAAGCGTCATTATTGACATGAACGGACCGTCAGCCAATGACTTGGTTACCTATCTTCTATAGGTACCTCGTATCGTCACCAAGACGAGCACATTCATGTTCACTACGACTCTTGTGCGGCCTTTACTCCAAAGGCACCAAGCTTCGACTCTCGTTCAGCCCAGTCCTCGAAAGAAGTATATTCACCGCTAGCGCAAAAACTCACTTGGCAGCCACTGCAACCAAGACCTACACGGGCTTTGCTAGGCCATTCCGGGCGTCTGAAAGACCCACCTGAACGCTCCCGACGGTCCCTGGGTCGGGTCTTCAGTCGTGGTACGAAGAGCAGAGTTGAGCGCGTGTCGCTTGCACGGCGTTGGGTAGTGACGTGATGCCCACACTAGCGGCAGCTGCTCCTCCCTTGTCGAACTCGGTGATCCCAGTACTTGAGGGGTTCCGGTTCCTCTGCTTCGCCTACAGTACAAACTCTGCCACCTTGCTCGCCTCGAACTAGGCAGAGATCCAAAGCCGAGAGACACGCATTGCAGACACAGACATGGGAGAAAGCTTCGCCTCTGCACTCGTGCAATTCAGCCGCATCACCAGATGGACGCCTCCACATGATCCCACTGATCTCGACCTCAGTGGCCAGACCATCATCGTTACCGGCTCGAATACCGGCGTAGGCAAAGAGGTCGCCATCAAGGTTGCTAGACAGAATGCAGCGCGCGTCATCCTCGCAGTGCGAACAGTCGAAAAGGGCGAAGCTGTCGTGCCGCTAGTGAAGCAGGCCGCCAAGGATCCCAAGATTCGCGTCGATGTATGGCCTCTGGAGATGGCCGACTACGACAGCCTCAAGGCCTTCAGGAAGCGCGCAGAAGCCGAATTGCAAGACGGCTTGCACGGACTGATTCTCAACGCAGGACTGGTCAAGATTAGCAGAGTCGAGACCAAGTACGGCTGGGAGACAACGCTGCAGGTTAACGCCATTTCTACCGCTCTATTGGCGCTGATGCTCGTTCCTATACTGCGTAAGGCCAAGACGGCGTCCTTCAAGCCGAGTCTGGTCATTACAAATTCTGGCGGACACAAGTGGACGACTCTGACAAAACAGCAACAGGCTGGCGACGCACCTGTCCTCGAGCCATTGAACAAGACCTTTGGACGCACCTCTCAGTACCCGATGAGCAAACTCGTGAGCATGTATGCTTTTCGACAGATTGCCCAGTGGGTAGGAGAAGACATTTATGTGGTCAACGCATGCCCCGGAGCGGTGACGACGGAGATTGCTCGTGATGGAGGCGTCTTCTCAGTGTTGCTCCTCCATGTGCCGGCAATGTTGCTATTCAAGAGCCCCGAACAAGGGTCGCGATCGATTGTGTCTGCTCTCGGACTCAAGGAGAACAATGCCGAGGAAGGCAGGCTCTGGCAGGCAGACATCAATTACGAGTAAGTTGCTCCCAGACGGCTACTGCCAGAAAACCTTGTCCGCTAACCTTGCCAGGCCCATCCCCAATCTACAGCCGCCGGTAGTTGATAAGGTACAGCCTGTCGTGTGGAAGGAGCTGGTGGACGGGTGGTCAAAGGACCTGCCCGAGACGCAGGAGATCATCAATGCTGCAAGGGGCAGTTCGTAGTACTGTACAGTGCAGTATCGTCACACAATGCATGCGGAACAGTCTCGATCTTTCAGCTGTTGTCATTGTTCGCGTGCTGTCTGTACTGCCTGTCCTTGGCCGATCAATCACGATCGTCTTGGAAAGGAGCTGACACTTGTCCATGGAGCACCCTGGTCGACGACGCAGGTCCGACGGCCATGGCGACCTCGCAGAGATCTTGTACTGCCAAGCCAAAGGCCTGCATTGGACATGGCGTCACCACAAGGCTTACCCCAGGCTTCACAATAGCCAGCCGGGCCAAGAAGCGACTAGCAGTGCTGTGAGCCTCATGGAAGCACTGGAAAGCACGGCTAAAGACAGGAGACGTCCAATGGGGCCTCAAGCCAACGGCGATCCGGGACGTCAACCCCGCAGAGAGCGCACGGCAGCCGGATAAAGTGACCTGACGCACCTCCGACTTTCCCATTACGGGCCTGGCCCTCCGCGACCTCTACAACCTCATCTCGCCCGTTCCTTGTCTTGACCAGCCTCTCGGTCCATCCTGCCACGAGACTGCTACGCTGCCCGGCACAGCAAACACTTCCGCGTCATGCGGTAATCTTATATCAATATCAATGGCCCCCATCACCTGGCTGCCGCCTCTTCTCGAGGACCTGGACATTGGCAACATGGGTTTCTTTCGTATCCTGAGTCTGCTGAGCCTGGCAGTCCTCACTGCCACCAGTGCCCTCATCGGCAACCCAAATGACTTCATCAGGCCCTACAAGCGGGCCCCGCTGCAGAATATCGTGACATGGGACGAGCACTCCATCTTCGTCCATGGCGAGAGGATCATCTTCTTCTCCGGCGAGTTCCATCCCTTCAGACTGCCCGTCCCAGACTTGTGGCTCGATGTCTTCCAGAAGATCAAGGCCGCCGGTTACACCGGTGTCAGCTTCTACACCATGTGGGCTCTGCACGAGGGTGAGCCGGGTGTCTTCCGTGCCGACGGCATCTTCGACATCAAGCGCTTCTTCCAGGCTGCCTCTGACGCTGGAATCTATCTGCTGGCCCGGCCCGGCCCGTACATCAACGCCGAGGTCAGCGGCGGTGGCTTTCCTGCTTGGCTTAGTCGTGTTCCGGGTTACTCCAGGACTAACCAGACGGCCTACCTCAATGCCACCGAGAACTATGCTCGTCACATCAACCAGTTGATTGCGGAGGCTCAAATCACCAACGGGGGTCCCATCATTCTGTACCAGCCAGAGAACGAGTACTCCACAGCTGATCCGCCCGTCAAATTTCCCGACGCTTCTTACATGGCTGCTGTTGAGAAGCAGGCCCGCGATGCTGGCATCATCATTCCCTTTATTAGCAACGACAATGCCCCGCATGGATACAATGCCCCTGGCACTGGATTGGGTGAGGTCGACATCTACGGTTACGATGGCTATCCTCTCGGCTTCGACTGCGCCAATCCTTACACATGGCCAGACAATGCTCTTCCCACCAACTATCGCCAGCTCCATCTGAAGCAGAGCCCCAAGACACCAAACGCCATTGTCGAGTTCCAAGGTGGGTCTTTTGACCCCTGGGGTGGTCTCGGATTCGAACAGTGCCAGAAGCTACTGAACCATGAGTTTGAGCGAGTCTTCTACAAGAACAACTTTGGCTTCGGTGTGACGCTCATGAACATTTACATGACCTTTGGCGGTACCAACTGGGGTGGCATCTCCCATCCTGGTGGCTACACCAGCTATGACTACGGTTCAATCATCACAGAGGAACGCTTGATCACCAGAGAGAAATACTCGGAGGCCAAGCTCGAGGCCAACTTCCTGGCTGTTTCTCCTGCTTTCTTGACGGCAACCTCGCTGGACAACACCAATGCCAATGGCTCTTACTCGGACAATGCAAACATTGCCATTACTCAGCTTCAAGACACAAAGACTCGCTTCTTCGTTGTCAGGCACGCCAAATACAACAGCCTTGACACCGCTACTTACAGCTTGAAGGTTCCCACATCTGCTGGAAACTTGACCCTACCACGTGCTGGAGGCTCGCTGACGCTGAGCGGCAGAGACTCGAAGATTCATGTTGTCGACTACGCTGTTGGGGCCTACACCCTTCTGTACAGCACCGCTGAGATCTTCTCGTGGAAAGTCACCCGCGGTGTGACCACTCTGATCGTCTACGGCGGCCCCAACGAGCAGCATGAGTTGGCGTTTACTGGCGTCCCTGAGCCGAAGGTTGTTGAAGGTAGCGACGTTCAGACGCGCAACATCAACGGCGCGCAAACGCTCAACTGGAAGGTGTCTACCCAGCGGAGAGTCGTCAACTTTGGCCCTGGTTTGACTGTTCATATTCTTGATCGCAACTCAGCCTACAACTACTGGACATTGCCCGTTGGAAAGGACAAGTTCTGGAAGGGGACTAAGAACGAAAGCTCTAGTCTCCTTGCTCACGCTGGTTATCTGCTGCGAACTGCGAGCCTCGAAGATGCGGGCTGCACGCTTGCACTGACTGGTGATTTGAACGCTACCACACCTCTTGAGATCATCTCCGGTGCCCCTGATACTGTCAACAAGATCAAGTTCAACGGCAAGCCTCTCACCTTTACCCACAACGATCAGGGCGTGATCACTGCGACTCTGACCTACCAGAAGCCCCAATTCGACTTGCCGTCCTTGAAGAACTTGCAATGGAAGTACGTCGACTCCCTTCCTGAGATCCAGCCCAACTATGACGACTCTGCGTGGAAGCAGGCCGACCTGCAGAAGACATACAACGATGAATACTCGCAGCAGACACCTACATCTCTCTTCTCCGCAGACTACGGCTTCAACACTGGCAACCTGCTTTGGCGCGGCCACTTTGGTGCTACAGGGTCTGAGAAGTCCCTCTTCCTGCAGGCACTGGGTGGATCTGCGTTTGGTGCCTCAGCATGGCTGAACAACACCTTCCTTGGCAGCTGCCCAGGCATCGATAGCGCAGAAGACTGTAATGTTACCCTGCCCATCACCACCAAGCAAGGCGCGCAGTATGTCCTTACTGTCCTCCAAGACAACATGGGCTACACAGAGCAGTACAACCCCGGCCGCACACAGCTCAAGACTCCTCGTGGCATCATTAACTACAAGCTTGACGGGCAGCCACAGAAAGCCATTAGTTGGAAATTGACAGGCAACCTAGGCGGCGAAAAGTACATTGACAAGGTGCGTGGACCGCTCAACGAAGGCGGGCTCTTCGCTGAGCGTCAGGGCTTCCACCTGCCGCAAGCGCCGACGAGCAAATGGGCCACGGGCAGCCCACTGCAAGGCTTTTCGTCTGCAGGCGTGCGCTTCTACACAGCAGAGCTGGATCTCAATCTGCCAGCAGGCTACGACATTCCTCTTGCGTTTAGCTTTGGCAACAGCACCAGCAATGGGCCTGTGTCGAACTACAGGGCGCAGCTGTACGTCAACGGATACCAGTTTGGAAAGTACGTGCACAACGTCGGACCGCAGGACACGTTTCCGGTGCCTGAAGGCATCTTGAACCACCAGGGCAAGAACTGGATTGGCGTGTCGCTGTGGGCACTCGACAAGGGTGGAGCGAAGATTGAGAGTCTGGATTTGCAAGCCAAGGGAGTGGTGCAGAGTGGGTTTGGCAAGATTGCGCTGAGTCCTGCGCCGGCGTATGCTGTTAGAAAGGGTGCCTACTAGAATGTTCTGTCACTTGCCTAGAGCGCTACTCATGTACCTACATGACATATATCAGACCGCTGTGTGGCGCGATGCAGCCCGATCACAGCCATAGAATTCGGCCCCGAGCCGAAGATGCATCTCAGCTTCTCGGCCTCGACCTCTCGGACTCGCGCGGCCCCCGAATCCACATAATCTTCCTGCAAACCTACAGGAGTGACATGTCACCTACCTAACCTAGCACAAGCCGCGCGCCACGCCATCATCAGTCTCGACCACAGCGTCCCAGCGCGACTCTGCCAACCATTTAATCCATTCTTAGCAGCAGCTCCAAACGGCAGTACATAGAGCCTCGCGTGCATCGCGTAGAGCCGAGCGCTTGTATGCCTGATTCCGTCTTGCTACCTAGTCGCGTGGAAGCCTCATTAGTCTGGATCGAGACAGCGGAACAACGTTCCTCTCCCCTCCAGTCTGCATGTCGTGCATCTGATACTCTACTAGTTCATTGCCTTGCTGATACATGTCTCTTTATACATTCTTCGGTCCAACGCCCCAAGACCTCATATAAACGATATTGGTTGTCTCTGCTTGCCTACTGAATCTGACACACCTCCTGGAGCATCAGCCACGCAGCATCGGCCATCGTTCACCAGACATCAACCACCAAAAATACAAAAATGCCCCTCCGCATCCTGATATCCGGCACCGGCCTAGCAGGTCCAGCCCTAGCCCTGTCTCTCCTAACTCACCCCAACGCACACAAAAGGTACGCCATCACCTTGCTTGAGCGAGCTCCCACCCTACGCACCGGCGGCGCCCAGATCGACCTGCGCGCTCAAGGCATCGAAGTCGTCCGACGTCTTGCATTACTCCCCGCCGTCAAGGAGCGCGTCGTCGACGAGGCCGGTGCGCAGCTTGTTGACGACGCCTACCGCATCTGGGGCACCTTTCTCGCCAACACCTCGGGCAAGGGCGCGCAGACGGGCACGAGCGAATGGGAGATTATGCGCGGCGACTTGGTGTCTGTTCTCGTCGAGGCCGTGCATGCACAAGAGGCCAAGGTTGCCGCCGCCGCCGCCGCCGCCGCCGAACAGTCAACGCAAGAAACGCCCAAGATCGTCAGCTGGAAGTTCGGAACGAGCATTCAAACCTTTGAAGACGACGGTGCAGGCGTGAATGTGCAGTTTACAGACGATACCCGGGAGCGCTTTGATGTACTTGTTGGCGCAGACGGCCAGGGCTCACGCATCCGCTCTGCCATCCTCCCTACGGCAGAAGACCCGATTGTGCGCACGGGCGTCAACATGGCGTACTGGATCGTCCCGCGCAGCGCTTACGACAATAATCTACGCAAGATATACCATCTGCGCAACTCGCGGATAATCATGAGTCGCACGCACTGCGACACAGAAACACAGGCCTACTTTGCCACGTACGACATGGGCGACGAAGCACGCAGTGTTCCCCGCGCCAGCGTCGCAGCGCAAAAGGCATACTGGAATGAAAAGTTCAAGGACGGGGGCTGGGAGACGCAGCGCTTCCTCAAGGACATGGAGGAGACGGACAACTTTTACTGTCAGGAGGTTGTGCAGGTTCACGCGAGTCGGTGGA
This sequence comes from Taxillus chinensis, assembly GCA_023512835.1. Taxonomy (NCBI): domain Eukaryota; kingdom Viridiplantae; phylum Streptophyta; class Magnoliopsida; order Santalales; family Loranthaceae; genus Taxillus; species Taxillus chinensis. The sequence continues at coordinate 120,622 of JAKCVP010000398.1, read as the reverse complement.
CAAAAGGGCGTGTGGCGCTCCTGGGCGATGCAGCTCATTGTCCGTCGCCTATTTCGGGCATGGGGACATCGAGTGCGTTTGTCGGTGCTTGGGTCCTCGCGGGCGAGCTGGGGAAGATTAGCGACGCGAGCACAGCTGATGCGGACACAAAAGCAGAGCAGGTGGAGGGCGCACTGCAGCAGTATGAGAGCACACTTCGACCTTTTGTAGCTGAGATTCAGCGCATTAACCCTCGGTTTGTCAGGCTGATATACCCTGAGTCGTGGTGGGGGGTGTGGGTGCTGCGGTTCATTGCGTCTTTCTTGAGTTTTACCAAGATTACGGAGATCGCGGCCCGGTTCAAGAGCGAGGAGAGAGGTGGGTGGAAGTTGCCTGAATACGCCCAGGGAATTGAGTCGAAGCCAGGGAAGAAGGCGTAATGGACCTGTTGTCGGAGTCAGCTGTATTCAATCAATAGTTGGCTTTTAGTCGTATAGACTTCACGTATAACTCGACACAAGTTGTGCAAAATTTGTGCCATAAACCGTTACGCGCACCAACCTCCCCTGAACCACGAACAATCTTACGAACCTCTTCCATCTGAGTGTTTCTGTCGTATTGTTTCACGCAGCTTGTGCAGTCTCTAGACAAACAAATACGCCTGGCACACGTGTCATCGATCTGAGATGGTAACGAAGCCAGCTGTCACGAAGCCAAAGGCCTTCGCCAAACCCGAGTATGAGTTTGGAGGACCGTAAGCCATGCCTTCTTCTCCATAATCCAGCATGTCACTCATATTTCACCAGAATTGGAGCAGCCGGTATCGTGTTTGGCCTTCCAACCTTATTATACGCCTTCTACTTTCTCTGCAACGATGTCTCGGGATGTCCGGCACCCGCTCTATTGAGCCCGTCAACCCTGACATGGGCCAAACTCAAGTCGCAGATTCCATGGCCCGAAGAGGGGTTGTACGGATTCCTGTCGTGGGAGGCTTCGTTCTGGCTGGGCGCATACTACCTCCTCAGTCTCGTCCTCACCCCTCTTCTTCCCGCCACCGAGGCCACTGGCGGTAAGCTGCGTCTGTCTGGCAAGTCGCTCAAGTACCGCTTCAACGCTTTCAATGCGACCATCTTCCAGCTGGCGCTATGTGCCGTGGGAACTGCCATATACGGCGCCAGTTTCCCCGTCTGGACATTCATCTCTGACAACTACTTTGAACTTTTGACCGGCAACATCCTCCTGTCCTTCATCATCTCCGCGTGGCTCTATGCCCGCTCTTTCGCCTTGACGCCCGAACAGTCGCATCCTAGTCTGCGTGAGCTAGCAAAGGGCGGCCATACTGGAAACTTCATGTACGACTACTACATTGGACGTGAGCTCAACCCTCGTGTCATGCTGCCCATTTTCGGCGAGATTGACGTCAAGTGCTGGCTCGAGATGCGTCCTGGCTTGACTGGCTGGATCTTGATGGATCTGGCATTCGTCGCCAAACAGTACCGCAACTACGGTTACGTGTCTGACAGCATCCTCTTCGTCACGGCCGTGCAATCTTACTATGTCCTCGAGGGCCAATACGCCGAGTCTGGCATCCTGGGCATGATGGATATTACTACTGATGGGCTAGGCTACATGCTTACATTTGGTGATATCGTCTGGGTGCCGTTCCTGTACTCGACCATGACGCGCTATCTCTCCATCTACCCGACTCAACTCGGTTGGCTTGGGCTATTGGCCGTCAGCGCCGTGTTTGCAACGGGTGTGTCGATCTTCCGCGCTGCCAATGGTCAAAAATACGCCTTTAGGACCGATCCGAATCACCCACAGTTCAAAAATGCAACTTTCATCCAGACTAAGCGAGGGACGAGGCTGCTCACGTCGGGCTGGTGGGGCGTCTCGAGGCACATCAATTACTTTGGCGACTGGCTGCAGGCTACGCCTTTTTGCCTGCCGACGGGTATTGCCGGGTATGTCATTCTCGAAGCTGGGACGGGTCTGGGCGAAGCGAAGATGCTTGATGGACGGGAAGTCGCGCAGGGCGCTGCGAGGGGCTGGGGCATGATCTTCACTTACTTTTACGCGCTTTATTTTGCTGTGCTGCTTATTCATCGCGAGGGGCGTGATGATAAGGCGTGTGCGGAAAAGTACGGTGATGATTGGGAAGTTTACAAGCGTAAGGTCAAGTGGAAGATTTTGCCGTACGTGTACTAAGGTGCGCCCATCTTTCCTCTTTCCTCTTTGCTCTTTCCTGTGGGGGAAAGTTGGAGAGGATCGAAGTTGAAGTTGAGATCGACGTTGGCGAGGGGGAAAAAGAAGAGCAGAAGTAAGGGAGCAAGAAGGTCCTGCTCATCCGGTGGGCGCACGAGGACTGTGCTGGAGCAGATTCTGGAGATTCTGTTCGCCACCCTGATCCATGTAGTATAGGCGGTGAGAGAGAGAGCTGTGGCCCACGTGCAATTTGACGCCCAGACCGGCGAGCACGAGAGAGCTGCGTAAAGTATCATCGACTGGTCCTGAGCATAGCTAGCTATCTGTCGCAGCTCTGGTCCATCAAAGTCGGAAAAATAATCTTGTCATGGGTTGCCTTGCACCGTTGCAGGCAAGCTCCTTCCCGACTGGCGGATAAGGGTACGTAGGATGAACGTAGAGTGGGTGGGTAGCAAAGACGTAAGAGATATCGCGAAGGGCGACCGCGCACCTCTCGTCTGCTTGCGACCAGCTGATTCGCATGTGCTTTTGGTGGACCAGGAGTGTGAGCTTTCCTCCACTGTACAGTAGCTCGTCTTGTACCCGTAGCTTGGCCGTACCCTTTGACTGTAGCTTCTTGACGATGATTATGCGCGTGCGTTGCGTAAGATGAATCATACCGTACGCTGGTTCTGGATGCATGGGGGTAAGCCGTATCCTGACTGACTTTTTTCTCGCGCTTCTCGCTCTTTCAGGGCATAATCATCTTCGTTTGGATGCCTTTTTTGGTCTATGGGCGCAAGTGAGGTGGGTGGCATCTGATGCACGATCGGAAGGTTCCTTGTTGTTCGACAGCCGGAATCTCGTGTTTCTTGGTTTTTGTCTGTCCCCAGTGTCTCTTGCTTGCTCATTTCTTGCTTCCCCTTGCTCCTCTTGCCTTCTCTCTTCTTCCTTCTTCTCTTGCTCGGTCTTGATCCTGGATAGATTGGTCGGTGGGTAGTTACTGCTGCTCATTGACTTTTGCCTCGTACCCTTTACCCTTCTATCTTTCTCTAATCTTCTTTTTTCTTTCCTGCTTCCGACTGGCGAAGTACCTCACTTCAACTGAGCAAAGGGGAATCGAGGGAAGGAAGCGGAAGGAGAAGAAGAAGAGGGAAAAAGTGAAAGAAGCTGAACGACAACACCACGACGACGACGACGACGACGACGACGAAAGTCAAAGACGAGAGCAAAGGGAAAAAAGACAGCCAACACCATGTCCCTCAAGTCAATCCTCAAATCAAGCACGGACAAGAAGATCATGTTTGAAAGCTTGAGACAGGGTAGATCAAGCTTGTCTTCTGATTCGCTTGGCGATGAGGAGGCGAATTTGATTCAGCCGCCGCATTTAAGTGAGGCGTATCGGCGTGTGCAGGGATTTGACGCTACTGATGGCGCTGCTGGTGAGTGCAATGGTTCATGTTGGCTCTTTGTCGGCATTTGGTCTAGTTGAGTTAGAGAGGGCGAGGGAGAGAGGGAGGAGGGTGAAGGAAGGAGAATACGTTTTGGTTTATACTGGATGATGAGGAGGGGGGGGCTACCTGCCTACCTGAAGGTTTCCGTATAGGCATAGCTAACAGGCTTCGAACGTAGGCAACGACAACGGCCACGTCCAAGGCTACGGCCATGAGAAGTACCAACCCCATTCTCACGATCCAAATCGAAATGGCACCGGAAATGGAAGTGGAATTGCAGGCGCGTGGCAGACGCAGAGCAAGTGGACGCGCTTCCTCTTGCCATTGCTGCTGGGCGCTAATTTAGCGCTGTTTGGGTTCAACTCGCTTTCGGCGTGGCATTGGAAGCGGAGTGATCAGAATCAGTTCTTGGTCTACTGTGAGTTTTCTTGAATTTCCCTCTGTCTTTTTCCTTGTAGTTTTTTTTAAGAGGGATTGAAGTCCTCTTTTTCTTTGGCTCATGATTCTGAAAAAAAAATCGATTAAAACTGACGTTTGACAGCACCGCTGCAGTCGGCTGTTCGATATGTGCCTTATCAGTTCAGAAGCGGCTTTGGGCTTGGCAAGAGTGAATATCAGGGCAAGCCTACGCCGGAGAAGGAAAAGCTGTGGACGGATCTATACAATTGTATGTTGGTAATTTCGTTCATTTTCTTTCCCAGAGTAAGAGATGGAAGGCTTTCCAGCAACGCAGATGAATGAAGGGATTTGAGGAACGTAGGAAAAAACATTCGGAATCAAAACAGGTAAGAAGGTGAAGAAGATGGAACAAGAAGCTAATCGAGGAATAGTCGGCGTCGTTCGCCTCTCCACGGAGGAGGCTCGGCCATTGGTGAACGCCACCATGCCCATTGCTGATGAAAAAGGCGGTTATATCGTGCAGATCTCAGTCTGGCATAATATGCACTGCCTGGTATGGAGTTCCTTCAGTTTTCGAACCCATCCCCCTTACTTCTCGCTTACAGCGAGCACGAACGCCAGCAGGACTAGGCACTGATTTTGAGAACTCTAGAATCAAATCCGCAAGGCGCTGTGGGATGGCGTTGACTGGGAGCACCCAGACACGGAAACGCTAGGCATAGATCATCTCGATCATTGCATCGAGTCGCTGCGACAGCATCTCATGGTTCGTACATTCCTTCGCCCTAGACTTGTTCAGGCCCAAAATTATCGACTGACCGGCACGATGCAGTGCAATGCAGATATTGCGCCGCTCTCATTTGTCCGAGCACAGTATGGTGAGCCATACAAGGCGGCTATGGAGGCCGTGCACACGTGCAAGGACTACGAGGCGCTCAGGCAGTGGGGTTTGGACCACACGCTTCAGGGCGAACCTGACAACCTGACAGTCGTCAACGATGATCCCTTGGGGTGGGGCCGGAATCTCTGGAGTCCTCCGATTCCTGCGAAGTGAGGTATGATTCGACATTCACCAAGATAGAGTGCGGGGATATTGGGCTGTGCTGCTGGCATGTAACATCTGTACGCTAGGTACAGAGCAGCGTTACCGCACATTCAGGCGTCTGGTGTGAAATCAATTCCTTCTCTTTGATTCATCTCTGTCGAATCGTTGGGGTGAAGAGCTGCTAAACTTCTGCCTTGAGAGGCTTTTGTTTCGGCAGTACACAGCGACTAAGGCAAACCGGATCTCATTCAACTAAATAAAGAGTAGCTCTTGGGATGGTCATGGGTGAAGTGTAGCTCGCCCTCGGTCCAGAACCTGGGCCTGGTATGGGCATCTGCAGGAACGGCTGATCGCCCCAAGGTTGGGCGTGAGCGCCCCGCTCTTGCCCAGGCATCTTGTGCCCATGGCAGCTTGGTTCTGCTGGAATGGTCATGTTACTGACAGTCAATTTGAAATACACACTCTGGTGAGACCACTCTTTGATCATGAGAAATCACATGGATTTGTGCTTTGTCACTGATGTTAGGCGCGGACGACACTACCAATGAAAGATTACTATGACGAAGCTGATGACCACAGTGTGAGAAATACGAGAGGCTCGCGGAGGCCGCTAAGGTAACTACAGGAGCACACACCGACAGGAACGCCCTCTAGCATGCGTTGTACAAGAGCGGCCAGAGCTCTAGCTGCCAAAAGCTTGCCAGAGTCTAGAGCGTGGGAGAGTCAATGCGTCGATTACGTTCAATAAACACGTTCGGTGAAGGGATGCAAGTCATGCGCAAAGACTCGTAATTGACTCCAGACTGCGTTGATGCCAGAAACAATAGCCGAAGCTGCCAGGGAATCAAAGATCGTTGACCGAGTGATGAAGAGCAAGGGTGGGTCAAGACCTGTCTACAGACCGTGGAGAGGTGCGGCCTCTGCTGCACGTCCCTGCTTTACTTGAGAGCTCGGCTAGTCAAGACCTTCAGCGCACTTTGGGTATGTCGGATGCCCAATTCTTGATGTCAGCTTTCGTTCGACTGGAGGACGCTGCTACTATCCAAGACACCGACTATGGTGAGATTCGTGCATGAGCTGGCGTGAGCTCATCGTCGCTTGTGGATCGTCTCAATCTCAACAATAATTTGAGATGACAAGCGGTGGCCCTTGTGCATTGGCTATGGGCATTTGTATGCTGGTATATAGCTTTTAAATGCATCCCCTCAGAGCATGGCAAGACGGTCTATTGTACCGTCCTCTCATTCGGGCCCATCGTCAGTTGCAGACTAGCAGTCAGCAACCATGATTCCCAAGGCGCTTCTCGTTGCTGGCGCATTGTCGCTGGGAGTCAGCTTTAACACTGCTGCTCTCTTTGCAAGTGCGAGCGTCGTTCCATCAACAAACTTTGACGCAGTCTCGAAACACGGTGTGATCGGCACCGCACAGAATGGTGAGCCCATTTGACTTTATTGTTCGGCGACAGATGAGCGACAGAGACTGAATTGTCGCAGCGGACATTCCCAGGCATCTGGCGACCAGGAATGAACACGACATTGATGTACCGGAATTGACCATAGCAGAAGATGAACCTGACCAAGGCTCAAGAGGTACGAGTGTGAAAAGAGCGAGACCACTGTTTAGCCGCATGGGAATGCATTGAGCTGACAAGAGAGTTAAAGGTCAACATCATGTCGGCAATGTCATCTCGTCAACCAAGATGGACGCAGCGCTTGCAGGACAACATGGAATCAAGTCTGAGCTCAAGCCTGAGCCGCTCATTATCGGCGACGAATTGAATGCTAGGGCGGTAGGACCCAAATTCACTGTCGACAATGCATCATACAATACAGCTCCACAGCAGCCACAAAAAGACGCGCCCAGTCAGGGGTCATTAGAGGGACGCAAAGAATCCGGCGAGGTGTACTCAAAGCGATCCGGGGCGCCGGTGAACAATCTTAACGGTCAATTGAATGCTAGGGCGGTAGGACCCAAATTCACTGTCGATAATGCATCATATAACACAGCTCCACAGCAGCTACAAAAAGACGCGCCTAGTCAGGGGTCATTAGATGGACGCAAAGAATCCGACGAGGTGCACTCAAAGCGATTCGGGGCGCCAGTGAACAATTTCGACGGTAATTCAAGATATTGGGTAGTCAAGCAAGGCCATAGCGAAGATGAAAAAATGCCCGGCACTCGTTACGACCCGAAACTTTCTACCTCAAATGCGGACCAGGGACAGGGCTGTCCAAGCGCCTTGATGTGACCAAGGAAGATTTCGAAAAACATCTTGCTTCTATTCAGTCACAGCACAGGACAGATGAGCAGAAGGGAAACGCAGTCGAAGAGGGACCTCGGTGGCGTGAACCAGTTCGATGCAAATTCCCATTACTGGGCCACGAATGAGTACGTTGACGAAAAGGGTGTCGACCATAAACTAGTCACGGAGCAAGATCGAAAAGACTTCGTGGCTCGGCTCGTTGCAAAGTATCGCGCGCAGGATGTAAAGAAGCCACACAGTGCGGCACAGGAAGATGCCAAGGACGATCCAGCTCTACTTGCTGCACGAGAAGAGGACGAACTCGCAAAAAGACGCTTCGACCATGTCAATCGCTACAGGGAATACTGGGCTACCGATCAAGGGTATAGAGATGCGCAAGGTGTCAAACACCTGATAGTAACAAAGGAAGATCGAGAGCGGTACCTGGCTGCCTTCGCTGCGGAGCTCACAGCAGAGGGTGAGCTACAAGGCCCGAAGAGTGGCAAGTATAATGCCGCCCAGCAGCCCCAGCTCGCGGTAGCCGACCACGACACAGAGAAGAAAGACGAGAAGAAGCCGAGAGCATAGCAAAACGCAGTGATGATCGGCCCACAGGGGTGGACGCTCACACCAATCACCCCCGCGTTTCGCTCACAGGAGCCGACCATGACGCGAAGAAGAAAGACGAGAAACGTGATAATTATCAGCTCATGGGAGCTGGTGGTCACCGGTCACACCAATCACTCCCCAACTCGCTCACGGAAACTCAGAAGAGATCCTCACCCCATGAGGAGGTCGACTACACTGACTGGAATCAACGGGAATGGGTAGACTACACAGACTGGAATCATCGCAAATGGGCAGACTAGCACGATCTGGCCGGTACATTCTGGGCCCAGTAAAGTCCTTGAGATGCAATTCGCGATGTTCGAGGTCGGCGGAGAGACTGCTAGCGGAATGGCTGTCGACAAAGAGGAGTAGGCTTGGCTCAGAAAGAGTCATAGCATTGTGCCTTCGGGAATTGGAGTTGAGAAGATTGACTCAGCCCAAATTCGTCTATGATTTAGTTATGACCACTCTGCTAGTCTTCGATGTCGCGGAACCGGTCTACACGCGAGGGGACAACTTCTGGCATAGGTCACTGATTGAATATTCACCTATTTCGACAGGACTGAGTCAGCATCCATACACGAATCTGCCTATCTTCGAGAAATCTGATATGCATACACGAGTCGCTAGAGCAATAAATCGAAAACCATTATACATGCTAATACTTGCTATCGTTATACTGTGACAATCCGGCTGAAAGGATCCTTTGCGCTTGACTTCTTCGCTGAAGGAGCTACCTGGCATCTTGAAACAATCGACACGACCGTCATTCGAGCCAGGTCTGGATCGAATGTAGCCGCAAGCTATCACCCCAAGCGTATCGACCGCCGGAAGCCTTCGTGCTACGCCTCAATTGTTGTGCCCTACAATAACCAAATCAAATGCGCCTGGGTCAGCCCAGACCTCGGCGACTGCCCAAAGAACGCGTGAAAGCGATCTCACTATCGAGAATAGCGCCTTTGTGACTTTCAGATCGCTTTTGGAATGGGCACTATTGTAAATTCGCCTGATAACAGTTTTGCTTCGGTAACGAAGTTGTTGTTAACGATTCTTTGCACATTTGATGCGCTGCAGTAAAAAGTTTGAGATTGAATAGTCGTCCACGACAGGTATTGAGGAAAGCCAATTCGCTAGTTCAGCTACAAATGGAAAAAGATAGCACCCAGCGACCAGCTGTTTGTACGAGCGTGATAGTATCAGATGCACGATCCATACTTTTTGCACGTACTAAGAACTGTAAGCATGGGACTGGGCGGGGCCGGCTTACGACGCTTACCAGGATGCACAAGGCTACGTGCAGCACAATGGGTAGCTAATGAGTCAAGCAGGATAACAAAGCCCTTTCCAAGAAACGTTTGATATTCATGGTCATGTACCAGAGAACGACCCACACCGTTCTTTTCGCTGTGTTAGGAGGATCGGCGTTGCGCGAAGCATAGCCAATTGCTTGGTCCTCTTATCAGCTGTATTCAAGATTTCCCGCAGAATGTCGGAAGGATCCGAGGACTCTACGAGTTCAAGTAGACTCAACTTTGCACTTTAAACGTAATCTAATAAGTAATCTGTACTAATTTTGAGTCTATTATCATAACAAAAGACGCGCTGTTCTATCGCGATTCTATTAAAATAATTTCTATTATATTTGAACTACTTTTTTACTTTTCGCGCTACAAATAAGAATCTGTTTAGAATAGAAAGAAGTTCATATATTTCGCTATATCTAACGCTAATATTTTTACGCTATATAGTTTAAGTTTTAGCGAGTAAATCGCGTTTAGAGTACGAAGTTAAGTCTGCTTAAACCCGTAGAGTCCTCGAAATCTTTTGGTATTTTGTAGGACATTTTGAATACAGCTGACCAATATTTGGACTAGGACACTAAATTTACACCCTGGTATGTTCACGCAAAGTCGAGCTTCTACCAGCGTGAATCAAGGGTACTGAATCGTGCACTTGACACGAATTTGCGGTGACTGAGTCTCCCAAGTGGCCTGATGTGCTGTTGAAGTTAGAACTTCGCGCAGAACATCTGAACCGCATTAGTTTGGTCCAGATCCGCATTTGGTAAGGCGACAAGGATCTGCTGTCAGTTCCCGTCTCCCCAGACATGCATGTAACTGAAATGATATGCACGGCCCGCTATGTAGCGCAAACAGCACTATCACGATACGTACGGTGCCTGGGTTGTTTTCGCAGCACAAGCCTCTACAAACTCAAGATCAGACGGACTTCACAGAATAAACTGATTAAGTCTCCGGCACCTTACAAATCCACATCTCACAGTCCCGTGGAATAGTAGAAGATGCGTAAATACCCTGCCTGTAATCTGGGAAGTATCGTATAGCAGACTTGGACCTGGACCGAATATGTGTACCTGTAGCAAAGATGTCCGAGAACGTGGAGCAGATCTGCCACAGAATCGATCACTATTCGTCTGAATGACGGGATACAGATGGATGAACTGCGATGAATGATGTTCCCTGTCGAATGGGGTCCTGCATCAACGTGTAAAGACTACGCGTCACCCACAATGACCACGCGTCACCTACGATGACCACGCGGCACCCATGAAGACCATGTACTCAACACGACTGCTATGAACGCAAAAGTGACGTAGCGAAAGCAAACCAAGATGCTTATTGCCTTGTGTATTTAGAGTGCTGACATTTGTACTTGGGATCTCAAGAGGGCACAGAATGGACTTATCCCCAGGATTCGGCGTCTGTGGGAGCAAAAACGTAAATTATAGATAAAGCGTTCTTAGAAGTAGGCGTCGACCAATGCACGCAGAGCTAAAAAATTCGTGGTCAGCAGAGGTGAGGCACCTACGTGTGATTATTCCATGGGTGAGGCATGCCTGCCTCGGTCACCACTTGTCGTGACTTCTGTGACTGAGCGGACGGTATCAGATGTGCTGCTCGATGACCCTTACCTTACAGCCGCTTGGTCTCTAATCTTCCAATTCGACTCAGCAGTTCACACCATATATCGATCGACGTAAGTCCACCCCTCAGCCCCTTCATCATTGGGCCCGAGAATGGTTTCGAAGCAACGAAAAGCCAGGATAAATAATAGCGCGACAGGAAGTCTGCGTGCTGGCCTTTGGTGGAGTCGTTCGGGACCTTTTCTCACAGGGAGAACTACACATCGGAATTGATTGGCGGAACCTCGTCCGTTGGTCAGATGTGAGTTTAATGATTCAGGCCATGTCGGCGACCGGGCCTAGGGATATGTCTGTGTTCACAAAAACCAGTGGGGTCACCCAACGAAAATGTCCTCTGCCGCCGTTATCTGGCTTATCAACGGATGGGGCTATGAGAATTGGGAGTTCTTTCGGCTGAGAACGGCATGGTGTTCCACGTCTTGCACGCTATACAACACAGCGTTTTGCTAGCAGCTGTGGGTCAATGTGTAAATGCAAGGTCATCCGACTCATGGTACGGACTCAACCCAAGGCGGACGTGTTTACAAGTTCCTTACCACCTGCGTAATCATTCACGCCACTATGTTTCGTCAATATACTCAGCCATCGATGATGCAGTTGATGCGGGACTCACATAAGCTGGCGTGTGCCATTGCTCGACACGAGAGTTTCCGTACTGTCGCAGACCGGCAACGTCAAGAATCTGCGGATGCGAAAGTTCATGACAGATTGAAGCAAGGAACAACCATAAAGAAGTTGCACATTGCGTCCTCTCCCAACCACATGCTTCAACAATGTCAGTGAACCAAATGGCTGATGAGGAGAGTCTGGCCAAGGACGCCTTAAGAATCGAAGCCATTGAGAGCTATTCGAGCGTGAAATCCTATGGGATTTTGACGGATGTGATTGCACCTCACCGCACTTACGAAGGTTTCCATCGCTGGGACCCTCATGCTGAATGGACTGAAGAAGAGGAACGCCGATGCGTAAGGAAGTGTGACATATACCTGCTGGGTTGGATCTGCTTCATGGTATGTACATTCAGAATACTGTGCAAGAAGAGAATCGATCTTAGTCTGACTATATTTGAAGGACTTCTGTCTGCGTATCGATCAGGGCAACTTGTCCAATGCCATGTCAGATGATCTCCTTAAGGACCTCGGGATGAACACAAATGATTACAACAATGCTGACAACGTCAATACGGTCGCCTTTCTCATCGCGAGTTATCCAGTGCAGTATCTTGCGAAGCGCTTTGGGTTTTATAGGGTCTTACCAATCTTGATGATGATCTTTAGTACACTTTGTACGTCAATATCCGGGCGAGAGAACACAGTTGTGTTTTGCTGACGACAGGACAGCCTGTGCACAAGCTTTCATGCGCGACAAAACGAGCTTTTACACCATAAGAGCATTATGTGGGATGTTCGAGGGAGGCTTTGGACCTGCAGCTGTCCTCCTCGCCACGTACTTCTATACAAATGCAGAATTATCGACGCGGCTTGCCTGGTTCTACAGCACGCACAATCTAGCGCATATATTGTCGTCTTTCGTCGCTGCAGGTCTCCTGCAGATGGAAGGAATCAACGGTCGACCAGGCTGGTTCTACCTTTTCCTCATCGAAGGCCTAGTCGCGTTCGTCGTTGGCTTCGTTAGCCTATTATACCTACCTGCCTCTCCTGTTGAAACAAAAGGGATCATATGGAGAAAAGCATGGTTCACGGAGCGAGAAGAAATCATCATGGTGAACGTATAATGCCCTGGCTGTTTTGCAACGCGATGTGGACTGACGGTTGCAGCGTATCCTCAGAGATGATCCAGCGAAAGGACTGACAGCACAAAAAGAATCAATGAAGATAGGAGCTATTTGGGACGCTCTTAAGGATAAGTCGATGTGGGGTCTTTATGCCATTGGGCTCGTGGGACTGATCCCTGCTGCTCCAGTTTCAAGCTACATGACACTCAACTTGAGAGCCCTGGGCTTCAGCACGTTTCAGAGCAACCTTCTAGTTGTCCCTGCATCTGTACTACAGATGATAATGATGCTGACCGTGTCAACGTCGAGTGACTGGTGGAAAGAGCGGACTTTTCATGCTATTATCTGCGTGGGATGGAATATCCCAAATTTCATCGCATTGATATTGCTGCCCCCGCATGGATATCGATGGGCAAGATTCACACTCGCCACACTGATCATGGGCCATCCCTCCTTAGGCCCGATCCTCTCTGCATGGATATCGGAGAACACGTTTAGCGTTGAGAAGAGAGCCGTGACGGCGACCACTCACAGTTTCATGGTTCAACTAGGCAGCTTTGGGGGCGCGCAAATCTACCAAGACAAAGACAAGCCGTACTATTACACGGGAAACAAGGTCCTGGTGAGCATAGCTGGTTTCACTCTTCTTATATTCCTTGTCCAGAGGCAATGGCTTCGGCACTTGAACCGGAAGAGACAGAGAGCTTGGGCACGCATGTCCAAGGCTGAACAAATCGAGTATCAAGAGAACCAGGAGGCAAGGGAGAAAGACGGCAATGCGAGACTTGACTTTAGGCTCAAATATTGAGCAGAATTCGGTTTAGTATCAAGCTAGTCGTTGAACTGCCAGTACAAGTGCATGCAAGCTGGCTGTACGATTGTTCAATGCTGGCATAGACTAGGTGAAGTCAAAGGAGCTAATGTTTTGAAGGTTACAGAGGCGACATCCAATTCGCATGGAAGATAAAGAGTCTACATACTTCATAGACAAGAAATGACGCACCCACCTCAAAAGCACATCTTGCTGCCTGCTTCAATAGAAAGTTAATAGACTTTCGGTCCCTGCAAACCTGTCTTGACAGTACCGTAAGTGATACTATCATACAGACAGATGTATAGAATTTTGTGTGTTTCTGATCTTTACATGACCAGAACAATACCATGCCGATTTGCCGCTCCGTGTTGACGGATTGACGAAGGCGGATAAACTTCGTTATGTAAGTCAAAACCCTGCTAGTAGAGATCGTGGTGAGTCTCGGATGGGAACTTCGTACAGTATATTTAGTGCCTTTTGTGTGATATGCATGCTGGACCTGACTTCCACCACCAACCTCTTCATGTGGATCTCATGGTGAACATATGTATATATATATATGTGTGTGTGTGTGTGTATCTTGCTGCTGAAAGTAAAGTGTCCATTTGGTCAGCATCACATGGCTTTGCAGAACCAGCCACAGAAACAGCCCACGTTCGCAACGAGCGACAAGACGCAGTGCGAAACCGTAAGAATACTCAGTACATACAAACAGAGATGAGATGAGAAGTAACGTCAGCACGGAGAAGACAAGAGAATTGAATGGCAGCGCACGACTCCGCCAAATGGAATCGAATGTTCAAAGACAAAATAAGGAAAGAACTTTCCAGTACTTATCTGCTCGAACAAGCGTGCAGTAGCTAATCTAAACCCCCCTCGTTTCCCAATCTCCCGAAAATCCTGACTTCTTCGGTCCACATGGTGGAAAGGCGCACCAAATGTCTTACCTAACGAAGTTCAACATTTCTCCACTGGGGACTCTGCCTCCACCCTCACATCACCCAGCCGAAACTTCTAATTAGTGGCCGTGACGTTGTAAAACGCCTGAAAGTACCCATTCAAATCCGCTTTCTTCGTCCCGTTGTCAGAGATGTAAAGACCCTGCGCAACCCACTTATCCCGATCATACAGCGTTACTGAATCCTTGGTAAAATTCTCAAGCCACTTGAGATGGAACAGCAAGTAACTCTTGTCAGCGTAAATGTAGGCAAATGACGCCTCGACGACACCAGCCTGGGTCGAAGCATTCCCCGTGACATTCAAATAATCAAACCCAAAATCCAAAGGGAAATTGTGCGCATCGGCAATAGAGCCATTGATAGTGATCCCTGCCTTGTCATCATAGTACAAGTTATACTCAATGGTCCAGGTGATGTTTGCTTTAGGCTGGCCGCCTTTCTGGTCGGAGAGTTCGACGAGAAAATCGCGCTCAACGAGCGGGGAGCCGGGAAAGCCGAAGCCTTCGTGGATGGGAGCTTGTGTTTTCGAAGTTGTGAACTTTGTCCCGGAGACGGGAACAGAGGAGTTCTTCGAGAAGATGGAGGCAATGTGGGCTGGCTGCAGACCAGAGGACTGTGCCGGTGTCGTGGGTGCTGCAAGGGTCGGTTTCAGGAGCGTGAGGCCCACTAGGAGGAGAGATGAGAGAGTTTGACCAGGTGAATTCATCTTAGGCAGACTGTGATCTGATGCTGTTGAAGTATTCAATATGTGGACTGCGTAAGCGACGAAAAGCAACAGATGGGACGGTCGCGTGTGTATACATCATTCTGGTTGCATGGTGGGTCGGTGTGACAATTACAAGGCGCATGGGTTATCCTGGACGTGGAAAACTCAATCATAAGCACGACCAACGAGCTTGATGTTGATCGCTGGCGTAACCGCCCGGACCTGCGCGCAATTACCGCCATTCCGCGAGCGTAAGTGGCACGAGACGGCAGTGGAGGCGCAGTTTCAACTTCGCTATGATTCGTCGGCCCTAGATTGCCCGGTCAAAATGAATGCTGGTGCAAATGAAATTGATCACAGACAGAGAACATGAAAGGATGTGTCACAGGATCATTGATGACTCCGCGCGAATTTGGGAGGGTGCAGCGCACTGTGTAAAGACATCCTGCTCGGCATGATGTGCTTGCAATCCTGACATTTGACCGCTGACGCTGCAACGTCAGCCCGACGAAGCCGAATGCCCAGAGAACCGAGGATCTGACTACATCTGGTCCGTTGCTAGAGCTGCTGGATTGGGTGCGTACTCTGGTACCATTGGTGGCTCATTACGAACGGCATCCTGGGCGGTTTAAGTGGATTACAATGAGCACATGGATTCCGCATCAAGTTTGACGTATTAACGACCCTTGGGCAACCGGAACTGCAAGGACGATCCGTCAATTCATATTACTTCATCGCGAAAGATTCCTCTGTAAATCCGGTTGTGTTGGTGGGGATAAGTGTTCGTTGTGGATATTGGCTGTAATGCAACGCTATCAGTCAAACCTGCCTCGTCGCAAGAGCATTATTCTTTATCATCGAATTGCTGCGAAACGCTGCAAGTGAAAGGGCCGGATTTAAGCAACCTTTGACTCGCCGTAAACACGGTCGGCTAAACAGTAGTGAGCGATCCGCAT
The DNA here is from genome assembly GCA_023512835.1 of Taxillus chinensis. Lineage (NCBI taxonomy): Eukaryota > Viridiplantae > Streptophyta > Magnoliopsida > Santalales > Loranthaceae > Taxillus > Taxillus chinensis. The sequence continues at coordinate 104,596 of JAKCVP010000398.1, read as the reverse complement.
GAGGAAGCCATGAAAGGAGATGCCGCTCGCAGTGGCCGCATCGCACCATCCTTATAGGAGTTGTATCATTATCATCATGTTTATTGTACAGTGATTCAATCCAAGGACGCCAGTAGGGCATCACATACTGCCCTAGTCGATTGCACCTGACGTCTGCGAGCGGCATTCATCGGTAGGTGCTAAATAGGTAACTTCCGAAGGTCGAATTGACAGGCTGCGAATCAATACATTGGCCAGCAGGGACTGGAAAGTCTCCAGTCAACTCCTGCTTTGCATCGTATTGCGCCTGCCCAATACTGAAACCAGTGCAATCATCAGTAGCGAAGAATCTTGTCTGAGCAATGGCGAATGTGACACCACGCATGTCGGCAATGACGGACTGGACACCGGCAGGGAACTTGGTGCAGTAGCCTGGATTGCCAGGCGGAAAACCCTCAGTATAACTCTGGACCGTGTTGCAGCTACGGTCGGAGAAAGTGGTGAAGTTGAAGTCCACTGCTTGGGCCAGGAGCGGAAGGACGAAGGCCAGAGAGAGCAGCGATGAATACATATTGTTGTTTCTGTGTGATGACTGAGTTGTCCAGTAGTGGCTGGATTCACTTGACGGCTGATTCAAGAAAGACGGTTCGGATTTGCCACGGGCTCAATGCTCGCTCGGGAGACTACTCACGGATCTCGCAGCTATTTATGCGAGTAGCATTTCGCCCTAAGGCGTGGCTTCGTTCGCTAGGAGGCTCAGCAATACGAAGCTTACCACAATTTCTCCAGTTCGATACCGGCACCGGCTATGTTTATCTCGAGATGAGTCGCATTGTGACGTGGTGCAATGCGCTCGGCACGCCAGGTTACATCAAGCTGTAGGCGTTGTGGCGCCTCGGGGCCAAGCAAACATCTTGCGGACTCAGAGTCGCACTAATCTGGTATTTTCCAGACTGGGGCGGAGTAAAAACCTCAATACCATCGCTTCCGTCTGGCTAGTGAAAAAAGCACGCTGTAGCTCGATCAAACAGGGGCCAAGTCCGTCAATAGCCGTCTTTACGTCGCAGCACAGCTACGCCTTCTACGTGACCGGTCTGAGGGAAGAAGTCGAAACCCCTCAGGCTTTCAATATGGTAGACGCTGTCAATTGCGGAGTTTGCTGCAGAACCGTTGATTGAGTTGGGCGCAGATCCTGCACCGAGCCTCGGCGAATTTCTGAGTAGCCAGCCTATATCTCTTGCTTGTGTGTGGACATTGCAGCTAACATAAACAACGACCTTGGGGCCGAACTTGACCAATTGCGTCAAGAAATCTTCGTCGCACCCCTTGCGTGGGGGATCAATGACAATCGCTGTCTCTGTGGCTTGGAAGTGAGACGGCACTGACGAGAAGATGGCAGAGGCTGTACCTGCCTCAAAACTAACGGACCCCCCTGGTAAACAGCTTTGAGCGTCCAATTCCTTGTCTCCAAGTGCTGGAGATATATATCCGACTCGGTTGAGCTTGGCATTGGTTCGAGCAAATGTGATTGATTCTTGAGATATGTCGATGCCGATGCTATGCTTGAATAAAGATGAGAGACATATCGTAAAGAGTCCAGATCCCGAGTATGCGTCTATTAAATTCTGAAGTGGTGGGACTGTGCCATCCGTGTCTGACTGGCAGAAGGGCTCCAATTGTTCTCGAATGTATTGTGTAAAGGGTGGCAGAATAGAATTGTTGTTTTGAAAGAACGCGTTTGCTGGGTTCTTGAAAACAAAGTCGGATATGTATTCGGTCGTTGTCGCGTGATTGTCCGATGTGCACGTATGGATGTATTTGTATGTTTGATGTTCTTCCACAAAAGCTGTACCATCGGCACTTTCTTCGGGGACAGCCCGTGCACCGTTCTTGTCCGGCTTGACTTCGTTTACCGAAGGTGCTTTGGGTTGTCTTTCCGTAGTCTCTCGTAGAAGTATGGTTGCTCCTCTCCTGTACTTGTCCAGCTCCTTCGCGACTCGAACACGCTCACGCACAAGTCCCTTTTGTACAGCTGGTGTGCCGATAGGGCACTCTTCAATATCCAGCGTCTTGCGTGTCCCTTTGAGCATAAAGCCTATCTCAGGAACGGTTTCAAATTTAGGTATTTCGCCTTTTCTTCCAGCACGGCGACCGCCGGGGGGACCATCAAAATGAGGTGTCAATTTGGTCCTGTATCCATATTGAAGCGGTGATCCCATAGTCGGCTTGACCTCTGGTAATAGACTTGCCGGCAATGTCGAAAAGAAGCGGTAGGCTTTTTCGACTATGCGGCGCTTGTGCGCCAATTGGTATTCATAATCTGACATTTGAAATTGACAGCCTGAGCATTTGGCAAAGTATTTGCAGCGTATACGCGAGTCATCTCGGTCAGATGAGGGCTGGTCGACTGAGAGAAGATCACAGATGGTGTGCGCTGGCGGTTCGTGTGGAGCACGAGGTAGGACATGACGGACGGGCTTTGCAGTGACCACATCGCCAGGAATGCAAAATGGAACGACGAAAGTGTGTCCAGGATGTGAGCTGTGGACAGCCAGGCCATCGCCGGTAGACGACAGTGAGGTTATTGAGAGTGTGACGGTCGATTGGAGAGGTTGGGGCAAGGTGCTCTCGTCTGCGCTCGAGGCCTGCTCGAGGGAGCCATTGAGGTGGAGTTCGCGAAGCTCGTGGGTCAAAATCTCGTCGTGGGTGCCCTCTGATCTAGCCTTGATCGGCGCAGGCTTGTATTTCTTGTTGCGATGTGAAGTATGCTTAGACCTGTTATGAGCCTTGGCCAGTCGCGGTGGGGAGGGTGAATGCGCACGCTTCAATGCCGGCGCTGCAGGCTCGGCAACAGTGGACATTGCGACTCGATGAACTTGCTTCAGACTATTGCGGGCTGGAAGATTGTTGCCAGTGAGTCTGAACGCGAGGTAGAGGCTGCGTCGAAGAAGCATTTGTGGTGAGCCTGGCCTGGCGGGAGTGAGCTCCCAACTTTTTTTCTGCTCAAGGCTGAGGTCAGTCTGGTCAGCAGAATTTACCGTGTCCGGATTAGCTCCTCTGACTTTCCAGTCCATCCAGCATTGAACTTCATCAGTCCACGCCTCAGTCTCCTACAAACGACACTCATTACCATCCTCCATCGCCAAGATGCGGCCGGCTCGCTCGTCAAGAGTGCTGCTGTCCTCAACACACTCTCTCACACCACGACCGCAATGCCCACATCTCCAACACCGTCCGCGGCCACAGTCGCAGAGAAGTTTCTCCGCAACCCACCCCCAACTCAAACGCAAGCCTCCGCACAAGTCATTATCCGTCAAAGAACTGGAGCGTATCTCAGCTGCGCGAGCGTCTTTATACAAGGGCTTCGAAGCATCTGACAAGGAAGAGCTAGCCAAACGATACACCCCGGCTCAACTCCGCGCCATAGAGCTAGGAGAGCAAGCCATTGACGCAGCCGACCTCGCAGACCAAGCACGGACACGTTACGATATTCTCAGACCGAAATACTTAGATGACTTTTCTCGTATACATCCCGGCGTCGACAAGTCTATCCAGCGCATTCGTGGCGAGGGCAATGACTACGCAGAGGTCGCTGCCCGCGACAATACATGGCGCGAGGCACCCGACGCAGACAAGGCCGCGAAAAGCATGTTGATGGAGATCTTGGACCCTATGCGTCCCGAGTATTCGACCTCCAATGAGTCAGGAACACCCAGCGCACCCGCAGTCTTCAACGATCTGCCTTCCTCCAGCCTACTGCAATCATTGGCTGAAGCAAAAGATGACTTTCAAGAATCCGACGTGAATGACATGACTCCGGACAACACCCCAAAGAAACACACATATGACCTAGAGGCAATCGAACAAGCAGAACGCCAGGCTTTTGCAGACTACATGCGCTCCAACCCCGCCTACCTAGACCAGAACAAGTCCCGTCAAACACCCTTTGAACGTCTAGCCGCCACCCTCCACAAGCCCACCGTCTCCCCTGACGTCGCGCCCAACATCCCCATGATCCACGATCGAAGCGTCCGCTGGGAAGACCCCTCCGACCAAGACGACAGGGCACAAGACGACGAGACTGCCCTAGCATACGTCAATCTCTCGCGCGCCACCGGCAAACCCATCAAAGAACTCCGCGCCTTCCGCGTCCGTGAGCTCGTCTTCCACACCGTCGTAAACCAGACTCGTCTCGGCAAGATCAGAAGCTTCTACTGCCTTTCCGTCGCGGGCAATGAAAACGGCCTGCTGGGCATAGGCGAAGGCAAAGCCGCAGAAGTAGACGAAGCGCGTCGTCAAGCGTCTTTGAACGCGATACGTGAAATGGTCGCTATCCGACGCTATGAGAGGCGCACGATCTTTGGTGAGGTCAAGGGCAAGATGGGCGCCGTCAAGGTGCGGCTGACGGCCAAGCCGCCGGGCTTTGGACTTCGCGTCTCGAGTCACATTCATGAGATGGCTCGGTGCGCTGGTATTACTGATCTTGCGTCTAAGCTGGAGTGTGTGGGGCGTAATCCCATGAATGTTGTCAAGGCTGTTTGGGAGGCGCTGAAGGCGCAAAAGGATCCAGAGGATGTGGCGAGGGGACGCGGGAAGAAAATGGTTGACGTGAGGAAGGTATACTATGCTGGCGCGGTCTGAAGACGTTCGAGGCTGGTTTACCATTGGAAAAGGCGGAAGGTTTACCATGGTGGTGTACCGTGCGAGGCTCATCGACACGATAGCCGCCCCTGTCGGAAGATTCCATGTAATATACCGATATCTCTCAGCATAGCGAGCGCTAAATGTATCTATATTTGTATGAGTAATCATTTCAAGCCTCTGTGTGAGTGGACCTCATCCCGTAATTTACCTAGCTAGATGGTCACCTGGTAACAAGCGCTCACACTGCGAGCGACTGCTAGCGATCGATTGGTCTAGGTGGAAGTCAACGCTCATAGACAGTACATACTACACCTCCCCTACTTTGACATCCTAGAATGGAAGGTATTTTGATACCCAGTAGGAAGAGAAAGAGGGATATAATTGAGAGATCTTGAAGAATACATGGCGTCAGTAAATGTGATTGGGTCAACGTCAGCTTTTAGGAACACACGCCCGCCTCCAACATCTACAATGACCGTCCGATGCAATTCGAATCAGACTCATCACAACGCCAATCCGTCACATGCAACTTCATAACGACGGCAAGTCAAAAATGTCAGGACAAAGCACCAGTAGTATCATATCATAAATTCATTTCTCTCATAAGCACCACGCTTGTTCTCCCCCCCAAGCCTTCAACTTTCCAAATCCTCGGACCCTCCCCATCATCCCTCAAGTCCCCCGGCTATAAACCCTGCAAAACTGAAAACGCCCTCATCGCCCAAGCAGCGTATCATCCTCTCCCTCCTCACCATCTCCCAGATCCCCAGCACGCGCATCCCGTCCACCCGAGCTCGCCCCAGCCCCAGCACCAGGCCCATCGATTTCCGCCTGCAGCATAATACTATACACCGAAGCCTTCAGCGCCGTACAAACGACATTCGTCTTCCGTTCCAGCTGGCGTAAATTATCCGCAATAGCGGTGGACGGCAGCGAAGCCAGGGCGCCGAGCTCTTGTGCTAGCTGTTGCGTGAACTGTTAGATATCTTGCAAAAAAAAAAAAAAAAAAAAAAGAAGCAGCTGGAAACGCCTCAAGGCCCCAAAAAAACAAGACAAACGAGCAACCCAAATCAAGTGGGGATGCAAATCAAACAACTCACAGTATCCAAATTCGCCTTCAAGCGCGCGTATTCAGTCAGAATCTGGGCTTCAAGCGGTGTCAGGCGCGCATCGTCGTCGAATGCAATGGTGCTTTCGTCTATGAAATTGGCGTGGGTGGGAGAGGAGTCGGCCATGATTTCTCCCCTTTTCGTTCCTTGGATGAAGGGTTGGTGCGAGTCTCGGCGCTGGTTCCGGAATTCAGGTCCTTGGTCTCGAAGAGGGTGAGCACCTTCCCTTGCGACGTCCGCACGTACAAAGACCTTTCAATGCGAGAAAGTCGCGCAAGAGGGTGCAGCTATGTGCACTCTTGGCCCTACTTTAGTTATAGTGTACCTCGCGCTCCTAACTCAACGTACCCGGTCGTGCCAGTAAATCGCCCCAAACTCCACGTCGCATACGGCAATTTGATTCCAGTGCTTTGCGGAGGCCAGTATTGCAGAGGTGTGATTTTCCAGGTCGATGATAGCGCAGGGTTACCTACAAATAGCCCAGTCATGGAGGCTTGGCAACGCGTAGAAGGAGCGCGTCAAGTCGCAGTCGCAGTGTTGTCGGGGAAATGTTCGGCCGCGGGGAGGCTGACAGGGACGGTCACGGTGCTGCGTTACAAAGAGACCTGAATGTTCGAGCAGGTGGAAAACAATAGTTCGCTTCTCATGATAATTAAGTAGATGTACACACCTATTTGATGCAGCTTTGAAGCATGTGGACAGTAGCAAGTCTACAGAAGCCCATTCTATCCACAGCTGTACATGTAACATGGCGTGCATGGCTATACCCCCTCATCACCTGTACGCCATCTACCCACGGACAGGAAACCCAACACCCCTCGCATCCCTCCAGCACTGACTCTCCCTCACAAACGCCCTCTCAGCATCAGGCACATCAGACAAATCCCCACCACACTCAGGCACAAGCACCACATCCCAGCACCCCTCCGGCGTGACGCCGTCCTGCGCACGCCACTCCACTGTCCAGCCCGGCCCATACGTAAGTCGTCTGTAGCACGTGTACCATGTCCCATCCTGTGCATCTGGCGTATAAGACAGATAAGGGTACGCAAAAGGCGTTGTAGTGCTGCTCGTCGTGGACGAGGATAGTGTCGTTGTAGCTGTGCTTGTCGTCTCCGTAGTAGTACAAACATTAAACCCAGCCGTCCCAACAGCATACTCTGTCCCTGCGAACCTCGTCCCTGCCGCAGCGGGGCTATCACCACTGCCGCCCTCAGCGCTCATAACGACACTGTTAACATACGTGTTCGGCTCAAGCGGACTCAGCAGCCGCGCCTGACCAGCAGCGTACTCCGCAGCAGTGGCATTGAAGTAGAATCCTGTCGCCAATGCAGCCGTTTCGTTGAGAATGAGCGCATTCGAACCTGCGCCATCATGCACGGAACTAACGTAGAACTGCTCGACGGGGTTATTCGCTGCGAAGGAGCGGGCGACGAGGCGGATTAGTTGCGAGGTTAGGAGTGGCTGTTGTCCGCGGGTTGAGAGGCCTTGGGCGGGATTCGGTGCTGGTGCTGGCGCTGCGGTGCTAAGGGTTGCTAGGATGCTGAGGAGGGCGGTTGTGCAGTGCATTGTGGACGTGAGCATTGGTCTCTTCCTGATTTCAAGGGCCGGGTAGAATAAATGCGGGTGGGGAGTTGACGCTGAGCGATGTGGTGGGTTGCAAGCGGTCAACGACTTGAAGATATGCGGTCGTATTTGTACAATCAGGTATCTGAGCTGCTGTCGCTAACGAGGTATGACTTGTCGTAGTAAAGGTAAAGACATCAGATGTTCGCAGAGAATGGTCGGTGAGTAGCTCGTCCCTCACGTCACTTCTTTGTTCGACGATTCTATGTAGCAGTGGACCTCACGTAGATTGCCCTGCATGTCACTGATCCTTTTGGTATAAACAGACAATTCCCTGCATGACCGTGCGATAAACGATGGCATCGAGCAATAGTACACCCCATCCGGCCCAGTAAGCCAATGGGGCTGCTATGAATAGCTCTGTGACGTTCGAATGGCGTGAGATATGCGCGTCGGCAGCCCCCAAAGTCGTACGCCACTGCCACCACTGAGTAGCATCAGTAAGCTCGCATTTGCCACAAGCGAAGCGTAACGCCTATTCAGAAGTCGTCATGATAGGTAAAGTCCGTCTAGATATTCAGCGTGACCAAACGTTGTGACCATCACAGCCTTGGTCGTAAGGCTTGCCTCTAGGCTTGTCCTACACTGCTCGTGTTTGCCGTCGATGTGCCAGCTGAGCCCTCGGCTAGACTCTTTTGCGCCTCTTCAAACTCTCTCCTGAACTCGTCAGATACGTCGGCTTCTCCGCTAGTGTCTTCGTCGACAGCCACCTCATTCATATCTTGAGCACCATGCCCATCGCTCACGTCTCGAGGCGCGCCTGCCAGTGCATTGATAGCGTCCATAGTGGCCTTGTCCTCGCTACTTGAACGCTGCAGATGCTCGTCAAACTCGTTTCTCTTCTCCCGAGCCGGGGCCCGGGTCTTCAGCTCTCCAGTAACGTCTTGAAGGTAGGGCGGTACAGGATGGCCTTGTTTCAGGAAGAAGAGCTTGATGTTACGTGCCTTGTCCTTTAATTGAACTTGATTTCTGTCCTTCAGTACCTCGCTGACAGAGCCACCGGGGCCGTACATGGCCAGAATTTGGCTCCAGTGCGGACCTTTGACGCGATCGAGCCCATGCATCAAGGCCTGCTCTTCGTCCTTTGTCCATGGGCGCCTAGAGCTGTTTGAAGTCGGTGGAGGTTGCTGTGCTGCCTTTTCCCGAGCTCGTGCGGCTGCTACCTCTCGCACGCGCTCATACTGCTCGCTAGTAGAACTAGTGCCTTCTTCCGGTGCTACCGCATCTCGAACAACCGCTCCTGATGACGTTGCCACGGTCTCGACTGTCTGGAGATCAGCCGGCGCATGCGAGACGGCCTCTTGACTCTTGGTCTCTCCCACATTTGCGCCTACGGGATCGGTTTTGGCAGGGGCCGCCGGCTTCTGGGCAGTTGATGTGCCCTCCATGAATTTCTGAGCCAGACGCGCAGCATTCAAGATTGATGAATTTATGTCAAAATCTTCATCACCGTCATCGTTGTCGTCTGGCAAGAACGTGTCCGCCAAGCCGATCGGATCTCGAGGGTCAGATACTGCCAGGTCTGGCAAGTCAGAGATTGGCGCCGCAGGCGCTTGGGGCGCCGGAGGAACCTCCTCGGGCAGGGACGGATCGAGGTAGCGCCGCAGGTAGTTTCGGAAGTAACGAAGGAATTGTCCTCGGCAGTCTGCCGCAATCATCTCATTGAGAGAGTGGTTCATAAGATAGTGCCTGAGGTCCTGACAGCGCTGCCAGAAGGCGGAGCGGAATAGATCATCCTGAATGCTACCAACAAGACTGTTCTCAACAACGCGTGATAGCGGCTCGTCCGTAGTCGGAACGCGCCGATAGGATGCCTCTCTCATCTGAGACTGATGCACTTGCGTGAGGAGTCCAGCAGCTAGTTCCATGTTGTCGGCCCTCAGGAACTGATCTAGCGGTTCAAATGCGACGCCGAGACGAAACTGCAGGTCTTTCATTGTTTGATAGGTTGGTATGAGGAGGATGAAGATTGCGCTAGCCATGTTGGTATTTCGGTAAGCCTGTCTGGCTCGCTCTGGACTCAGAGAGGATGATATACGGTCCGCCGCAGCGACATCCAGATACTTTCCAGATGTCATGAAGTTTTCCCTTGTTCGTAGAAATATGGAATGGAGATGGTCAAGTGCGCGTCTAGTATGGCTAGAAGGGTTCTCGTATATCTCAAGCAGCTGCTTCACGGAGCATCTTGTTGCGAACTCGATGACTGAAAGTGCCTAAGACTATGGTCAGCGAAGAAATAAAAGAGCGCGTACAGTCAGGAACTTACGACTTGGTCAAGCGTAGGTAGCAGCAAGCCCTTGATGTAGCCTTCGGGGTCGCTGAGGAAAGTATCATCTGGAGGGAAGGCGGTATCTGTGGTGACGGAGCTTGCGCTTTGCACAGAGCCATTGACTGGAATAGGTGCTGCGGAACGATTCGATACTTGTATCGGCTGGCTCACTGGAGGCTGAGACCTGGATGGCTGCGCAATGTTCGTCGGCTGAGGGATGGGAGGTGCTGTCTGAAATGTGGAGGACGAGCCAGGGTTGGCTTGGGGAGTGTAGGACGACACAGGCTGCGCAGATGGAGGGATTCTGCCTGGCTGAGGCTGAGAAGGCGCGATACCATTCGCGAGCGGTGTGATATTCTCTAAATTGGTCTTCAGTCTCTTGCTATCAGGCAGGCTGCTCGCGTTGTCTTCTGAGACTCGCTTTTGCGCAGGCGGCGCACTTGTCTGTGGCGGCAGGGACCCCTGTGCAGCACTTGATGACGACATGGTCAGCGTGATCGGGCGTGGGAGCAGGCAGAGGCATGTGTAGGAACATGCGGTATCATGACGGAGCAGCAGCAGTAGGGTGAGGTGAGGGATGAAGAAGTTCGCGCTAGCGCGGCAAAGCTGTCCGGAGAGCCCTCATATCATGCCCTGCCAAGACATTCAACGCCTCTCTCGAGTCCCTCACCACAATCCAGCCGCGTCCTTGCTGTCGACACACGGGATTTACTTGTAGCCAGCCAGCAATAGCTCATAGTCATACAGTGTATATTGCATCTATATCATCTACTCCACAGGTCCAGACCGATACTCTCGCTTCTTCACAGGCCTCAGCGCCTGCAATGCTCCGTCTTTGCCAGGCCGTCTACCAATCTCCATGACGAGAAACCGAATAAAGTCCTTTGAGCTCCAGTAACTCGAGTGCGCGCTGAGCATAGTCAAGTACTGGATCTCCAGCGGCCCGCCGCCATAGCGTAAGAAGAAGTCAATCTGGCCATTGTCATTCAGCAGGTACGCTCGTTTCTCCGCAAGCTCCTCTCTCGTAAAGTTGTGCGTTTCGAGTTCCACCTGAGAGGGCAGATGTGGCATCCTAGGCCGCATTCCTGATGGGCCAGACACCGATGAGCCATACGTCGACCTGTCTGCACCTCCCCATAGATACCAAGCTTGTTTGACTGAAGGGATAGTGGCAGCCTTGAGAGTTTCAGACCAGTGCGCATCAACGGCAGCATTGACACGATAGGCCACTGGATCATAGGAGTTGACAATGTTGTATACGTTGTCCACGGCAATGCATCCAAAAGTGCCCCTTTCGCCCGTCACGCCAGGTGTCGATTCCTCGCCTTCTGATGATGGCTTCTTCCTATCACGTCGAGGAAGGAGGCTAGCTTTCCGCAACAGCAGGAAGAACCCAGCGGGACTTCCAACCAGATACAGATTGGTGGTATCAAAAGCAAAGTGATCGTCGCTCGGCTTTAGCTCAGGCTTCTCCACTCTCGTAGGCTGATTGCTCAGAATGTCCAGAGACATTACTGACCCCAGCGAGTGTGCTACAAGATGAACACGCCCATATCGCTCAAAGCCTGGGTTATGTCGACACCACACTCTGTAGATGCGATTTGCCTCTTTGATCACCGCCGCAATCATCTTAGGCTGGTGATGTGACAGGTAGTAGGGTATGTCCAGCATTACGTCGCTGACGATATTTCGCACAGACTGGAGACTATCAGGTGTAATATCTTTCAGAGTGAAATTGTTCACCGTCGGGTCTTCCGGGCCGTCTCGGTAACCTCCCTCGTCAAAAGAGAGCGTCGCGCGCCAGTTGACTGGAAGGATCATGATGCCACCCGCGTCTCTACGCAAGTTGGCCCGAATGCCAGTGGACGCCAATTCGACGTTAATCTCCCTGCGGAACGAGTTCATCGCATGCGTGAAATGGTAGCTCTCCATGCGTTCAGATAGCTTCTGTCCAATACCATGAATGACAAGAACAAGATCCGTCGTCTTAGGCTGGAGACCCAGTAGCGCCGAGCTCGATGAATGGTGACCAAGCGTTGGTCGAATTTGAGGTGAGCCCGGCACGGCGACCAGTCGAGGACTCTTAGTAGGATGCAACGTGTTCCACCTTTCCTCGTCAAATCCTCTGACTACGCGAATACCGATATCGTGACCTTTTCGGATATAATTGGCAAGTGGTCTACGGCCATAGTAGTCTGACGGCTGCAGATTAGACTTTAGAAGATACGCCGTCGTCTCGTCTGAATAGATGACTGCCATCTGTGAGAAGCGTCGTACGGTGCCATCCTTGCCGTAAGTGTTGTTTCCTGCAGCCCTGTTGTCATATTTCGTCCCCTGACATGCTCGCTCAATCGTTTCCTGGGCCATCTTGAGTTTATCTTGCAGTCTCTGCTCCTTGACGTCTTCAACATTGCCGTCAAACATCCAGGATCCGGTAGAAGTGTTTGGACGAGACTCTGTCAGAGACTTAGGTGCGTCAGGCCAGAGCGGATACACAATCTTCTCCTCTCCAATGGCACCGACCTCCACAGCGCTTCGTAGCTCATCCTTCCACGTCTGGGTCCATGCCTTGACGTTCACGTACCCAGCTTCAAGCATATTAGCAACGTCAACTTCAACGGGCAGCATAGAGTCCTTGTAGAACCACGTAGCTCTCGTAACAGGTGCAATATCGTTCACCGGGGTCCAGTAGGTCGGCTCCAGATCGAGCTTCGGCATCAATACATGGTGTATTCTCGCAGCGCCGACCATGACCTTGACGTCGTCCGGCTTTTGCACGCCGCATTGCTTCTCCTCGTGGAGTTTGTTGTCCGCGTCTGAGATATTTGGTACTTTGAGTGTCTCCTCACTCTGACCAGCCGTAGACGGAGTACTTCTCTCTTCGCGAGCTAGCCCATGTCGCACGGGCGCCCTCACGAAAGGTGTGCCAGTAGTCCCGCCCAGGGTACTCTCGAAATCTACTGCATCGCGAGAAGCGCCCGCCGCATCTCCTCCAAGTGCCGCCTGTGTGTGATCGCGCACACGCAGCGAATTGCTCCTCCCAAGGCCCTTTTCGCTCAGATTCCGAGCGTTCCCGGTAGTGCTCAACGAGGTGGTCCTGCTCCGGCCTGGCTGCGAGACCGTCACCCCGCGACCGCTCTTGCCATCTCCGCGCGTCTGGCTTTGCGCTCGGCTTGCAGGTGCGGTGTCTTCCCAGTCGTTGACTTTTCGGAATGTTGCAATCTTAGCTTCTGCCTCCAGCTCCCTCTGATACTGTCTGATCTTTGCCTGGAGCTCGGTCCATGCTTGATCTAGCGCGATGCTATCATAAGCCGAGAAGGGCTTTGGGGTCAGTCTGTTGGTGTGAGTAGGGCCCGCGGTGGGTATAGCGACGGGTGCAAGGGGGTCGTCCAGAGAGAGAGGCGACTGGTAGAAGAAGCGAGAGGTAACGGGAGGCGGTCGATCGTCGGTATCGTGGCTCGAGCGAGCAAAGCGTTTGCTGGAGGCCATTTGCGTGTATGGCTGGATTGCTGTAGGGGTTCATGCAGCTGAGCACTCCTGAGGGTGGGGGTGGATGGACGAAGAGTGTTGCCTAAAGGGCCAACGAGAGCGAGTGGGTGCGCGTTACGGCCATGCAGGCAGACACACAGCAGACGATTGGAGGGTAATTGGAGATTGCGAGCATTGACCAAGGCTGACTGCTAGGGGGCATCCGTGTGTGTAGACAGTACAGGAAAAGCTTCGAGGCGTCCGTGACATGTCAGCATGTGAAAGCTGTCGGGTCGTGCGGATCTCCTGTCAAAATGACGTACGCATACCGTCAAGGCTAAACGTCGCCAGTGATCGCTTCGTACAAGCAGACACCGGCGTGCCTGACTTGATGCATTGCAAGCTTTGCTTTCTACTCTGCTACAGAAGTCCCCATTACGCCTCGCCCAAACCATTCGGCTACTGTGCCGAAACCGTCCTTGCTGCGATTCAGGGCTTCCAGGAAAAGGTCGTGTCTGTCCTTGTTCGAGGCCTGCGCCTTCTTGATCGCCCGTATCGTTGCATTCTGTGGTGCGCACTGCGCGCATTCCACATCTTCAATGGTCTCGCCCTCACCAACATTGAGGCAGCGCTGGTGGTATGAGTGCTGGCAGAGGAAATGGACCGTTGGCTGATCCAGCGCATAGCCGCAGGCACTGCACCGTGTATTTGTGAATTTCGCGGGTTCGTTGGTCATTGACGACAACTCTGTCCTCTTCGCGGCTGTGTCTGCTCTGAAGGTCTGAATCATGTTGCGGTTCTGCATGTGTGTTAGCCTGGCAATCATCGTGAATGTCCGCTTTAGCAGGACAGTCTGCTCACCTCGGTGATTTCCTTGCGCTCTTTGCTCACCGTATCACGCAGATAGCTTTTGACTAATCCTATCGTTGCCACGGCGTTTGTCGAGAGTGTCTGAATTACTTGTAGAGGAGCCATCAGCTTGTCATCTTGGATCTTCTTCAGCACTGCATCCACTTCGGTGCCAGCCTCTTCCAATATGCTAGGACTGGACGTGAAGTAAGCCAGCGCCGCGGGATACAGCTGGGGCTCTTCTGGTCCATATTTACGCAGCGCCTTGATAGCACCTGCAGTGTCTTTTGCTGTAGTGTAGGAGCGGAAGATGTCGAACCGCAATCCTTGCTGCTCTCGCACAAGGACAGTGCCGTCTCGAAACTTTTCCAAATGGGACAAGAGTAGCACGTTCGACGTATCAATGGGAATCTGCTTGTGTCAACCGCTGGTCTTGGCGTGGGGTTCTCTAAGTCTGATCGTACCTCTTCTGCTTCGATCAGCTGCTTTGCCCTGCCGATCCATTCTGCCTGATCTTCGCCTTTCTGATTGCCCGTTCTCAAATAGATCTCAAAGAGCGTGGTATAGAGATCCACTTTGTCATCCTGGTCAACTTTCTCAGATTTGAGGCATGCTTCGAGGAAGACGACAAGCTCCTGAGGATGATCCACGAACGCAGAGAATGCCGTGCGTGGCTTCGGGACAGGGTACTTTGGTGGCGGCCCCTCGTCTACAGATTCGACAATGTGTGTCTCGGTTTTGGAGTCGGTTCTATGTTCTCCAGTATTCATGTTCATGTATGGTAGAGGTAGGAGAGCAGCTAGATTCTGCACTGCAGACGAGGCGAGGCTCGTCGATTGCGGTTGGGTAGATTTTGCTGTGACAACTACCGCATCTTTTTTAGGTTTGAATTGCCCGGTGTAGTAGTCAATAAGCAGATGTGTAGTGTCTTTCGGGCAGTGCTCGAGCAGTACTACCGCATATTTGGACAGGTTTCGAAAGGCCTATGGAGCGATCGTCAGCAATCGAGTACCCAGCCCTTGACAATTTGCGTCTTACGAGATCTGGCTCCAACCGCCATATGTATGCAAGTGCCTCAGAGTATTTCTTCGAGTCCTCTACCAGCACGAAGACAACGATATCGTGCTCGAGATACTTTCGGGCCAGGTATGCAGCTTGATCGAAGTATGCCCCTTGCCTGCACATCGATATGGCGGTGTCTAGGTCGAATTTCTGATCAGGAGTCCGGATGAATGTTTCGAGCTTCTCTACATCTTTCAACTTGGCGTAGCAGTTGATTAGGAGCGTCGTGTGATCGGCGGTCGCCCTGCCATGCTCATGGAGCTCCTCAAGATACTCTATCAAATTGCCAATACGTTGTGTATCCAGATACTGCAAGAATTAGCAGGGAGAATAAGTCAGTGAGACTGCGCATGCATACCTTCCGGATGACTTGTGAAGGCTCGGTACTGTCGATAGCTCGCAAATACTGCTGCATTGCGGTATCGTAGTCCTTCTTCTGGTAGAGGAAGTCGCCATATTTGCGAAAGATCATGTTCTGCTGCGACGCGCTCACTCCAAGTTTCTGGGCAATCTGGATTGCAAGGACATAATAGTCGCGCTGGAACAGAATCTGGAACTTTTGTTGAAGAGGCTTCTCATGAAAGCGTCGCAACTTCGAGAATGAGTACAAGGTCACAAACGGGGCCGCTGAAACTTACCTTGCCGTCCACTGTCAAGACGAAGAGATCTCCCCACTCCACAAAACACGCCAGGACTTCAGCATCGAGTAGATCAGTATGGGCTATGAAATGGAAGTCTGTGTTTAAGACGACGAGGGCCTGTCGTCTAGAAGGTGCTGTGCTTGGATTCGATCCAGCAGTGCTCAGCTTAGCCAAGGGAATCGAGCTCGTGGACGCAGGGAAACTCAAAGCAATGTAATCCTTGTGAGTCCGCAATAATGTCTTTCGTCCGTCGCAGGTGAAGCAAGATTCTCTTCCGTGAAGACCATAGTAGTAGACGGCATCGTCACGTGCAACTATAACATCTCTAGTATCGCTGTCGACGGTCATACAGCCGACAGCAGCGCCAATATCGTCAAGGGTCCGTACTGGCTGCCCCTGGCCGCGGCCTGAGATGACCAATATGAGGATTCGAGCCGTAGTTGCAATATACAAAGCTGTGGTGCTCCCCTGTCTGAAGTCGATCCCGGTGATGGGCTCTTCAGACTCAAATACAGTACGCTGTCTCGCGCCCCTGTCATGTATGAGGTCACCTCTGATCAGGGTCACAGCACCGTTGGCGAAACCGAACGCTAGCTGCGAGAGGTCGTCTAGAGCGGCAAATGCAGAAATGGGAAACTGTCTCCGCCCGTTCTGAACTGTGAGAGTAGATTGACATCGAGGCATGTTGGTCTTCTTTTCGATCTTATCAAGGGCCCAGACCTTGAGGACTGGCTCTGCAGATAGATCCTCCGAGACGGTAACGAGAAGCGTGGTGCCCTCTATTTGCTTCATGTGAGTGATGGAGCCGGTCTCATGCGCCTTGAAGGTTCGGACAACCTTGAAGGTCTTGGAGAGCACGCGAACAGAGCCATCCTTGCCGGCCACAAAGAGATTATCTGAGCCAGTGCAAAGACAGCTGAACTCGTTTTGCTAGCATACATTAGCACAGATAGGGTCTCCTATGGGGGTCCGGACGCACAGTGAACAGTTTCGTTACGTCCTCATCCTGAAAGGTAATGTCCGAGGCATCGAAGAATTTGAATGCTTTCCACTAGAGTAGGTCAGCAACCATATCGAACCAGCTAGAGGTGCGCTGATACCGATGTGAGAGCCATAGCGTGGCTGCACAGCTCTTGGACCCGATAGTCAATAGACAGATCCAATAGACATCATGCGCCGAGGGGCACGATGACTGAGTGATTTGAAGAAGGCGTCGCGGATAGATAAGCCCCAGAGATATGGCACAAGTAAGCGCTATCACGAGCGATGTAGCCGAGTAATCAAGAAACGCTTCAGTTGTGTCAGGCGTGAAATTCAATGGAGACGGGGACGCATGAAGTCGTCGATGGAAGCAGCACTGAGAGTGTCCGAGACGTCAGGTCATCTGACTTGGCGTCGCAGTCGCTGAACCTTGTGAGGGCTCGACGCGTCTCCCACGACACGCATCATGACGCCCATAGTCGCGCGCATTGCTCCTATGCCCGCGAGTCCTGCAAATCATTGTGCGTAAGTATGGTCCCAGTCATACAGGATTCTGATGAGGAGGACGCGGAATTGGACCTCCGGCCATATCTCACTTCATCTTCTCACAACGCTGAGTCGGACACATGCACAACACAGCCGATCTCTAACACTGCGGCGTCGCATAAGTCTCCCGCCAATTCATCACATCCAATTCCATTGAGCAGCAGCTCTTCAGCAAAGCATTCAGGACCTGTTATTATGGAGCCTCAGCCCGCCCAACCTGCAGCTTCTGAACAAGCTCTCATGCCATTGAACCCCTATGACGACGTCCCTAGCCCTCCCCCCGTAAAGAAGGTTGCGAGGAGCCTTGTTAAAAGCGTCACGTCGCAACAATCAGCCGAGCAAATGGTGGCGATAGATATGCCACACGGTGAACATCAACTCTGGCCAGGTGTAGAGCAATCGAGCACCATTATGAACAGCACCTCGGACCTAGCGCCACCCACCGCAACCGAACAGATGTCCGACATATCAGTGCTTTCAGCCTCATCTCAGCATCAGAGGACTCCGTTGATCACACCACATACTTCTGGAGAAAGGGATCAAAACGCCCAAACAGATACCGATTCGCAATTGCCACTTGAACCCCGGCAAGAGCCCATCATCCTGCTTCCAGCAGAGCCAATACCCGCTGGTCACCCAAGTGGAGACTCGAAGACGAGCAAAGGGAAGAAAGCGAAGCGTAAGCGTGTTGTCGTGGATGAGGACGAGATGGACGAGCTCAGCAACGATATCGCTAGCGCCCGCTCAACTGCAAAACGCAAATCGGTACGACCCGGCCCGGAAGCTGCAAGCCAGCCGACATCATCTACCCTGACCAAGCGAAATAGATCGGAGCGAAGTCGAAGGGTAGAAGACAGGACTGAAGGCCGAGGCGACTCGCGGCAGTCGGAGAACCGAGCTTTGCTTCAAGACATGGGCTTCCGCGCGTCACAGGTCGACCGAGCGCTAAAAGAGCATCCACGCAGCGTCAATGATGCTTTGGACTACCTCAACCATCAAGAGACAGTGAGAGAAGCTACTGACGAGCCAACAAATCTTGTGGCGGAGCCAGATGCTGACCAGGCAGTCCCTGTGGTGGATCAACCTGTAGTAGACTTATGCACACAGGAGGACGTGGAGCATTGCGCCCAACCAAAATCTCTTCCCGACGAGGCAGTGGAGCCACACGCCACATTGATTGAGGGAGAGACAAAAGCGGCAGCATCTGGGCGGAAGCGTGGACGACCAAAGAAGGCTTCTGCGTCAGATGCTACGCCTCAGAAGACAGCACTCGGCGAGTCCCAAGTGACCAAAGGCCGCCGGGGCAGACCGAGGAAGTCTGAGGTCACTGACAACGGAGAGAGCGAAGTGCATGAAGAACCTAAATCTTCTGCTGGCCCTGATGAGAGTAAGAGTCAAGTCGCGACAGCAGACATGAGGGGTTCACAGGCGAAGGGGTCGGATAGGACGCCTCTGCAAGAAGTCGAAGTCAATGCTCTGCTCGCAGAGAACGAAGGAAATAGCAACGATGCGCTGCCAGAGCACAAGTCAGCTGTAGAGGCCACTGATGGAACTGCTATCAAGTCCAAGCCTGCCGACGAAGTCACAACACCTACGCCTACGTCCAAAAAGAAGAAAGCGAGTTTAGCAGACATTTGTGCCAGAACGGGACAGACGCATCGTGTGGGACTCAGCAAGCGGATGCGCATAGAGTCTCTACTCCGCAAGACTCAGGTACCCAAAGCCAATCAGCCCAAGGCGGAGCACACGAAGGGCAAAGGTCCGAAGAAAGCGGCATGAGATGCAGCCTTATCTACCTTACGAATGTCATGTGTTACGAGCGGTGGGTTTGGTGCGAGTTAGACTTTATTAGCTACAGCTGTTCGTGTAGGCATGTTACCAACAATATATCGAGTCATCGAGATGCCTGCCTCGTCGCATGGAGCTTTCACAATGCGCATCCACACCGGCGCGAGGCGGGCCAAACTCCGACCGGCAACACAGCCGCCCTCTTCCTTTGACGAAACACTGACGCCCGAACATCAGACAGAATCGCGCCTTGAGAGCAAGGTTAGCTTTCCTCTGGCAGCGCCAAGCAGCCATAGCCACGCCGGCAAAAGATTAAGGAGCCGCGCAGCAGAGTCGCAAGGCAGAGCAGAGAGCAGAGCTGCCGTCTTTTGGGGGCCTCCACTTATGTCACAGAACAAGCCTCCCTCCCCAACAAGCGAAGCGAACCCAACCTCGTCGTCTCGGGCCCTCGATAAGCTGCTTTCATTGTCCTCCACCCTTGCGCAACCCTTGGCCAGTTCGCACTGCTCAACGGCTGCACCGCAACGCAATCAAGACACGCCCTTCCTGTCTGGTCCTGCATCCTCCGCAGGAAAAAGGCCAAGCCAGCTTACAAGCAACGGCGTCTTGCACCAGTCAGAGCTTGTAAAAGCTCCTCGTGCTATCTTTCACCTCTTCCATTCATACGCCCTCTCCATCCTTCCGCCTTCCCCGGTCAAGCATCACTCCGATCGACAGCGAGCCCACCGGCACCTGTTCCTAGCCTGCGGCTTTGACATCGCAAAGTAGTGCCTCGCTCCTTCTACCGACTCTCCGCCATCGCGTGAGCATCCCACCGCTACCGCCAGACGCCAATGCTCACTGCCTCTCACACTCCCTTTGTGCCTTGGGACTCCACCTGGTTGTAACCTATTCTTTGCCATTCATTTCCCCCTACGCACTCTTCCCGAACGATCATGAAGTTTGGCCAAAACCTCCCCCGCAACCAGGTCCCCGAGTGGTCCGACGAGTACATTAATTACAAGGGCTTGAAGAAGCTCATTAAGAGTGCTGCAGAGGTCTCAAAGAATGGAGGAGAAACCGATCTGACCGGTTCGTGAACACCTTCGCTGCTAACCGCCGACTGCTGGCGGCCGCAGAACCTCTAACCATACCACAGGCTTCTTCTACGCGCTTGATCGCAACCTTGAAGACGTTGACGGTTTCTACAACAAGAAGCATGCGGAAGCTGCACGCAGACTGAAACTCCTGCGCGACCGCTACGGCAGCGTTTCCGACATTCAAGAGGGCAATCGCGACGAGATCGAAGACCTTTATGGTGCGCTCCTCGACCTACGAAGCGAGCTACGCAATCTTCAGTGGTACGGAGAGGTCAACCGCCGCGGCTTCATCAAAATCACCAAGAAGCTCGACAAGAAGGTGGCACAAAGTTCTCGAAGTCAGCACCGCTACATACCCTTCAGAGTTGATCCGCGACCTTTCGCGTCCAACAAGCAGTTGACAAAGGATTTGCAAGAGGTCAATAACTGGCTCTCGGGACTCGGAGAGATCACTGTCGATGATGATGCGAGTTCGACTCACTCGTCGATCTCCTTGTCCAGAGGAGCCTCCAAGGTCATCATCAACCTGCCTCGAGAGCTTCTTGAAGACATTGACAAGGCCATTCGTCTTGACAATGTCAAACTCCTTACAAACTCATTGAGCGAGACGCAAGAGTACAACAATGCTCAGAGCATTGCCGGACAACGATTCTACTTCAACCTCTTGCAGCGCTCCATCTCCTCCCAGTCGAGACAGTGCATCACCTATCTCCTCGCAAAGCTACCATCGCTTGATGAGGACGATGACATCAATCAACGAAACTGTATCCACCGCCTCGTCATCAGCATTGGGCGAACGAGTCAGACCATGAATGGGGACCAGTCACCATCTGGAAAGCTAGCTCTAGCTACAGAGAGCTCCACCATCACACCAGCTGAAGCGCCAAAGCTGCAAGCCACCCAATTTGCCGCCAAAGAGCTTGAGCAAAAAAGACCTGTGAAGGCACAAGACCCGCACGCCAAGCTACTTGCATTCGTACTAGACAATCTTTCTCAGGAGCAGAGAATCGCACTCAATTCCAGAGACGCTCAGGGTCGCGTCCCATTGCATTACGCAGCGAAATATGGCGTCTTGGTGCTGTGCGATATTCTCATCGACCGCATGAAAGCGTGGGCCCAGTTCAACGTCAGTGATGGGTTTGACTCCAAGTACTGGTTTGACGAAGACAAGCAAACTCCACTGCATCTTGCAGTGTCTGGAGGCCATATCCAAACTACGGAGGCGCTCTTGAATGCTTGTCGCATTGACCAAGGTCTAGATGTGTCTCACCAACCGCAGAGGCTACTAGACGGCTCCAGCAAGCTTCTGTCTTCTGCTGTCAAGGCCAACTTTGTCAATATTGTGGGACTTCTCGTCGCAGCTGGAGCTGATGTGAATGCTCGCGATAGCCATGCCCAAGGCGAAACGCCTTTGCACGTTGCCGCTAGGTACGGCCATGTAGACTGTGCAAAGGTCTTGCACCAGGGCTCGAAGTGGTGTCGATTGGATGTTGACGTTCCTGAAGAGACCTTTGGCTGGACACCTTTGACGATCGCTGCTGTAGATGGCCAGGCGCAAATGGTCCAGTTCTTCATCGACACTGGCGCAAATTTGCAAGCGACAGATGTGTCGGGCTGGACAGCCAAGGAACACGCTGCACTTCGTGGGCACGTGCAAATTGCACGGCTCCTCAATGAGCACGCACCCCAGACTGAGCCTTCACACAGCAATGGACAAACAACGACGTCTTCTATAGGTGAGCGTCAGTCCGTCAACAGGGATGTGCAAAATGGCAGCAAGCCATCTAAGCCTGTCAAGACCTTCGGTCACAGATACCTGACCAGCGAAAGCATGGTACTCATCAGCTTGGGTTCGATGGATCAACGCAAAAACATCAACCCAGTCACACTTGACAATATTCCTCTGAACGAAGCGCATGCCACTCAGCTCGACACGGCTCTGTCCGTTGTTGTTTCGGCAACTGGCGGCCATGGAGAGCCAACAATTGTGGATCTACCAGTACAAGAGACCATCAGTACGGAGCCAATGGCATTTTACGCTACAGATCTCAGCAAGGTTAAGATCAAGTTTGATATCGTCCCCACATATGCAGGCTCCAGGGATCAAGTAGTAGGACGAGCTATTGCCAACCTCAAGACCATACGACCAGACGTCGGGTCAAAGAGGATGAACCTGCAAGGAGACATTGCTCTCCCCATCCTTTCGGCAAAAGATCTGGAATGTATCGGAGAGGTTCACTTCAACTTCCTCGTCATTACCCCTTTCTCGCATCCGAACATGTCTGTTAGTCAGAACCAGACCTACTGGAAGCGTTTGGAAACTGGTCCCATGGTTATCGGTCATCGCGGTCTCGGCAAGAATATGGCATCTCGCAAATCCTTGCAATTGGGAGAGAATACCATTCAATCGTTCATCACCGCTGCCAATCTGGGTGCATCTTATGTTGAATTCGATGTCCAACTGACAAAGGACCATGTGCCCGTGATATACCATGACTTTTTGGTCAGTGAGACGGGGATCGATGCTCCTGTTCACTCTTTGACGCTAGAGCAATTCCTTCATCTGCAGGAGGAGACCGGGTATAGCCCGAAAGGCTCACAGCCTTCCACACCGGAGCTGGGTCCGCAAGGTGGCAGAGCGGCGCGCGGCCGCGCAAACTCCATGGGAGTTGCCAACGACCTGCGAGGTGATAGCTTGATGGCCGAGAGGATGAAGCACACTGCGGACTTCAAGCGTAAAGGCTTCAAAGGTAACCTTCGAGGCCACTCTATTCAGTCACCCTTTACGACGCTGGAAGAGATGCTGAAAAGACTACCGAAGAACTTGGGCTTCAACATCGAGATGAAGTATCCGATGCTCTGGGAGACGGAGGAAGACAGCATGGACACCTATGCAGTTGAGCTGAATGCCTTTGTCGATGCCGTTCTTCGCAAGATTTACGACATGGGCCCTGGCCGCGACATAATCTTTTCCAGTTTCAATCCGGACGTCTGCCTGCTACTCAGCTTCAAGCAGCCCAACATTCCAATTTTGTTTCTAACGGACGCTGGGTGCAGTCCGACCGGAGACATTCGCGCCACGAGTTTGCAAGAAGCTATTCGGTTCGCATCCAGGTGGAATCTTCTTGGTATCGTCTCTGCAGCAGAGCCTTTAGTGCTTTGTCCGCGTCTGGTCCGTGTAGTCAAGGAGACTGGTCTGGTGTGCGTCACGTACGGCGTCCTGAACAACGACCCCGCCAACGTCAAAGTAAGCATCACATGTTTCGTGACAGCTCGCATGTCTCGCGCTAACACAAGTCATCTAGGCTCAATGGCGAGAAGGCATTGACGCCGTGATCGTCGACAGTGTCCTCGCAGTTCGCAAAGGACTGACACACGAGGAAACGCAGGCTGCTGCGAACGGCACGTCAAAAACGTCTGTCGATCAACTGGCCGAAGAATTGGGAACAACTCAGGTGACGCCTCAAGAGGTAGCAGCCGCCACTTGAACAGAAGTGTCTCACTAACGAAAATTTCAAACATGCGTGAGCTTCCGGTGGCTGTCTAGCTTCGTTTCATGCGTAGATGTAGTCTACGCGGTGGATATTGGCGTTCGGCGTACCCAACGGAAGATAGCATACCTACCTGGTAGTGCTACCTTGCTCTACCTGCATACTTAGACCCCTTTTCAGAGTGAGAACCTGGATGGGCTTTGATCTTTCTTTGTCATTACAAGATCCCCACTCTTTCTGGGCTGAGGCTACTCGAGCGTTTTGCTTCTTGACGGCCAGGGTTCAATGGCGTGTCTGGCCTTTTTTCCGGCTGACGGCTTTTGGCGTTTCTCTCTGGCGTACCAATACTATGATGATCTTTGAGCTGATGCATATATCGGCTTGGATCTTCAGAACCTTCTTTCTCCGTCTTCTTGCGATGTTTGTGCCGGCTCCTCGGACTGATTTACTGTGACCGCTCATGCTGTCTACGGTCTCCTGGGTTCAAAGGAAGCTGTATACCTACACATTACGTTACCCCGTTAGAACCTAGACATTTCCCAGCGTGCTCAGAGCTCATGCGCTCCTCGCATCACCCTGATTGATTCGACAGTTAATTCTTTCGAGTCGACTTTATGGCTACAATGTAGTCTCGCCCTTGTCTGCTAAGAAAGCAGAGCGCCTACACGAGGGCAGCGTAAGCTCGATCTTCAGTCTTCAAAGCATGGACCCCACCCTCGACCCACCGTCCTCACACGTGAACATCCTTTTCCCGAATCCCACGCCCTTCACATCCTTCCGAATCTAATCTAAACCCCCTTTCTAACCTCCCACACTACCCCAGTAATGCTAACTTCCTCCCCACTCTTCTCGTCATAATCATACCACTCCCCTCGCCGAGCTCCACCCCTTCGAACAGCGTGCCCGAGTCCAGTCCTGCGCAGCGGAACTCCCCCACGGCGTCGAAGCCGACTACTTCTACGCCGCGTGTGTCGAATTCGATTACCTTTTGGCGTGTGTTTGAGCCAGAGGTTGATTTGCCTGTCGCTGATTTTGTGGGGGGGCCGCCTGCGTATGGTGCTGAGGTTTGGATTGTTAGTCTTTTTTTTTTTTTTTTTTTTTTTTTTTGATTTGCGAGATGTGGTTTGGGTTTTTGGACATGGGTCGGGGGGAGGAGGAGTGCTGGGTGATGAGGGGAGGATACTTGAAGGTGGGAAGGGGGTAGAAAACGACGACGACGATTACTAAAAGCAAAGAAAGAAGAGCAAAGCAAGCCAGAAATAGGGAGAGAAGGGGGAAGGAAAAAAGAAAAAACTCACCAGGTCCACCCAGGAAATTAACATTTCCCTCCTTGCCGCAATTCCGACACTTGATAACTAGATTCGCACTGCCCTTTGAGCCGGAAATGTCGACTTGATCAAAGCGCGTCGTCGGGACTGCGTTCTGCAATTTGTTTTGCGATTAGCGTCGGTGTTTCCGGTTTCGTTTTTTTCTATTCGATGCTCGACCGATGCAAGGAATAGAGAGGAAGAAAAACATCAGGAGAAGGAACAGGGGACCTGGTTTCCAATGACGAAGAGAGAGAAAGGCGAGAATATCAAAAGAGAAGGGGCATGTGTGCTTTAAACAAGACAATTCTCTGCTGCTTCCAACGGCGCTTGGACTCGAGCAGAAACAGGAAGAGGAACAGGAGAAGAAGAACATCAGGAAAGGGCCCCAAGGTGCAAAGATGACAAGAGGGAAAACAGCAGAAGAAAGTAAAGAAACATACCGGATGCTCCTCCCGACACGAACTACATCTCAACCGCAAATGATAGTGGAATGGATTCTCCTCTGTATCGACCGGGACGAGATCCGTCACTCTGTTGTTTGTCGTCATCATTAGCTTCTTTTGAAGGACATACGAAGGGGAAAAGGGCGCCTGGAGATATTCGGAACAAAGGGGATATTTGGCACAGTACGGTGCAGTGCTCGGATGCAGTGCAGCTGTGTCGAGCAAGGTAGGTGCATAGCCAGAACCCGCTCAGATTCAGGATATACTCCGGCTCAGTACGCACGATGAGTATATAGGTAAGATATAGAAAGACATAAAGATACGGAAAAAGAACGAACCCATTGAGCTCCGCAGTAAGCGTGAGAAGCATTTCGACTTGCCGGCTAAGACGACACGCAAATACTTTCCCCGCAGTCTAGGAAGTTGAGGGTAATGTTGGTTCTGGGGATAGTTGAGGCCCGCGTGTAGGTAATTGGAGTGAGTGAAAGGCCCAAGATTGCAAAGATAGGTTCAGCCAGCGGCAGTTGCAGGCGGTGGAGGCGACTGGACGTGCAGAGTAGACGAGAGGTGAAGTCGTAGAGGGGCTGACACGTGACCAGATATCAAATCAACCCGATCAAGAACGATCTTGCGACATGCGCAACATCCAACTTTCAACACCAGACATGACTTATTCTAAATCTTGACATGTATCGAATATGGAAATGAACGCTGCAGTGGTACAAGGTAAAGTCGAATCTCCTCTACGGTAATCCCGAAGATGAGTAGTAAGCAG
Source organism: Taxillus chinensis (assembly GCA_023512835.1). Taxonomy (NCBI): domain Eukaryota; kingdom Viridiplantae; phylum Streptophyta; class Magnoliopsida; order Santalales; family Loranthaceae; genus Taxillus; species Taxillus chinensis. The sequence continues at coordinate 78,536 of JAKCVP010000398.1, read as the reverse complement.
TCTTGCGATGCAACAATGACACGTGTGAACCCAGACCTCAGCCATTAACATCACGCACGATATTCCGACAGAGTTCTAGTCGTGTAAAGACCGCTCCCAGGCCCGATCAATGGTGAAGCCTGCCTGGCTCCCTGCCAGGCTTTGACCACCCATTCCCAAACCAGCGTTAACCGCGTTCCATTTAGCAGCCAGATCAACATCGATAAAGCCAGTATCGGAAACGATACCGCGAACCAGAGCCAGATGCCACGCGTGTTGTTTATTTCTGCAAAGTTCATGCCGAAGAATGACGTTGTGAAGGACAGTGGCACGTAGAATGTGGCGATGAAGGTCACCTTGGCAATCGCTTCTGCCTGTTGGATGCTGCGGGCTGCATCTCGTCGAAGCAGTTCATTGCTCAAGGCACTGATGCCGTCGTGACATAGGTTGCTGGTTCTGCACGAGCGCTCGGTAAGATACTCAAAGGTATCGAGTAGACGCATATAAGCGTCTTCAGCCACGTCGTCGGGTTTTCCATTCTCCGATGCCGACTTCCAAGCTGATCCTCCTCTCTTGATTATGCATCGAAGGGCGTCGCGCAGCCCTACCGTATGCTGGTCGACGAGCGTCTTGATTGTTTGGAGCTCAGAGATGTTTGATGCGTGTTCGCGAGTAAACCGCGATAGACTTGTTGCCTTCTCTTCCATGAGGTTGATGAACTGATGCTCGGAAGCTGCAAATAGCTTGTACATCAGACTCACTGCGTAGAATGGTTCGCGAGAGGCCACTTCTTTATCGATGATGTGGCCGTACTCCTCACCCAGCGCTGTCATTGACTGCAAATGGGCCTCGCGCGAGGGAGAGATGCGAATGTTGGCCCCGTTGTCAGGATGTGCCTCTCGCTTCTCCAGAACCGTCCTGATGCTCGCATTCGGAAGGTCGACTACAATGGGTAAGTATCGATACTTGGTGGAGTACTTTTCCTGTAAGACTTTCCAAGGTCCATTGTGAGTATCAGCGAGGCTATTACCCCAGTCGGTCCACATCAGGACTGTACTATATTAGCCCAAGACGACTTTGTCATCGCTTGAAACTAGGCGCAAGCGCTTCCCACATAACTTACTGGTCCAAGTCTGATCTCTCCTCCTCACAATACGTATCGTCACTCTTTGGGTCAGTGAGAAGTGTTCAAGATCATGCATGTGAAATTCTCGTACGACTGAGTGGCCCAAATGTGGCCGTTGTCCTCCAGTCACATCATCGGTATATGCGGACATGCTTGTCGATGCAATGTCCCTTGCTTTTTTGAGACTTATGTTGGGTCGGGGAGTCCAACTGCCAATTGTGGTGAAGGTAAGCTGTATCGAATCCGATGACAATAGGGATAATGGCGGCAGACAATAGGAATCTCCTGCGTTCAAATGATCCTGGTTGATGAAGTGCTGATAGAGGAATTCGTAATCGATATTGAGCCGCGATCCTAGGCGCGATAACCATTCGCAAGAGGCATGGCCCCCAAGGAAGACGACATGGTTACCGGCGCGACTGCTCCAGTAGTTTTCAAAGTCTTTCACGAGTTTGTACCGTAGCACTTGGCCTGGGCTCTGTCCACCAAAATTCGATAGCGGGTGGACTTTAGCAAATATCGAATCAGATGGGTCTGGATAGGTGGCATTGGAGTTCAGAAATGCCGAAAGCGCTTCATAATGGCGGCCAGAATAGATGGTCGGTCTCGAATTGTGACTGATGTGCTGAGCATAGACGTTCAAGCGTCGGGCATACTCCTCATGATCTGTTCCAGTGAGCTGCAATTCATTCTTACATGAGAAATTACCTACTCAGGACGTAATTGCTGTTGAGCGTACCTGACCTCGAAGCAGTCTTTCGATGCTGGGGAGCTTGTGTCCCGTGATCTTGTGACTCGAAGGTGTTGATACTGCTGAGTTCGATTGGCCGTCGACTGTTGCCGTGCTCGCTACTCGCTGCGCGCCGTTGCGCTTCAATCGGAATGTTAGGATCGTTTGGCATATCGTAGATGATCAGAATTCAACGTACTCGGGGAAGCCTGCGAACGTGAGAATGTAGCCTCATGTAGCGCCTGTAACACGAAGAGTGCCACGGCAGGCGAGGGATGGGTTTGGCGAGGGCAAAAGGGCGCGCGCCTGCTTCAGCCACGGTAAGCGGGTTGCCTTGATCCTAATGATCATGAGAAGTCACGGTCAGTCTTTCTCTTCGCGAAAGGTGACCATAAAACGACAAGCGTCATGCGGCCGATCCGTGGCGTCACCTGAGATGCGACATCTCCGATGTTGCTCTCAAGACATCGGGTCTTATCTGCTAGAGACTCCACGCAGCAAAAGCAATCGGCGGCGTTACATGGTCATGCGTCATCTAGATTTGGACTGGAGATGAATCCGATGGCTTTGGCATTTTGCGGCCATTTGAGGAAGACGCCTGAATACGTGTCATGGCCGAAGGACGCAGCCTTCCCTCATCTAAACGCGCAGCTACTTTCACGTGTGTCATGACGTGCCTCTAGTCAGCAAACGGCTCCCAAAGAAGCTATTAAGGGGAGGTAGGATCACAATGAAATATTTACAGACACCTTGAAGACGAGCTATACGATCCGACTGCAATGCCTCTTACAGTTGCATGCAGCTGAGACATGCAGTTTCTAGTATAAATCTGGCATTGTCAACGCGCTAACATATAAATACAAGATTATTATTGGATGTTCAGATTGCCTGCCAAGATCCTAACGCCAAAAGTAATACACGATGCTGTCCCAGTCGGCATCCTGCAGCTCGGCTTCAGGTCGGGTGTCTTCTGGTTTCAGGGACCGGCGCCTCTCCATAGCTAGCGAAAGGAGCTTCTCTGACTCGACGACATTGTCGCGACCTCCTGAACATAGGAGCGCCCGGCCCTGTTTCCAATTCGTTCGTGCAGCTTCAGCCTCAAAAGCCTCCAAGTCGCCGTAGATGGAATTGCTTTCTTGAAGGAGTTTCCTGGGTCGTTGTCAGACTGTGTATGAGTAAGTGGAAATATGGGAGCACTTACAACGCACTTTCGTAATCCCGCCTGGCAAAGTAGTCTACGGCAAGCCGATAGCAGCTATGTGCGTAGAACGCAGTGTGCTTGCCGCTGGTCTCTGCCAGTCCGTCTTTCCCGCGCCGATGGAAGTGAAAAGACTCGTCCATGTCTCCCTGTAGAAGCCGTATATTTCCGAGGTACACCAAAATTTGTGGGGTCCTGTAACAAGAGTCAGTCTGTGTGATCCACCAATCAAGCTTAACAACGTGGCCGTGATATCTTACTCTTGGCTAGTTCGATCGTTCTTGCCTAGTCTAGCCTCGCGTGCCTCCAAAATGGGGCGTAGTATTTTTTCTCCACGGACTGCATCTCCACCATAGCTTGCAATCAGGCTCAAATGCACCCACGGGTATGGGAACACTAGCCGATTCGAAGGCGTTATTTGCTTCAGTGTTTCGCAAGAGAGTTCAAATGACCTCACGGCTTCTTTTTTATCGGGAATTCTCATGAGTGCAAGGCCGACTTCGTTGTATGCAACTGGTAGCAGTCGGCGATCTCTGTCTTCGGAAAAGTTCTCAATCCGCTCGACTAAGCAGCTGATCCACTTGCGAAGGAGCGATATGGCAGCCTTATCGTTTTGGTAAATGGCAATAATTCCTTCGTGGCGATAGCTGTCACTGAGCAGTCGGCTACTTAGGCGCGGATCGTCATGTTCGGTCTTCTCAATAACAAGTTGCGAGGCACGACAGAGCTCTCTTCCCCTCTGCGCTTCCCTGGGCGAATGAAGCTCCCTGAAACGGTTAGCACATAGCGCACATGATCGCGTTAGTCTACACTCACCAAGCCGCATCATTGAAAAGTCCACAGACCTCAAGCCCCGGTTGCAACTTCACTATTTTCGTCTCATCCAGGACATCTTTCAATGCTAGTGTATGAGGCAAGTACGCTTCGACGTTTCTAGCCCTATCGATCTCGTTCATATTATTCTCATCAAGAAAAGGCCAGATTGAGGCGACGAGAGATACTGCACTGTCAAAGGTTGCTCTCAATAGCTCAATAGATAGCTTCTGGCGGACCACTCCTTGAACAAGCCTGTGTATGCTCAGAAATCCAAGCTCTGAATGACGGCTAATGAGTGACGACTTCATCAATTCTTCGCGGGCATCGAAATATGCCGGTTTAGTCTTTGGATAGTCTGCAAGCGGGAGTTCCCCCAAGTTTCCACACAAAAGCCTGTCCTGTAATCTATCGGGATCAAGGACACACATTACGTGCAAAAGAGCAGCAGATGTGGGGTGAAGACCCTCAATATTCCAAGTCCAAGCAAGCGTCTGGATTTTCGTGTATCCTGGCGCCGCGCATTCATGGAGAGCCTTGGCGTCTTCTTCGTAATAATCCAAGAAGTCTTGGAGAGAGAGGCCCTTGCGACGAATAGCATGCGCCATCTGAACGACTGCCAGCGGAAGACCTCCAAGCTTCTCAGAGATCTTCCTGCCTGTTTCGAGGAAATTCGGTCCAGTTTCTACCTGTGCAATTTGGAACAAAAGGTCCGTGCACTCGCCTTTGGACATTGGGGGAAGAGCAATGGCATTGACAGACCCGAATGAGAGCCGGCCAGTAAGAGGGTTTCGACTTGTGATCAATACTGACCCTGGTCCATTGGAAGGCCAGAAGTCAGCCAGTATATCAGGATCATCCACGTTGTCGAAGATGATCAACCAACTCGCCATTTCAGTGTTCTTTCTAGGTGCTGACGTACCAATAGCGATGTGGGGATTGATGAGCCACTCCTTGACAACTTTTCGAGTGGTAGCTGTATCTTTCAAGACGCTCTGTTCATCCTGAAGGCCAAGCTTAACAGCAATGTCATAGTAGCCGGCGTCCAGTTTCTTTATATTGTCACTTGATATCCAGAATATTGCTTGAAAGTGAGGTTTATAACGGTGACAAAACTCAGAGGCAATGTGAGTTTTGCCAATCCCGCCCAAACCGTGCATTGCGCAGACTTTAGGGAGAGTTCCAGATGGCCTTGCAAAGGTCATCGTGATCTTAGCATCCGGAATTAGAGATCTTTCCAGATTTTCAAGCACGGCTTCTCGTCCACAGAAGGTACTGTTGTGATTATAGGGTAGATTATAGCACGGTAGTAATACACGAGCTGGTGACACGTCGGACGCGATGCTTGAATCTGTCTGTGACCTCGAGCAATGCTCCCAGGACATGGAAGAGTTGCGGCTCAGGTCTGATATGTCAGCATTAAAAAGAGGGTTGGTTTCTTTTGTGGTAGGAACATGCAGCACTTACTTTCTGGGTCGGTTATGCACTCGTCGTCACTTTGCAATTCAGGATCCAGGTTGATCCTCTGCCGTTCATAGGCTGCGCTGACCGTTTCTAAGCCGAAACGAGGAGCGCTCCTGAAAAAGCGGACCATAGTTTTGAATAAGTTGTCCTCCGGCTTCACAAACAGGAGTTTGTCGTGGGAAGTCTCAGCTCCGATCAGTTCTTCACCTTCTCTATTAGTCCGAGCATGATGTTGGTCAACGAGCTAAAGAACACCAGAGATAGTGAGTATAGCTTCAGTACAGCGTGGGAGCTATTTAGGACCATACCACAGTTGGTTTCCTTCGGAAAGTCAAACCCTCTCGAATTTTGGTTTCACACAATTCGTAGATGGACAAGATCCGCCACTGCGCAGTCACCTTGGAGAAATTGAAGCAGCATTTTGCAAGCTGAGCTTTGTCATTCGGCTTTAGTGAGTCCCTTGACAAGCTCATGCCATTGGCCTTCATGATCAACGGCCAGAGACTCCAATATTGGTCATTATCGGTTGGTGAAGTTAGATGGGGACAACCTAGAAAGACGATCGCTGAAAGTGCATTACGTGTTGGTTGATGGCGCTGATAAGCCTGAAATAATGCCTCTTTCACTATTAAACCACCGAAGCCGTGGGCAATGAAAAATAGAGGGCGTCTCTCGGACTGAGGGTTTGATCAGCCATTGTTGATGGAGCACGGGTAGGCTGGTGACCTACGTCAAAAGATCGAGCCTGGCGTAGAGAGTCAAGTAAGAAAGAGCCCAGAGATAGCAGATTGCCCCACGGAGAACCCTCGTCATCCCTCTGAACCTTGTACTTGAAATGAAAGACTCGGGCATCATCGTCTGTAGCAGCGACCAAGGGCTTCATCCATGGGCACTCTCTAGAGCCTTTTTCCGGAAGTGCCTGGGAGCCAATGTCTGGCACAACGACAATGCTTGAGAGAGAAAGAGCGATTGCTTAGCTGGGCTCGACTGCCAGAACATGATGTGAGAACATACTCGATTCCATCATATGGAGCTCGCTGCTCTGACAGGTGGAATACCTGCCTCAAGATGTGGGGGTGAGCCCATGAGCTTCTGGTCATGATTTGGGGTGCTTCACTGTGGCATTGCTAAAGCAAGGTGCACTGACGAAATCTCGAATATCCGAACTTCAGCTCTGGCAGTCCGGCTTACCCAAAATTGCAAGAGTCACCTTGCGACAGTTGTATAGTGACGAGGTACCCAAAATACCTACCTACCTAGGTAACTACCTAGAGCACGATTCGCCGTGTCAGCCTTGCTTACATACCTATACTCACGGACTCTACAGGCAGATTCCGCTGTTGTTGTCTTAATTCGCCGACATCATCTGCCCGCCCTCCATACGTCGACCTCAGAGATGGACATCTGATACACACATCAACGACCATTGGGTCAATCTGAGTCGAGATCGGTCTTCACACACCATCAGTCTCGTAACAAAGCTCCTCAAATTACAAAAAAGGCGGGTATTTCTACTAGACGCGCCAAAGTGCATCTGCGCTCCGGTGAAGAACGCCTTGTATATTGAGAGCGTCCATTCGTCGACATGTCCTGCTAATGCATCGTGACAGCGTCCATGCGCGCGGGATCCCTGGAGCTGTCCGGCTCCTCGGGGACTTTGACGTGCCCCACAAAGCGTACCGGAGCTTGTCGAAGCCAAATGCCATTCTCCTTCAGAAAGCAGGCAGAGGACAGTATGAGTTCAAGGAAGCAGGCAGGAGCAGGCAGAAACAGGCAGAAGCAGGCAGGAGCTTTAACGGACTAGAAATGCGGCACGACATTGAACGCTAGCAGCCGAGTTCGCTCATTGGGGCCACAAGCTCACTAGCCTCGGGCTGTTCTCGACCACAGACCTCGATTCATCTCCCTTACCCCCCGGACGGAGGCCCATCCAAAATCACTTAAAGCGGTATACTACCCGTATTATTAAGTCTATCACTTAGATAGCGCTGGATACCTAGTGATATTCGCTATCTTTCTATAACGGCTAATACCCGGTATTAAGAATCATAATACTTTAACTTTCTCTCCTCCCTTACGAGCCTTACCGTAAATAAGCGGAAGTCCTAAGGTTATTACGTACTATATATACTAAGGTCGTCCCTACGTGCTTTTCAAGCCTATTTTTAATAGGTTTAACATAGTTTTGGCCGAGTAATAGCTATATAAAGTTTAGTAGTAACGGACGGGGACGTAGATATTATAAGGCTACGGTACAGAATAAACAGATTTAGTACCGTTATAGAAAAGAAAAATAGAACGCGCAATCTATACGGTTACATTACTACCCTTATATAACGATCAAATATACCGCTTTTACAAACATGGAATAGGCCTCCGTCCGAGGCTAAGAGAGATACTTATTGTCGAGGCTTCAAACAATGCCCATACAAGCAATTTGTAAAGCTCCGCAACATGTGGGGAACGTCTTGCTGTTGATCGGAGAAATATGTTCGAGACCTTATCCGGATGACGCAGCCCACCTCCTCCATCTTGCATGATGCTGTGACGGGCCCGTCAACAAGGCTACTAACCGCACTGAAGTCAATACAGCTTGCTCTCCCAAAGTAGGCTGCGAGCAGGCTATAGACCTAGTAGGCTGATCTGATTCACTTTCAAGCCATACGCGAAACCGAGAAAAACGCCATGTGACGCAGCGACCTAGCCTTTACACGAGAGCGACGAGCCTCACCGACCATGAGGTCTTGTGCCTTCTGTCCGACACCGCCTCTGTAAAGTATTTCCCGCATGCAAGCAGGGAGCTCAATAGAACCCAATCAAGACTGAGACATGGCATCTCTTGTTGCGGCAACAGCAGCACTGCCTCAAGGCCCGGCGCATCGCGCTTCATTATGGTACTTGAAAGAGCGAGAACTGTACAAGACAGTGAAGCCCTACCGTCTTCGTTTCGACTCTCCCGATCCTGAAGTCGCCCGGGGAAATACAGTCTTTGAAGAGATAAAAGATGTATCGGTACAGGACGTGCGCGATCAGCTTCCAATTGACTTTGAGAAGAGGGGATTTGGCTTCGCTTCTCTCGATTGTCGACTGAGCTTTGAGGATTGCGAAGATCGAACGCTCGTCGAGCAGGCCTATCTGAGGCCGTTGAAGCCTGTACTGGCTGACTTCTTCGGGACGCCGCATATCATCATGTTGGAGCATACGGCAAGTGTTGCGGTGTCTGGCGTATCAGTATCGTATTGTTACCGCTAATAGTCAGGACAGACGAGGCGACGTCAGACAGTGTTCCCAGTCTCTACTGGTGACGATTATGAGAACAACCAGCCTGTCATGGTAGTCCATATTGGTACGTGATATTGGTCTTCATCGATGCATCCAGTTGGGGACTCATCCGATATCTAGACTGGACAGAGGATGAGGCCACGGCCAAGATCCTGGCTGCGATGGGCGAGGAGCGAGGAAGGAAGATCCTATCAGGTCGCTGGCAATACGTTCAGTAAGCGAAAGCAGTCGCACCTGCACCGGCTCAGGCTGACCTTGTGGCTTTCAACAGCGTTTGGAAGCCTCTGAACGGGCCCACCAAAGATTGGCCTCTAGCGTTCTGCGATGCATCGACTGTCAATCCCACAACTGACTTGGAGGCGTGTGACAGCGTCAATAACGACGCGAATTACAATGCCGAAGAAACATTTCAGGTATATCATCGACCATGCCATCGATGGTACTACCTCAGAGACCAGAAGAACAGCGATCTGGCCATCTTTCGACAGCACGACTCAAAACTCGGCCAAGGCTCTGGTACGTGCCTGCCTTGGCTTTACCACAGACAGATATCTAGGAAGCAACACTAACAATGGCCCAGGGGTACCCCATGTCGCATTTCAGGATCCCTCAGCAAGCACGCATGAGGTGCCACGTGAGAGCGTCGAGCTTCAAGTAGTCGTGTATTACGACGAATGAATGCTTGGATTCAGACAATATATACGGTCCCAATTTTACTCAAAGGGTTTGACCGGGTTCAAGGCAAATCTGCCCGCACCTCCATGAGAACTCGTAAGAAGCATCTCCCCAGAGTCATATCCATACAACTCGCCTGGAGCGCGGGTTCGTTCACGCTCCTTATCTGCACGCAGCTTCAACCACTACCGTGGCACCGTCAGTCAGAAGGAGCGTCTAGGGTGAAGGTACTGGGAAGCAACATAGTCCATACCGGTTGGTCTTTCTCAGCGGCCACAGCAGCGTTCTGCTTGGGTTCGTTGGTCGCGGAGGAGAGCGTCATAGTTGCTTGTCTGTATCTCTTAAGTCTCTTGTGTGAGTTAGTTTCTTGGGCCACAGTCAAGCAACAGCCTGGTTCGTACAAATCTCGGAGTAATGAAGATACAGCACTGGATTCCTGTCTTACTCGATGTGGTGGACCTAGGCTAAGCCAGCTCGGACTTGAGTTCTCAATTCACTCTTATACTCGTCTCTGAGGCCGAGCGCATCCTCAGCCTGATCAGACAGACCTATCACGATTTCTGTAGGCGGAGCCTCACGTATAGCTTCCCCACCTTTGCGTTAGATGGCCCCCTTGCCTCGGAGAGTACCGATCGGATAGAAGCGTGGACTGGGTACTGAGTGTTAGAGGAGGATCGGCTATCAGATGGGCACATGATGAAAGCAGCTTGCCGTCAGAGGCTCCGCCAATCTTTCAGTGTTGCATCATGGCGACATTAGGCCTGTTGCCTGCAGAATTAGACCCAAGACGTTCATGAGAGACTGGCCGAGTATGAGCCCGACAGCGACTGATATCACAGACAGTTCGCTCGCCCCGAAGCGATGACTCAAGCACACATGAAGAAGAGCGCCGACGCATTGTGGAAGAGTGTACTGCGGAAGTGTGTAGATCCCTGTTCCTAGTCAGTTTTGGTCAAAGTAGCCGAGCAGGCTCGCACTCACCAAGTCCCATGGCAACTCCGCTGGGTATACGTCGGCTCCAAGTACGATGTTTGAGCGACAGCCGTAGAACAGCAAAGGTGCTAGATAGCACGAATGCACAAACAGCGAAACCTAGGACACCTGGTGGGAGGCCTTGTCCATAGGCTAGATGTGCTGTTGCAAGCCATAATTGGGCCGTGGGAACATGCATCTTATCGCCTGGTATTGCATTTAGTGATGTGATCAGCTTGTAGGCACCGCTAGAAACCAGACTCCCACACAATGATCCTATAAGCTGACCGTAGAAGAGGTCTTTGGGTGCTGTGGAGCCCGCCAGCCAACCGGTCTTCATGTGTTCCATCAGGTCCGAGGATTGGTAGGTTGCGCCCTCAGCAATGCCACCCACGATCAGACTAATCAATATTGCATTTGGATTCGATGGCGCGATAATCAGCGCGAAAAAGAATAGGGGGATCTTGCCTGTCATGAATTAGTCTGTTGTGGATCTGGCGAGGTGCAATGGGGAATACCCAAGGTGGACGCTAATCCGTTATCCGTTTCGCCCATAGCTCGGATGCTTGCAATGCCCAGAGGTAGCACGAAACTTATCGAAAGTAGAATTTCCCGCACGTGGAGCAGGTTGCCAAAGAGATAGCTGTTGATGACCAAGCAGGATGCGGAGACAGCGACGAAGAACCCGGCGATGGACGTCGAAGAAAGTGTGCCAGTTTCATGAGCTCCGCTCTCTACGCTGTTACCAGTATTCGATATATCGATCGAGCGAGAAAGGAGTGAAGTCCGCTCGTCTACTGCGCGCGTCTCTCTTCGGAAGTCAGCGAGGCTTTGAGTAGCGTTTGGAGAGACTTGTTGCTTTCGTACGGAGGCCAGCAAGTAGTGCAATCCTGTCAGGACATCGATGCGAGCAACGCGTAGAACCATCGAGCATAAGCCGACCGTGGAATCGCCAAGAATGGAACCCAGTGCGACCCATATAACCCAGCCCTGCACTCCAGTCTCCCAATCTTTAGTCGGGCCAGGCGCCCAATCGTTGAGCTTTGCGATGGGGGACAAGATGCCCCATCCTATCACTGCCCCAAGAAATATATGCGTCACCGTCATGGGTAGCATAATCATTCCATATCCCATGTATGCGGGCGACAAGGCAGCCGACAATGCCCAGGTACGCGCCGCATGAAGACCGAAGAGCGGTATGTTACCTGCCTGGGGGAAAAGAAAGGTGATCAAGCCCTGATACAACGTGAGCTTTGCAGCACTTTGATGAGCGAAGCGCTGTACCACTCACCACCGCGCCTGACAACGCAAAGGCTGCGACAGAAACGCTGATCGATATATCTTCCATTTTGACTTCATCATTGCAAGGCTCAGAAGTAGCCTGCTCTTCAACGTGTGTGTCCGCATTCTCAGAGGGATCTTGTGCCATGCTTGGGCCTCTCGCTTTTGATGCAGTTCTCTCGGGAGCCTTGAACGATTGCGAATTCGGTACTTGTTCCTGCCGATATCTAATATTGCGCAGAATGTCAGGCCTTCGATACAACATGCCTAACAATACCGCGACTTCGCGATGTGTCAAGTATCAGCGAAATGGCCATACGAGCATGTACATCCTCACGTTCCCTGGATGGTCCAGGGGTACAGGGAGTGCTTACTGGCAGAACCCGTGGGAAAGGGCAAGTCAGGCCGCGACACGAAGTATCTTCGAAACGGAGCAGCAAATGCTATGCCTATGAAGGAAACTCCGAAGCACCAAAATATCAGGCGCAGCCCATTGAAGTCCAGGGGGCCATTCTCGTCTGGCTTCACCAAGTGCTCTAGAGCAGGCACGATACCTGTAATACCAGCGGTATACGGTATTCCGCCCATGGCAGATGCTATGGCCATGACCAAGACATTCTCGGAAAGCGAGAAAGGAGTACTGAGTCGCTTCGAGAGTGGGCGAAAGATTACATAGCCCAGGAAAGCGGCAGGGAGAGGCAAGGAGTTGGTGTTCCCGGATTGAAGGCCATAGTATACGCTGGTACAACATATCAAGGAGCCGATGAGCAGTCCAGCTGTAACACTCCGCCAGGTCAGTGAGGGCTGAGGAGTGTTGAACGGTGTACATCCATCCCTGGGGCCGCAAGCTACTGTGGAGGACATATCTTGATGGAAACGGACTAATACGTGAGGGTCTGCAGCCCCCTTGCGATACTGGATGTTGGGGCCATCTAGGCACGGTCGAGAGTCGGCTGATGGAACGCGAAGTGAGCGTAGAGATGGGAAGAAAGCGCTCGGAGCATGATGTGCGGTGAGAGATGCTCAAAGGCCAGCACAGACCATGCAAGATGGTGCACCGTGCGGGACTGAGCACGGAGTCGGTGCGAGGCCAGCCTTGTCACGCTTAGGAAGGTTGCCTGGTCGGTGTGCAATCCCATTAGTTGGAAGGCACCTACGGAGCGGGCAGGCATCACTCCTCGCTGCGGTCAAGGTCACTCGACTCGTGGCCGTAAATTATGTCTGCATTTATGCTCCTTTAACCCTGCTGTAAAAGGCCGCTAATCAATCTGATGCAGTAGACTCATGTTTCAGAATTTGACTTTGTCTCTCCAAGATTGAAGTCGAGCGGTCGTCAATATGGCCACGTTGCACGTGATGATTGACATCATCAACAATATCTTACGCATCGCCAAAGGAACTGGTGGGGCTAGATCAGGGCGAACGTAAGGCACAACAGACTGATTGTCGTTCCCTTGCACGTTGGGCCGGCAAGAACACTCAAGAGTGGAAATAAATTCAAGCGAAGCAGGCTTTGCTCTCGAGCATGCTGGTTGGCAGGCCAGACGACGTGGTCAAGCGCAGGAGATAGTCATTCTCGTCGTCCCCGAGTTCTCGGCCTGAAGGAGAGGCGTGAGAGGGGAAGGCATCATCAGCATCGACGTGCCAGACATCTCCATTCAGCCGCAACTCTAGCACTAAACCGCCCTTGACAGACAAGCATGTCGCTTGCCCACTGCGTCTCTTGCGTCTGGGACTGCGCTGGCTCACACACTTACATCCGCATAGTGGAGACCTTCTGCCAGCCTTGAGCCACTCACACCCTCCGTAAGTCCGATCAACCTCCAGTCCTGACTAGCCCTATCTACCCCAGACGCCATGCGCCCCGTTTCCTCACGAGAATCCCCAACCGTCACATGTTCATGGCACGAAACTTCCACTCCGCCGAGCCATCGCCCGGCTCCTTTCCTTATATTCAACTCAGCCCGACCTTGTCGAGACCTCCGTCAGCAAAGAATCTATGCCGTCCTACTACCAACAAGACTGCCACTACTTCTATCGCACCGCTCTGCGATTGCTCTCACTTCCTACCAGCATTGCCTCACTGCACCCGTGAGCGGTCGATTTCCAGTGCCTTGAAGCTAACTATTTCTTCAAAATGCCAGGCCGACTAGAGCCCATCAAGTCTATCGATCAGACGCTCGCCATGACCGACGGCCTTCAGGTGAATGGGGATGCCCGGAACAACGTTCGCTCTGCAAAAGCGGCCGAAGAAGCAGCCAAGAACTTGTCGTCTGAAGCGAGAGAACCCTTGGCAAACCATAAGCCAGTGACTGCAAAGCCTGGCGCTACCTTTGCGGCCCAGGACAATCTCCCCAAACTTCCCATCCCAGAGTTAGAGGCCACCTGCAAACGCTACCTCGAGGCTTTGGAACCGCTGCAGGATGCGCGTGAACACGAGGACACAAAAGCAGCTGTCGCCGAGTTCCTGCGTAACGAAGGTCCAGAGCTGCAGGAGCGCCTGAAGAAGTACGCCACTGGAAAGTCAAGTTACATCGAGCAGTTCTGGTACGACTCTTACCTCAACTACGACAACCCTGTCGTTCTCAATCTGAACCCCTTCTTCTTGCTCGAAGATGATCCTACCCCAGCTCGTAATAATCAGGTCACTCGCGCAGCTTCCCTGGTTGTATCCTCCCTATGCTTCGTTCGCGCCGTGAGGAAGGAGGAACTTCCGCCAGACATGTTGCGCAAGACGCCGCTTTGTATGTACCAATACTCGCGTATGTTCGGTACAGCGCGCATCCCCACAGAGAACGGATGTCACATTGGCCAGGACGCCAACTCAAAGCACATTGTTGTACTAGCACGCGGTCAATTCTACTGGTTCGACGTCCTCGACGACAACAATGATCTAATCATGAACGAGAACGACATTGCTCAAAACCTCGATGTCATTCGTGAAGATGCGGAGCAGACGCCCATCACAGAGGCAGCAAAAGGCGCGGTCGGAGTGCTTTCTACGGAGAACCGCAAGGTTTGGTTTGGACTGCGAGAGGTCATTTCAAGGGAAGAAGGGTCAAACAACGCGGACTGTCTCGACATCATCGACTCGGCGTTGTTCATTGTCTGCCTGGACGACACCGAACCCAAGACCACGTCCGAACTCTGCACCAACATGCTCTGTGGCACCAGTGAAGTCAACAGGGGTGTTCAAGTCGGTACTTGCACGAACCGCTGGTACGATAAGCTACAGATTATTGTCTGCAGGAATGGATCAGCAGGTGTCAACTTTGAGCACACCGGTGTCGATGGCCACACAGTCTTGCGCTTCGCCTCTGACGTCTATACAGACACCATCCTGCGATTTGCAAAGTCGATCAACGGCTTGGCTCCAGCGTTATGGGCGTCAAACTCGCCAGACCCCTCGAAGAGAGACCCTGCATCGTTCGGTCACGTCTCTACGACCCCTCACAAACTCGAATGGGACATGACTCCCGAGCTGTCCACAGCCCTGCGCTTCGCTGAAACGCGTCTCGCCGACCTCATTCACCAAAACGAATTTCAGACGCTCGACTTTGACGCCTACGGCAAGAATTTCATCACAAGCATGGGCTTCTCCCCCGACGCATTCGTGCAAATGGCCTTTCAAGCAGCCTACTACGGCATGTACGGCCGCGTGGAATGCACCTACGAGCCAGCCATGACCAAAGTCTACTACCACGGTCGCACCGAAGCCATTCGCCCCGTCACAAACGAGGTAGTCGACTTTGTCCGCACATTCTGGGGTGACAATCCCGCGCATGCAAAAGTAGAAGCCCTCCGTACCGCCGCAGCAAGACACTCGGCTATCACGAAGCAATGCGCGCAAGCTCAGGGCCATGACCGACACCTCTATGCACTCTCATGCGTCTGGCAGCGCACAATCGACAACGCACTGCATCATCAGCAACAGCACGACTCAGGCGCGCAATCGCCAACGTCTCCCACCAGCTCAGACTCTCTCGACAATGACGCCTTCTCCGACACGAGCGTCATCGAGCGCCAGCGCACCCTCAACGGCGGCGTAGAGCATCGTCTCCCATCCATCTTCGCCGACCACGGCTGGGACAAGATGAACAATACCATTCTCTCGACTTCAAACTGCGGCAACCCCTCGCTACGCCACTTTGGCTTTGGCCCTACCTCTGGCGACGGTTTCGGCATCGGGTACGTCATCAAGGACAACTCTATCGCCATTTGCGCCTCGAGCAAGCATCGTCAAACCGGCCGCTTCGTCGAGGCCATTGAGCAGTACTTTCTCGAGGCTCGCAAACTGCTCCGGCAAACGCGCCGGCGACCTACGTCGAGCAGTACGCGTGCGCGAGAAATCGAAGAGGCATCTGGCAAAAATGGGCGGACCAAGTCGCGAGGCCGGAATATCCTGGGCGACAAGGCAGAAGCGGCGGCGAAGAGTAAGGAGCCTACGATTGCGGAGGTCGAGGAAGAGGATGACGGGCTGGGCGGGTATGGATTTTTTGACGCGGGTATGTTGCAGCAGGCGCTGCGGGCTAGTGAGAAGAAGGCGGAGGACAGCAAGCAGAGTGCTGCTAACTTGAGGAGGAATGTTGGGAAGAAGTTGCCGCTTATGGAGTATTAGGCTGAAATGTGAATCACATCCTCATGTGCTGCAGGTGGGTGCCAGCTCGCGTAGAGGCACTTTGGTGTATGCATTTCCCTATCTACAATCTACTTACCTATGCTACTACATGTCCATCACATCATATCGATGGAATCACATTGAATTCATGCAGTCTGTACATGCTGCAGTATCACAATCCCATTATGACGGCAGTAGGGTAGGTGTGAACCCCCCTCATACCGCGACTCACCCGCAACGAGC
Source organism: Taxillus chinensis (assembly GCA_023512835.1). Lineage (NCBI taxonomy): Eukaryota > Viridiplantae > Streptophyta > Magnoliopsida > Santalales > Loranthaceae > Taxillus > Taxillus chinensis. The sequence goes on along the minus strand of JAKCVP010000398.1, from coordinate 62,155 downwards.
GTCGATGAGGAAGCAAGACTTGCCGGTCAAAGGTTCGGGGCCACTGCGGCGGCCAGTGCTGGCGCAGCGACCTCCTACTGGATTCTCTGAGAGATTCTTGTAGAATATGTTGCAGCTTGTACGGGGATCCAGTGTCCGGCTAGTGGACTAGCACAGCCGGACCTGCAGCTGCAGCTGCTTCGTGACGGCACCTTATCGTTGCGGATCGTCATTGATGTTGGGCTTCCCCTGATGCTTGTCTTCGGCCCGGGATTGTGAAAAAAGGGTAGAGAGATGTCTTGCTCGTAATTTTTGACTTTGAAGCGATTGTTCCAGGCACACAGAGGCCAGAGGCTCGGGACCATCGTCTAGCTCTTCGGGGTCTCCTCCAGACTCATCCGGTTCAAAATCTGCTCGGCCTGCCGGACCTCGTCCGTTTCCCTTCCGGCGAGTTCAGTCGTAGGTGCATCCGGTAGTTCGGGAACTGTAGTCGATGGCTCTTGCTTCTCTTCCGCCTTCTTGCCCTCGTTGATCATGGCCTCGAGCTCCTCGTCAACCTCAGCTTCATCAACAGTCTCGGCGCCAGCTTCACCCAGCACCTTGTTCACCTCATCGACATCAGCCATGCCGTCGCGCAATTGATCCATGATCTTGTCTACGCGATCGACGCCGCCAATCTGCTTGTTGAGATCCGCGAGGACCTTGCCGGAGGCTTCCATGGCGCTGACCATGGCTTTCTGACCAACTGCGTCGTCGATGCTGGTGAGTGTTTGCTCGACCTGCACGAGACTCGCCTCGCGCTTGGCAAGAGTGGTTTCCGCCAATCTCTTCTGACGAAGCGCAGACAGCGCCCGTTGTTTCTGATTCCCCGCCTTGACGGCATCGCGTGCCGACTGCTGGCATTCTTCAATGCGCTTGCGCGCTGCCTCGATCTGACTGTTGAGATTGAGAGATAGAGTGCGTAGCATGGCTACGGTGTTGTCGTGCTCCTCGATTGCATCTGGCTGTTTCCCCGCAGTCGTGGAGAATTTGATCGTTGTAGAGCCCGTCTTTGGGTTCACAGTCATGTCAATCACCCGCTTATCGCGATACAAGTGCGCGAGAAGGATGGAGATTTCCGGTAGTGTCAAGGCCTTGTCCTCGTCGAGCACATTGGAAAATGCAGCGACAAACGTGTCCAGAGAATGTATAGCAGATGACGGCGATGACGAGCTCGCGGCTTGAGCAGCAATCACGCGGTCCGCAGCCTCTTCGACATTGCTCAGAACGACAAAGTCACCGTCTCGCTCTCTGCTCACGTCCTTGGCGAGACCGAGTTGTTTCATGCACCAGATTGCCACATCTTCCGCGGCGGGTATGGGCACCCACGGCTTGTAGTATACGCCTTGTTTTCGCTGCAGGAAGTCGTTGAGTTTGTACCACTGCTTCGCATCTACGGAATCGTGCTGCGCGGGGCATGTTAAAGAACATTCTCGAGTTGTGGAGGGTTTCCCGTTGTTGTGACTCACGACTACTGTGCGAATTGCAATTGGCCGGCCGAGCCCTTTACTGTCTAGAGCAGCATTCAGCTTCTCGCCCGTACGGCATGTGAAGACGTTTCCATCAGGCACTTTGCGGGCGCGGGTTGCATGTGCTAGAGCATCTCTCCAGGCTTGAACGTTTGCAGCGTATCCCTCAGGGTTATTCTCACGCAGGACCGTAAAGTCTGAGTACAACGAGGCAAGTCGGTTCTTACTGGAGTCTGAATATCAGGTATAGATCTAGCGTGGGCCAAGGAAGGAGGGGGCAGGGCGTACCTCTGGAAGGGTTCCTCGCGTTCGGCGATGTAATTGAGGAGCTCGCTCATATCTGCGGGACCAATCAGTACGTGACGGTGCTTCGTGGTATTCTAGTCCAGTGCTAGACACGGAACTTCACAGAGGAAATGCTGCGAGAGTTCCAATGCCAGAAAGACCTCGCGTTGGTGTCTCAAGATTGAAGCCCGAGGGTCCAAGCGCCGCAATTGTCGTCGGTCGCAAATAAAAATCCGAGCTCCGGACCGCTGACGCTAAGGCAGATCTCTTAGCGTCAAAAAAGTTCAGAAAGCCTTCTGCGAAGTCCTTCAGCATTACTTGCGAACACACATACACGACTTGACACCCCGATCAAGTCTCCGTCATGGCACCTATCGCAACAGACTCCGATCTCCAGTCGCGTAAGCGCAAGAGAAAGCACTCTTCCAAAAGCTCTGCGACCGCCACCGCCAGGCATACAGACACCACGTCCAAGGTTTCGAAATCCGCAAAGCCGAGCAAGAAAGCCAAGCTATCGAAGCAGATTGAGGCAGAGGCCTCGGACGAGCCTGAGTTGGATGATGAACTGGAAAATACAGCCGAGGATGGAGAAGACGCAGACGAGGCTGCCATCAACAGCCAGCTTCGAGATGCTGTAGCGAAGCAGAACCACACCACAGGCAAAGATCCACAGGCCAGCGACGATGAGGAAGATGCGTCCGACGACGACGAGGAACAGCTTACAGCCTCCAAGAACAACACCACAAATGATTCCACTACCGACCTACCCTCTGGCGATAGCCTTGCACTCCCAACAATGAGCATTGAACCACAAAAGTTCTCAGAGCTCAATCTATCCAGCAAGACTACACAAGCCATAGAGGAAATGAAGTTTGAGACAATGACTGAGATTCAACGCCGCGCTATTCCTGCTCTACTGGCTGGCAAGGACGTTCTGGGTGCGGCTAAGACCGGCTCTGGCAAAACCCTCTCGTTCTTGATACCTGCCATTGAAATGCTGCACGCGCTTCGCTTCAAGCCGCGAAACGGTACAGGAGCGATAGTCGTCTCGCCAACGCGAGAGCTCGCACTGCAGATCTTCGGTGTGGCACGGGAGCTCATGGCACACCATTCCCAAACGTACGGTATTGTGATGGGTGGTGCGAATCGTAAGGCCGAAGCCGAGAAGTTGACCAAGGGGGTCAATCTTATCATAGCCACGCCCGGCCGGCTCCTTGACCATCTTCAGAACACACCGGGTTTTATTTTCAAGAATGTGAAGGCACTGATCATCGACGAAGCCGACAGAATCCTGGAAGTTGGATTCGAGGATGAGATGCGCCAGATCATCAAGATTCTGCCCAAAGAGGAGAGGCAGACTATGCTATTTTCTGCTACACAGACGACAAAGGTTGAAGACCTAGCGCGCATTTCGCTCAAGGCTGGCCCGCTCTACGTCAACGTTGACCATCGCAAGGAGCACAGCACCGTCGAGGGGTTGGAGCAGGGCTATGTGGTTTGCGAGTCCGATGTGCGATTCCGCCTACTCTTCACCTTCCTCAAGCGGCACCCTAAGAAGAAGATCATCGTCTTCTTCTCGAGCTGCAACTGCGTCAAGTACTTTGCCGAACTCCTCAACTACATTGATCTGCCCGTTCTAGATTTGCACGGCAAGCAGAAGCAGCAGAAGCGGACAAACACCTTCTTCGAGTTTTGCAATGCGAAACAAGGCACGCTAATTTGCACGGATGTTGCCGCAAGAGGGCTAGATGTAAGTTGCCCGCACAGCCTGCATTGGGTTTTCTAGAAGCAGCACTGACTCGTCTGTAGATCCCAGCAGTGGACTGGATTGTCCAGTTCGACCCTCCCGATGATCCTCGGGACTACATCCATAGAGTTGGTCGCACGGCTCGTGGTGCCTCAGGCAAAGGAAAGAGTTTGCTCTTCCTGCAGCCATCGGAGCTAGGGTTCCTCAAGCACCTGAAGGAGGCACGGGTTCCCCTTGTGGAGTTTGAGTTTCCAGCGAAGAAGATCCTCAACATTCAGTCACAGCTGGAGATGCTGATCACAAAGAACTTTTACTTGCATCAGGTATGTCTGAAAATAGCATCGGACCGAAGAGAAGCAAGTTTTGGCTAATACAGCGGGCAGTCTGCAAAGGACGGATTTAGGTCATACCTGCAAGCATATGCATCACACAGCCTGCGGTCTGTGTTTGACGTGCACAACCTTGATCTTGCGAAAGTGGCTAAATCGTTTGGATTTCCGTCACCGCCGCGAGTTGACATTCAACTTGGAGCAAGTCTGTCGCGAGACAAGAAACAGGCTGGACGACGAACGTACGGGAGCCAACCAAATCAGGGACAGCGTTTCGGAAAGCGAAAGCGCAATGACTCGGCAAATGAAGATTAGCCGGGCGCGCATGTGAGACTTTTTCCCCTCGAAAGTCGAATGCGAGAGCCTAGCGGACGCGGCCGTTTAGCGGCGAGATACTGTAGGCTAGCGGCGGTCCATGCTGGTGATGTGCAGCTTTGTGGAGAAGAACAGAGATACCTATGCTGGCGCAGCAGCCAAGATGCAGCAAGCATGGCATCATCGGCTGCAATTACTGGCGCACAGGACGGTTTGCGTCGGTTTACTGAAGCGAAGCTGCAGGTGCTGGGCAGTAGCTGGCGGTTAGCATGCGCCCAGAATGCTTCCAGAACAAGTTCAGGCCCGAGCATGCATTCGCTGACTAGGTGTGGAGTACCGGATCTGCAGCAGCGGCTCATGCCAGTATACCTAGTACCGTTGGGACGCCTGTGGACAGGCGGTGATGTGGGGACTGGTCTCGCGAATTTCGACACGGCTGTTTGCGGTGAACGGTCGCAGACTCGCATGGCATCATGATGCGGCAGAGGCATGACACCGAGCTCGCAGCATGACAGGCGGGAGGGTAGAAGCTGCAAGAGTCAAGAGGAAATTGAGGGACAAGCTAGCGAGGAGGGCAGGATTAAGTTCAGGCGGGCAATGAAGCTTGGAAGAGATGGAATATTCGAGGATGCTTCGATTCGGCACTTGGGCTGAGCGGCAGCGGGCAGACAGGGCCGGAGGGAAACCTTGTTTGATGTGGTTCGTCTTGCGTGCAGATGGCGCTACTGTCGTTGGAGCCGGGATCACAGCCTCTTCTAGGTCGAAAGCATCCTCAGTTCGGCAACCATGCCCAAGGTCGCGGCGTGGTTTGTCGCAAAGCCTGGCTGAAGGGGCAGCCACCAATCTCTCCCTTGCGCCGGGGCCTCTCGTGTTCGCGCGAAGATCAGTGGCTGTCTCTGACACTCTGCTCCAGCACGCTGGGACGTGATAATGGGCCTTTTGGCAGGCTTGGATGGAATACGGCCTCAAGCTCGCCTCCGCCAGACAGCGCGGGCGCGGCCGCGGCGATAAGCGTGCAATGGGCAACGGACAGTAGGTGCTAGAGGGGTGGGAGCGAGGGCCTAGCGGTGGAAGAAGGAAGACTAGGTTGGCACCTCCTCTCTGATGTGCCTCCGCCCGAGTTACATCGTGCCTTCCTTCCGCCGTGCCCTCCTCGCGTGCCTCCTCCAACGTGCCTGCCTCGTGCTCTGACGACGATTACAATCATACCTACATAGCCAGCCAGCACCCTCGCGTCGCGCGACCACTGATCGACCGGTCCTGTGAGACATCATCACCTCTGCTGTCAGCCGCATTCCTCGACCATCGCACTGCCTCTCGACTCCCTTCTCTGCCGTCCCTGCGCCCGCCCTGCACACCTCCACAGATCTTCATCCACTGCCCGCCACACCCTCTGCCACTGCCGCCGCCACTGCCCACTTCTTTCCCCCTCTCGCTGCCACCGCCACCACCACCTCTACTACCGCTTGCCTTGCCGATTCTCGAGGCATGGACATTGGATCCGTTTCTGGTCCCCATCGCAACCAAAGTGTCCATCTGCCCCATAGGTCCGGCCGGGCATATCCATCTTGAGCCATGACGACCACCCCGCTGCAACGCGTGGAACCCGCGCCCGCTGCGGTGCCCCAGAAGCGCCGCCGGAGGGCTCCAGCTACCGGCGCGCAGGAAGACTGCCATTCGTGTCGCAAGCGCCAGGTGCCCTGCGACAGGCGACGTCCTTACTGCTCGCAGTGCGTCGATCTGGGCAAGGAGTGCTCGGGCTACAAGACCACATTGACCTGGGGTGTGGGCGTGGCTTCTCGGGGCAAGCTGAGGGGCATGACCCTGCCCGTCGCAAACACCACGCCCGCCGCACCCTTGAAGGCTCCACCCACGCCTGCTGCCTCTACCCCAGTCCACGAAGAGCCGCGGCCAAGGAAGCGCACAAAGTCCACTTCCTATGCCAGCCCCCTCGAGCAGCCCTACCATCCTCAGCCCTTTCACCACCCTGCATCTCACGCGCCTGTCGAGCACTCTGTGACCCCCACTTGGTTCGCAACACCCTCAGATGGCCAGACCACGCCGCTTGCTGTGCCTTTTGCCGCCCAGCCTTCGCACCCCCAGCAGCAGTCAGCTCCCTCTGTCATGACCATGCTTGGGACCCCCTCCGAAGACGCAACCGTGTCGTCTTCTGCAGATTCTATTCACTCTGCCATGTCCATTGGCTCTTACCCTGACTCGCATTACGACTACTTTCCAAAGCAGTCTTCTCCCCCCCATGATGCGGCCTACTTCGGCATACAGCCCCAGCACCCGGGCCAATCACACATCCCGCGCTCCCACGAACCCACCTCACCGATAGTCTTTTCGCCTTTAGATCAAACTTCAGCGTCGCGTTTCTGGCCAAGCAGTGCACCCCTGTCGCAGGCCCCGCCATCATCAGCTTTTGAGCATCCTTCAGTCTTTGCTTTCAGCCCACCTACTCCAAGCTGGTTCGCACCGTCACCCGCACAAAGCCATCAATCCAGCCACTTCACGTGGCACGAAGAACCGCTGCCCGCAGTCACTGAGGATCCCGTCAAGGAGGAGCAAGGCGACGACGATCTCACACCAGCTCTGGATGACCCGAATTCAGATGCGTCAATGATAATTACGCGAGAACTTGCAATGACACACATCTCGCCTAGGACCAGATCGCTCCTCGACTATTACGACAAGGCAATTTGCCCAGTCCTAGTCGCATTCGATGGTCCTACAAACCCCTATCGCATGCACGTGCTACCTCTAGCATTCCGGAATGACGGCCTACGAAATGCTCTTGCTGCCCTTGCGACCAACAATCTACGCATGCGGCGACTGACAAAAATTCCATCCTTCCAATACTCACCAGATCAGTCGTCGAGAGAAATTGCTGCTACCATTGGCAGACCCACGCCCGAGGAGCAGCGATACAAAGCCATGTCCATTGAACTGCTCAATGCTCAATTGGCAAACCCTCAACTGGCAAATGATGATGGTGTCTTGGCCACGTTATTGATTCTCTGCCTGTTTCATGTTTGCGATACTGGATTTTCAAAATTCAAGACACAGCTGGCAGGAGTCCAGAAGCTGCTTCGCTTGCGAGGCCGCCGATGGCGTTCAGATTTTGTCGGCTGGGTCGAAATGTTTTTCGCTTGGTTCGGTAAGTTGCTGTCTTTGCAAGCGTGTAGGGAGATCAATTAGCTGACACGGTCAACAGATGTGATGACATCGGCTGTCAACAACAGAGAAACAGAGATTAAAGGCGATTCCCTCGACCTTTTGAATTTTCAAAGTGATCTTGGTGCTCTAGAACACTTTTCCGGTTGTGATGGTCGCCTATTCAAGATCATCGCGCGTCTTGGACGTCTCAATGTCCTATCACAGGGACGTCCGGTGCGAGACCTTTCCGAAGGCAGGGCCGTTCGTCCCGTCCAAAACGATTACTACAGCCTTGGGCCCCAACATGCAAGCCCCGACAATGAATGCAAAAAACCTGCGGACCGCGAGGTTTTCTGGCGGGAGTGGAACGATGTTCATGAGCGGTTACAGCATTGGCAGATGGAACCGCTGAGCTCCTCTGGAATTGCCACCTCTGGCTCGCCTTGCCAAGGTGACATGATGCATATTTCAGAGTCATTTCGGTATTCAGCTCTGATTTACATTGAACGACTTGCACGGCCCGACGCTGAAGTCTGGGACCCTACACTACAAAATTATGTGGATCAGTCCATGTATCACATTCAGGCCATTGGCCCATCCAGCTGCGTGCTCAAATTCATGCTCTGGCCCATGTTTATTACGGGAACGGAGTGCAAAAAAGAAGAGTATCGAAGCATGATTCGGAGGACTTGCATTGACATTCAGCGCGAGAGTGGATTTTACAATAATCTTAGCGGCCTCGAGCTGCTAGAGCGTGTCTGGAGAGACATGGACGAAGGGAATGACCGCAGCGCATCTGATTCGCAAGCCTTCCGATGGAGAAAAGCCATGAGACGAGTTGACGGCGAATACATTGTAATATAGATAACGACCGCTACGCCATGACATGATGGATGCAACGATCGAATACGACTTTTTTTCCGCTTTTCCCTCTGCAAAGACCCTTTACTGCTTTGCGCGAGTTGGCTCTCGGTCGTTGAAGAGTCACGACTCTTCTCATGCCCACGGTTCTACAGATCAGGCACCTGCGTCTTCGTTGTCTGCATACCTACCTACGTTACCCATGCCGTACACGATGGACACTTAGGGGATTTGCTTATTTTAATCAGAAATTCTTGAGCACCCCAAGACTTGGCATAGCAGCATGGGCAGACACGTGACAGGCGTGCGATATACCTAAGCAGAAGGACTAATTGAGTTTATCAAACTTTCAATCAAGCAGTATATACAGTGTTTACCGTCTTTATTTTGGGTCTATCCTCACCTCCCCTCCCCACACCTCGTTCCCCGTAAGACTGATTATATCATCAATTACTGTACACCCCGGCTGTTGAGCACCCGCACGACAATGGTTGTTGAGTGTCAGTTTGGTGGTGTTCACAGGCGCATTTGCCTGTCTACCTCCATGCTCAGCACCGCCGCTTCAATGGTATAGACATTGTAGTAGGGCAAGGCAAAGACAAAGGCAAGATTCTCTGGATAAGTGACTAGAGCGGACCTCTCTGAGGCCCGGGCGACTGCTGAATATGCTACAGTGAGTGCCCCTGGCGTGAGTGCCTCGTGGGCCCTGCCGTGCCTGCCTAGGCGTGTCAGGTCCCCTCGGTCTGTGCCTGGCAGGGAGGCGCAACCTCACCTCACCTGTGCGCCGCTCACACTCGTCTGCCTTCTCAGCGACCTCCTGAGATCTCAGAAAGTTACTTGAGCAGCGCCGGTCCACCGTGCTTTGTAGACCTGAGATCCAACCGATCTCGCGCAAGTGGATGGCACACGCCTCATTTTCGGCATAGCCGCTCGCTTATCGTTCCCGCTGGTGCTTGTCCAGGCCCTGCCTGGCGCCAGACCGTACAGTGGAGCAACGGCATGAGCTTAGAGCTTCTTGTAAACGCTGGAATTTACCTCCGTCGCCTCTACGCTTCCCACCCATACGTCCATTCGCGCCTTTACGGACACCTGGTTCTATGGACCCCAACCGACGGATGCCCCCTAAGTGGTGATTGGTAAGTGCATCTTAGGAAAATAGACAGAGGCGCCAAATGCACTGAGCAAAAGCGAGCCGATACGAGAACATCCCGTTCCGCGGCGCTTCCTTCTTTTTCCTAGCGCTTCGTGGCGGCCAGGGGCTTACGAGCTCGAGAGCGTTTGCAGCTTCCAAAGGCTCACAGCAAAGCGCTCATGGTCATGAGCGTCAAGTTAGGAACTACTCGATCACAATGCATGCATTTTTGCGGGCTTCGGGTTTGATGATTCGAACACAACTGCACGACCGTGCTTCCACGAAGCAAGGACCATGAGCAACGGCAAACGCACGCTCCAATCCGGCCCCAGCCAAAAGCCTGAGCAGCAACCCGTACCGCACATTAACAGCCGAGAAATGGCGCCTGTGGCCCCCCCCGATGAACGGTCAACGGCTTATTTCCAATGGCCAATGTCTAATGCCCAGCACAGTAGAGGAGGAGGGGGCAGCAGACACGGCACGCGAGTCGAGTTTCGATCGCCCGTCATTACACCCGCTGCTGCTGCTGTTTTGATGTTCTGTAGATCCCCAGACATCATGCGGATATTCTACTTCTAATATAACGCCGTGTTAATAATTTGACGCGAGCTCCTACGCAACCTGCCTGCTCGAGCAGACTGGAAGCCGAGATGGGCTTCTTCGTCAAAGAAGCCATGTCACTCGCCATCGTGACAAGTTTCATTCTTGCGCTGACTATGGCCTTTACGTGTATGAGAGTATGGTCAAGAAGAATAAGGAAGATTGGCCTGTTGCTCAGCGACTGGTTCCTGCTTGTTGCCATGGTACGTGATTCGATCCAATGCGCTGCAACGATACCAAAGCCGGTCGCGCCACGACCAGGCAAAAGGCCAGTCCGGGCATTACAGAGAATCGGAAACTGATGTATTTTGCACAGGTCTGTGCAATCGTGCACGCTGGCGTGGTGTTCAACAGTAAGAATTTGACGGTCTGTTCTCGAGACTTGCAGCCAAGCTTACAGGAAATAGTCATCGCTATCATGATGGCGCCTGAATTCCGCTATCTTTCCCTGACAGAGGTAAATCAATGCTGACATTCATCTGTTCAGAGACGGCGACTGATGCGTTCAATAAACAGTCGATGGTCCTCTCTGTAGTCCCTCTCGTCGTAACACTCACCTTCTCTAAGCTCTCTCTCGTCCAAACCCTACGAGAGGTCATTCCCTTCCGCCCGTTCACAACTATCTGTCTGGTAACGATGGTGGTAACGAGTGTCTTCTGCGTTGGAGCCATTCTCGCCTTCTTTCTCTCATGCCGACCCTTTGAGCTCGCCTGGAATAAGACACTTCCTGGCCAATGCGAAGCTAATGTCCCCGGAGCTCTTATCTCGTTCTCGGCAATCAACACTGGACTGGACTTTATCATTATCTTGCTCCCGCTGCCGACAATATGGCGCCTCCAGATGAAGAGTCGGAAGAAGATGCTAGTGACAGCTTTGTTCAGCTTTGGTATACTGTACGCTCCCTGTCCTCTTTGCAATCCATCCTGCTCAGCCCAATGTTCGATTTGCGTTTTTAGCGCTAGAAAGAGTCTGTATTAGTCAAGCTTCATCTTCGATTTACTGACACGTCTGTCCAAGGGTGATTGTCATATCGCTTTTCCGGCTCGGCTATACAATTGTCAATGAAACGGCGGCTTTCGTATCGAGCGGACCTCTGTTCGCACTGGCGTACTGCACTGTGCTCGAGAGCACGCTCAGCATCATCTGTGCATGCCTGCCGGGCGTAGGACCAGCCGTTGAAGTCCTCTGGCACGGCCTAGGCTCAAGCTTTAGTTTTTCCAAATCGAGCCGAGGCGCAGATCAAGATGATGGAGAAGAGCGTGACAGACTACGCAGAGTCGGAAGTAAAGGTGATGGATTCCATAACTTGGAGGCGGGAAAAGGGCTAGAAACAAGCAAAAGAGGGGAACATATTGCTCTGAGGGATATTGGGGATGGATGAGGCATGGCGAGACTTTATCTAAAGATTTGACAAATGCATATGATGATATTATGAGCAGCAATTCGTTTCCGTGCTAAGTCTTTCTTTTTCCCGTGTTCGCAGGCGCGTAATGGACGGGTTTCCGATGGGCTTCTGGCGAATACTCCACATCCTGCGCAGAGTGTAGCCCGACACTTGCTCCACACAGTTTATATCTGGCGCTCTAGATGCCCTCACATGAAACTAGTGGCGCACAACGGACACGAAATCGAGATTGAACATCCCGTCTAAATCAGCCGTCGAGAAATGGGTATATCGCGCACCACACGCATCGAAGCGATCTTTCCTTTGCCCTTTTGCGCTTGTTCGTTTGCAAGATACCAGCCACGTCCACTAGCTGCGTTACGGGTAAGTAGGTAGTTCAAGCAAGGCCCGTGCGCTGCGGCATATATACCCTGATCGTAGCGAGCTCGAATGAATCCTTTGCTTTTGTTGCGTGTGGGTAGATTGTCGTGACTGGGTTGGGTAGTATCTACCGGACGGCAGTGCGTATGGATCTTTCACGTCGCGTTATATTCTGGTTGTGTTTGACTTGTGGGAAAGCGTGGTAAGAGCAGATTAGAAGAACAAGGTATGGCGAGAATGAGGTAGAGCATGGCATGACACGAGCGAGGAAGAGCAAAGGCATGGCAAGAAACGAGATGGGCTGGAAAATCACAGAGCATGTGCAGTAAGCCAGCAAGCGAGCAAAGCGGCACGAGTAAAATCCAATATACCTGATCAGCGGCACGACCGAACCAGCCTGATTTCCACTCGAGTGCACATCCAGCGTAGAATCACGTCTCGACTTTCTACCACGATGCGATATGGCAAGACACGACGAGGTCAGCATGCTACAAACGGGCTTGAAATTTCAGCGCGCAACGACAGCAACGACGACAACGACGACTATGATATTAGTAATGAATATACCGAATGTGTACCTATCCACCTGAGCTTTCCGAAAGACTCAATGCCATGATGTAATGCGCACCAGTTGGGTCTACGCCATTCACACGACATCCAGACGCAATATAGAGAGTGGTGTATATACAAGGTAAGCGCCGGAAGCAAAACAGGGGGGAAGACAAGCACGCCGCGTAGGTGGGATAATCGCGATATTGCTGCTCCTAGTGTAGTCCCACTCATGGGAGAGGCATGCCTTACTAACCTTAAGCTAGCGTGGTATCTACAAGTGGTTGGGTTGGGGAATACCTACGCATATGACGAGCAACAGGGTTTGGGTGCAGGACTATGATGGAAGGGCTGCTGATGCTATACGGGGTGCTGTGACAGAAGCACATCGAATACCTACCTACCTACACAGGTAGGTAGATGTTGAAATGTGCATATTTGCTCGTCAGAGGCCATACTTGACTTGCCACATGCTGATCGGCACACTCACCATGATAGTGGCTCAAATCCAGCCATGAAAAAGCAGCTTTTCCCGCGAGAAGATACATGTACAAAACAGTAAACATACAAGCAGTCCAGCAAACGTCCCCGAAGAAATTCCAAAACACATAATCCAAGTATGCTAAAAACGTACCTTGTCTCCATTGAGCCTCATGCGGGAAGCCAAATACGAAGTCGACACGACGTCGCTCGACTACCGCTGCCCCAGCCAGTCAACGCATCAGCCTAGCAGCGGAAACAGCCCCCATCGCCCTTCGCTTCAAAGCGATACTGGTAGGTTTTTTGGGGGGGAAGACGTCCGGCACGCTGAGGAGCGATACGGACGGGAGGCAAAAGATCCCATGCCTCTGTGGTCTACCGAGATGTGACATTGGTGCAAATGGCGCATGCTAGGAGCGAACAGACGGCAATAGACCGTGCATGTACCTGCTATATAGCTGCTTGAGTATCCTGTTTGTAGACTCTGTCAGCACCAGCAGCCAAACAAGACGCAGAAGCAGATCCAAAAGTAAAAGCGAAGAAGAAACGAAAAGGCAAGACGCAAGCATGTACACCACCTCCCCCCTCTCCCTAGCGGGCGCCTCCCTTTCCCTCTTCGCCACCCTCGCGCAAGCAGATGCATCCTCGTACGTCCAGAATGCCGGCGCAGCGAACAACCGCATGCTCTCGAGCGACTGGTACCACGACGGCATCTTCTGGGATACGTCGCGCCATGACCAGCACCAGTCCGACACTTCGCTGTGGTGGACCGGCGCCAATGTGCTAACGACGTCCATCAACACCATGGCTCTCGACGACGAGCAGAAGAGTGAGCACCAGGGCATCATCAACGAGATCTACACGCAAGGACCTTCGCATAATGCGCACTTTAAGAAGATGAAGAGGAGCCATGTTGGCGGCGGTGCGCTGCTGAGGAGGGAGAGTGCGGATTTCTTCAACAGCTTCAATGATGATGAGGGATGGTGGGCTTTGGCTTGTGAGTTTGTGTTCTTCTTTTTTAACGTATTTTGTCATGCTAACGTTTGTTGAAACAGGGATCCGTGCGCACGACCTGACCAACGATATCCAGTACCTCAACACGGCTATTGACCTGTGGAACGACATGACTTCCTCTGTTGGCATGGACTGCCCCGGCTTGATCAGTCAGCAGGACAGCAAGCGTGACCACCCTGGTACTGGTGCTATTGCCGAATGTAAGTTCATGTCCAGTTTCGCTCTGCGTCAGCGCAGACAGCAAGATGAGGGCAAACGGCCCGAAAGTGGAAGAGAACTGACCGAGTCGCGTAGCACTGTACATCACCCTCTCCGCTTCCATCGCCAATCGCGTCGGCGACAACGTAAAGCAGACCTACACCGATGCCGCTGAGAAGGGCTGGGCTGCCTTCCAGGCATCCGGCATGCTCAACAGCGACAACAACGTCAACGACGGTGTGAACAGTACGTTACCTCTCACCCCTTCCTCCCCCCTCTTCCTCGACAATCAAAAGAAACCCATCAAAAACTAACGAGCAACGCGCCACACAGTCCCCAGCTGCACAAACAACAACGCCCCAGTCTACACCTACAACAACGGCCAACTCATCGGCGCCCTCGTCGAACTCAACAAACTCAACGGCGACGCCTCCCTCCTCGACACCGCCGTCGCCATCTCCAAGTCCAGCATCGCAGCGAACGGCATCTTCGCCGACGCCAACGGCATCATCAAGCACGGCGATGCAGGTTACGGCGATGGCGATGAGTTCAACGGTGTGCTCATGCGCAACCTGGGCTACCTGTACGCCGTCCGCCCCAGCGACGACCTGAAGAACTTTTTGTTCGCCAACGCACAGAGCATCTGGAACAATGCGTTCAACCAGGATGACAGAGGTATTGAGCTTGGTAGTGACTGGGCTGGGCCTTTTGAGGGCAGTTATGTCGTTTCGCAGAATGTGGCTATTGATGCTATCAACGCTGCTGCTGCGGCTGCCAAGTAAGGTATGCTAGCGGTGTTTCTGATATGATGCAAAAGCGGGCTCATTTTTGGAAACGGAGGGAAAGAGGGCGTCAACTTGTCGATGAGATAGAGCCTGTCTGTTGATATGGCGTTTGTGGGTCAGCGGAGGAGGGGGAGGTCCTTTGGCATATAAATGGCGTTTCGGAACATGACACGGGCCTCAAATAAATAAAAGATGGGAAATTTTTGCAGCTCTCCCTCTATACCTGGGGTACCTGCTTGTCCAAGCTCTCCGCCTCCTTTCGGCCGTCGTGAGTCCAGGGCAGTCTGTACCCTTTCTGCTGCAACTTGTGCATCTTTACGCTCACCCACCCACCCAATCAATCCCAGCACGCACCATCGCATTACCAACAACTTCATTCCGAACTCGACCGATGTCGAGCCCGCCCGATCCATCTCGCGAGGGAATCTTGGCTCTGACGCTTAAGCAAGGGCCAGAAAGTGGAGAAATAAGCATATTCCCAGATCGCGGAGGAATCGTGGAGTACAAGCAGTAGTGAGGCTGTGAGGTTCCTTGACAACCTTAAAACGTGGAGTGCAGTCGACGCTAACCAACCTCGGCAAGCTTACCACCCGTATCTCCACAATGACTAAGCAGTCCTTATCGCGACGGTCACTTCTGTCTGTCTGTCTGTCTGTCTGTCTGTCTGTTCCCAGCTCGAGCTACACGCGCTCTCGGTTTCCCGTCTTCGTGCCACTTGTGCTTTGTTTACAGAGACTTTGCTGGAGTGCAGGTGAGAGGCACGCATGTCAGCTCGTCGCTTACAGGATAGATCGACTTCCGTAGGTTTCCCTCTCTGGAAGCCTAGGTAGGTACCTAGTCACGCTAGTATGTACAGTACTTTGTACCGCAAAACCTACTCTATCAGCCCTAGATGATATCATCCCCACTATACCGGGCATATCTTCGCTTTATCTTTCTCTCTCTTGGCCGTTTCTCTTCCCTTGATGAATGCTTTAGGTCGCTGGAAACAGAGACAGGGGTAGAGTCTGTCGCCGAAAGGGGTACCTGAATGGTACTCACCCATATTGCAGCAAGAGCGCACAGCCCAGCAAATAAAAGCTCAAGCGGAAACCCGAAGAAAATGTTCCAAGCAACCTAAGACTGAACAGTCGAGCGAAGCGAGCCAGAAATAAAAAAGGGAAAGGAAAAAAAGACAAAAAGCGAAGCGAGCTGAAGGGAGAAGAGTGGATCAACGTAGGACTGCAGGTGCCTTATCTTGCATTGTGCAAGTCATGTTTGGGTTGCACGTGCGTACCTCATTTGACTGCAAGCGTAGCGTGTGGGGGGAGGGCGCAGCTTGCCTTGCATTTCCTTTTCGTGTCTTGTGTGGATGGGTGCAGGTGAGAGTCATAGTCTGTCTCCTCTTTGAGGATCATGTGGGCGAACTACCTAAGCTGAATGATAGCCGTGAGAGATTACAAGTCAGAGAGCACCTGGGCACGGTACAAAGATCGTTAGATCGCCTTGAAAAGAGCGCGCGCGCGCGCAAAAACCATGCACCCAGCAAAGTCAAGACGATCAACGAAGACTACTGATCCGTAAGGTTCTTCCTGAAATGGGGTTGGATTGAACTTGGTTTTTTTTCCCCTGGATTCAAGTGCTACACAATCCTTTGCTTCATGGTTGCCGCATCACATTCGCCGTACACCTTTGAATCGCTGTCATCGCTATCGTCGCTATCATCGAATATCCAAACCAGTCAATGTTCCTACCGTCTTGCTCCATTTCATTGCGTTTGCTTCACCGCCATGCATATGCTGTAACGCCTTCAGTCTCTGATGCTTCATACTTCATGCCTCATGCGATGCAATAGGGAAAGGGTCATGTCACACCAGCTGCATCAAGCTGTAGTCTCGCTATCGGATCCTCATCAAGTCATGCGAAAGAAGAAAAGGTTTCCTAGTTGCCAGCTCCGTTGTACGACAACGCATTGACAGTTCCGCTGGGAACTTTGGTAATAGCGTTCTTCGTGGCCAAGCTGCTGCTGATCCTGCTGCACAGCGCAGAAGGGCTCATAGAGCCCTCCAGACCGAGGAGATAGGCGCCCAGACCAGTAATGTGGGGCGTAGCCATCGAGGTGCCGGAGATGGTGTTGGTGTTGCCGTCATTCCAGGTCGAGAGGATGTTGACGCCGGGAGCAATGACGTCGACCACACTTCCATAGTTGGAGAAGGAGGCGAAGACATCGTTCTTATCTGATGCTGCAACGGTGCAGGCCGAGCTTTCAGATGCAGGGGAGGAATTTGCGGCATTGGCGCCATCGTTGCCGGCCGCTACGGCGAAAAAGAGACCGGCGTCAGTACCAGACCTGACGGCCTGGTTGACGGCGGAGGAGTAAGACCCTCCAAGAGACTTTGTATCGTCAGTATCAGCAACAGAGATCTGGAAGCGTATGATATTTACCATGTTTGCAACAGCCTTGCCGATACGGCCCTTGTTCTTGGCATCATTGGTCGCCCAGTTGATGCCAGAGATGACGCCAGAGTTGGTGCCGGAGCCTGGAAAAGAGTTAGCACGAGCTTCAGGACAAAAGGTCGCGAGCTACCCACCATCGGATCCAAGAACCTTGACGGCGATCAGATTGGTCTTCTTTGCGACACCATAGGTGGTAGAGCCGGTGGTACCAGCGACGTGGGTGCCGTGACCGTTACCGTCATTGTTGCTGCCGTCCTATTTAGAAATTTGTCAGTGGGTATTCGAAATGCCGTAGACTGGTCGTACTCACGCCAGCAAAGTTGGCACCAAATGTGGCGCGACCTCCAAAGTCAGGGTGGGAGGTGTAAATTCCAGTGTCGATGATGTACGAGTATGTACCTGCGCCAGCAGAGGAGTCATAGATGTAGCTGGTAGCGCCCTTGGTTCGGCTGCTAACACGCGAAATGCCCCAGGTAGCGCCTTGCTGGGTGGTCAGGGCTTGAGTGCGGACGATAGCATCCTGCTCAATATAGTCAACCTCTTCGCGGGCTTTGAGTTGTTCGAGCTGCGCATCGTCGACGGTAAGAGCATATCCCTTGAAGCCCTCCATGTCGTAGGTATGGGTAGGCGCAACACCAGCCAAGATGTTGGAGACGCTGTTGATGTTGAAGGAGGGCTCATCACTGTTTGTTTGCTTGAGGACAACGATGTACTTGCCAGGGATGACCTGAGCAGTAGGATCGCGAGGAGCGATGACAGGAGCGGCAATGGCTAGCGGCAGAACCGCAAGAATGCTGTACAAGAAGCGCATGGTGACGAAGAGATGTGAATGGTGGTTTGGGAATAGGGCTTGGAAAGTGTCGAAAGGCTGACTTCTTGCGCTGCTGCTGTGTGGGATACTATGCAAAGGAGAGATGGCAAGAGATATTTATACAGAACGGCTGATGAGATATGAGCTTGGATAGCCACACAATGAATCCGCGTGAGGATTTGCGTGCTGCCAGATATCACAGCGACAAGAGACTCGGAGGAAGGGTTACACCTGCGAAGCGAGTCACTCTTGCCCAAAAGTCAAGGTCCACCGAGCATAAGGAATATGAACCAGACTCATTCCAGCAGGACCCAAGCATGATGGCTTCACTACTCAAGTAGTCTGCAGTCCAGCCACACGATTGGACGGTGACGGAAGATTGAAGGGCGTGTCAAGCGGCCGATCGCTATAATGCTCCGTCGGGCGGGTGGTGGCCATGGAGGAGGGCGGCAGTGCGCAGCAGCGATAATGCAGGTTCGATGGTCTAGCCAGGGCGCGGGGGAGACCAGTGAGGGTGAGGAACAGTATAGCAAGCTGCCAGTAGGAGTTTGGCACGGTCGCAAATGAGAGTTGCATAGGCGTTCACCTGAGGGCTTGGCAGGCGCTGTAGACTAGCCACTGGTGCCAGTCTGCTATCTTGCCAAGCACATCGCTGCGAGTCACCTGCCACAATGAGCGCAGTAGTCTGCTTGCGGCGTGACAGCCGAAGCTTAGATGTTGTGCGGATTGAATCCGCAGAATCTTGATAGCATGCGAGCAAACGAGGGTGGCAGTCGTGGGGAGACGGTGCTGAGAGCAGCCGGTATCGTCGACAGCAAGAGCGGCGATCAATACGCAGCAGGACCCGAGTCAGCATCGATAGCATCTTCAGGATAATGCAGAGATGCAGAGAAGCAGCAGTGATCAGCGGCGCGAGCGAGTGAGCACAGCAGCGCGCGAGGTGAGGTGGAAGTCGAGCAGGGCGTCGAGTGGAGTCCCTTCTCCCTCGCCTACCAATCTGAGTTAGCCGCGCTTTAATGGCACCACACTTGAGGCTGGCGTCCGCCCGAACGGCTCTTGCTTTTGTGCCTTGCGTGATCAGCGGGCGCCGATAAGGTGGTGGTACTGGAAGCATGGCCAGTCAGGAAAGCACAGAGGCACTGGAGAGTCTGTTGTTCTGAGGCTCTGCGACTAGTCGAGAGAGCGGGCAACGGCGGCCTTTCCATTACTCGCCATGCTCGCACCTGACCAACATCTACAGACATACCTGCCTGCCCACCGTGCGACCTCACCTCAAGAGTGTCGCCTGGCGATGCTACCTTTGCTGGCATGTCTGAGCTGCATCTCATCGCGAGCCGCGAAACGACTCCTTTGTCGGAGACTTGGGCCATCTGGCAGCCTCCCACGCCTCCCCACATTTCCATCAGCCACGATCGCGGAGATTCACTTCTAAATCAGCCACCAACCGCCCAGCTGGTCCGCCTCTTCTGACTCTGCAAACTTTTGCCATTACGTGGACTCGTCTCTTCTCAATTTTCCTGCCGTCGAGCTTTGCGCCAAGGGAGAAGTCTACCCAGTCACAGTGCCTCATCATTGACAATTCGTATACAAGACGTCTGCCCCTCAGCTCGAATCACATCCCGCGTCCTTGACAGCGAGCTCGTGCGCACTTGGCAGGAGAGAATACTCGAGACCGAAGCAAAGCTCCAAGGCGTTGACGTGCTCGCGTCCGTGGAGCGCTCAGCCACGCACGCGCACCGCCATACCCTCCGATACCCCACACGCGCCAGCACAAGGACATTTTTGACAGAACTCAATTAGAGTACATTTTACTAACTTGGCTCCTCCTGAAATCCACCCAAATAATCGTAATACAAGTGATAAGCCCCAATGCAATGCCGCTCAATCGTTTGGCTGAAAGCAAAGAGGACGCAAGGCCCGCCCCTCTTCAGGTGGGTAGTGCCCCCAAGTATACCAGACGCCGCTGCTAGTTTACACAATCCTTTTGATCTACCTAGTACCTTCGCACTGGCATTGGGCGCCCGTTCATGGGTGCTCCAATAGCTGCTCCTGGCCCAGGCACGCCTGCGTGTCCCTGTCCCTTGCGCGCCGCCATGGTCGTATAGACTGTCTTAAATCCATTTTTCAGGGACCTCATGTCAGGGTAAGGGTTCTTCATCAGCTCGAAGGCGTTGGGAATCACTTTGATTGGCCAAGCCTGCTGCTTGGCATCGCGGCCCGCCTTGAAGCAAAGGCAAAAGTAGCCAGGGTACTGCTTATCGATGCAGAAAGCGTACATGCTGCGCGTCGGGTTGGCCTCTGTGTAGGCTGCAAGCCATGCTTCTGTAATCCTTTGTCAGCACTTGTCTTGAAATATTTCTCGCAACTTGCAAGCTTACCTGTTTCCGCCTTTGTGCCCCTCTGGTAGCGCTCATCGTTCATAATCTCGTCAACTTTACGCGCCATGGCCTTGACGTGCAGCTCAATCAACTCGTCAAGATCCGAGTATGTGTACTTGCCGCCAATCTTGAGGATGCGCCCAACACTGAACTCGTTCTCCTTGTCCAGCTCAAGCACGTCAATGTGTTGGAACACACCGTCACTAACCTTCCAAGTAATGGCAAGATGGTCTGAGCCCTTGGAACCAGGTCGGATAACGCAGTCGCCACGAGACTGACCAGCCAAGATGTTCTCGGCCTCCTTGGAGTTGGCTGCACGGAACAGCGGATGCTTAATGACGCGTTGCGAGCGGCCTGTGGTCGTCTCTGCGCGCTTGCGCAGCTCTTTTCGATCGTCGTCTTCCTGCTCAAAGTCCCATTCGCCCGGTTCGCGGTCGTTGGCTTCGCGGAATCGCATCTTGATATCGTTCTCTTTGAGACTGGCCTGTGCACTCAGCTGACCATGATTGATGAACATGATTTTGCCTTGGATGACCTGACCGGGATGATACGCATCTCTTGGATTGATGCCATCCGGCCCGATGCCAGCAGGGTAATTTTCTGCATTGATGCCGACCTCCAGACCACAGTCGAGGCGACCCTCAATATGATCAGGGAAGATTTTGCGGATTGCAATGGGCACAAGCATATTGGCATGTAAAGTCTCTTGAGTCTCGCCCGTCAACATTGTGAACATCTGTTCTGCGCGCAACCGCACCATAAAGTCATGACGAAGCTCTTCAAATGCCGACATCAATTCGTTGCGGATTGTCTCGAGAGTCGCTCGCTTCCTTGTGTTGAAGTGGTCCTGCAGTTGCGTCGCGTATTCTTCCAGTTCAAGATCGTTGACTTTTTCCGAAGCTTCGTCGCGCACAAGTTTGCGCACTATAGCATACTTGCCGTACTCCTCTTCTTCGGCGCGCACATCTTCTTCATCGAGCTCCAGCGCGTCCGATGCGATCTTGCGTGCAAGGTCGTAATCTTCGGGATGAATGCGGGTATTGTCAAGGTAATTAGCCTGCGGGTCCGTAGCATCAAACTCGAAGAAAATGAAGCTTGCGCAATTTTGCCAGACGCTGACGGTTAGGGGAGCTGGCCTGCCGCTCTCTTCTTCGCTCACAATGAGATCATCGCGAAGAGTAATCTCGCCACCGTAGTAGCGGTTGATGGTATCGACTAGACCTTGAGCTTTGCGTGGACCAAGACCGCAAACGTACTTGAGCAGATTGGCTGTTCTCTTGTTGCGCAAAGCCTCATGGATTTCAACACCGACGAGATTTACCATGTCAACCAGGGCAGTCTCCAGATAACGCGTCAGCTTCTCTGAGGGGATGAGGGATTGGTCCTGATGGAAGCTAATGGCATTGATATCCTTTCCAAGTGAGGCGTATTCAATCAATGGGTTTTGCATATATTTGGCGATGGCAATCGTGTAGCGAATGAGAGGCGGGAAAGTCGGATAGTCTGCCGCTGCTCTGTTGCTTTGATAGTATAGTCGGGCGACCTCGTCGTTGACAAGAACAACCTCGAGGGCGTCCGTTGTCCTCGGACCGTTGTCGCCATCGTAGTCTTGTCCCCTCAGGTCGTACTGTTTAACGATTTCTTGTAGATCTTTATAGAGCATGCGTGTCTCTACAGAGAAACCAGACACACCGATCACATCGGGCTTGCGACGATTCACGATTTCGACGAGTGTCCGCACGCCTTCACCATCAGGCAGAGCCTTTTCTGCAACGCCAAGACGAAGGTCTTTGAGTCTCCCCTGTTCCAGAATCCGGCCATCCTCTTCAAGGTAGCACCAGAAGACATCCTCTTTGTTAGGCGAGCCACGTCCATTCGTCAGGGCCAGAACGCGAGGTGCTTGGCCAGGATCCATATCAGAGTGTTGCGGCCGATATGGCGCCTGGTCGAGGCGATGAGAGAACTCTTCACGGCAGCTCTCCGCCAGACGCGCTTCACAGTCTGTTCTGAGAGTCTCAATGACACTCCGAGTCATGATTACATGCAGTCTGTCCAAGGCAAGATCCAGAACTTCTTTACGAAGTGCGTTCCATGCATCTGCAGCTTCGCTGAAGTTATCGGACTTTAGCTTCCGGTATAGGCTCTTGCGAAGCGAATCTTGTCCTTCTAAGCGGAGTTTGAGGTCAATGAAGCCTTCACTCTGGGCTTTCAGCATCTTGAGGATCAACTGCGGTTGCGTCAGGGAGATGCGGAAGGTCTGGTGCCGTGCATACTTGAGATCGTAGTATGCATGGTCTTCGTCAATCTTGCGAAGGCCTTTCTCAGTCCGGATGCAGTCGAAGTAGCCTTTCGCGAAATAGATACCGCGCATATACGTGCGCATTCTGGGATTGAGTGCAAGCTCTTCCACGAACATGACCTTGGCCATCTTCAAAACACTCTCACCGGTCTTGTGACGATCATCGGTGTTCTTTGCGGCCAAATCTTCTGGCTTCTCGGCTGGGTCATCCACAATGGCTGGGATATTGTCGTCGGAGGCAGATTTGGCAAAATCGTCAGTAGAAATACCGAAACCGCGGACGACATTGTAACATGGTCCAGCGCGGACACCTTCGAAGATGGCATTGCTGCCCCTCGCACGTTTGAGACCATTTTGCTCACCGCTATCCATCGATTTGAGGTCTGCAATCTCCGCCGAATAGCGGAAGTTGAAGTAGTCTTGCACATCCTGCACCTCTTCATTAGTCTCGCATGCATCGAGCCTGTCGTCGATAGCGCTGTCGGAAATGCCGGCGAACTCCTTGACCTTGTCGTAGATTGACCTCAATGTCTTGCGCTTCTCGGCCAGCGTACGATACTTCAGATCGTACTCGATGATTGACCACAGATCAGTCTGATTGAGCAGTTTGACACCCTGTGTATATGAGTCTACGTCCACGTCACCGACCTTCTCGCGGTGAATGAGATAGTCTTTGCGATGAGCGAAGATGAAGGGCACTTCGAAATTCTGCAGGCACGCAAAATCGAGGACTTTTGCAATTGCGGCGGTGAAAGGCTCTTTGAGATCTGGGCCGAACTGCGATGCCTGGGCTTTCTTTGGCCAGAGGTAAATTGTTATCCACTCGGCCTCGGCTTTCAGCGCAGCAGACTGGTCTTCGGCCTCGCTCAGAATATCGGGCAGATCCTTGCGCCAGACCTGGTATCGCTCAGGAATATCTGTTGACTTGACAATCAGATCTTCATCCGTAAGCATCTTTTCGGCCAATTGAGAGGGCTCGAAGACGTCGGCCAACTTGACGCCATCGCCATCCATGGTCTCGCCGTTCTGGTCAGCCTGGATCTGCATGTCTAGAGCCCAGTCGTAGTCCTCTCCAACGCCGAAGGCGGCGGTTATGTCTTCCCATGCTGCAGGATCAAGGCCCTGGGCTTCTAGATTGCCCAGACCGGCCAGACCCTTGTGTGGCTTGCGAGAGACTTCAATCTCTTCGAGTTCGCGTCGGCGCTCATCGTCGTCCAGCTCGTCTTCTTCGATGAAGTCATCAAGCTCGTCCTCAACAGCACCTCTCCCAGCGAAACGGTCGTCATCGTCGTCATCGTCGAAGATCTCATCGATGCCACGCTCGCGCTCCCGATGACCCTGTTTCAGACGCTTGAATTTTGACTGTTGCGGTTTTTCAGTATCCAGCTCCCCAATCAGGTCAAGATCCTCGTCGTCAAGGCCTTCCTCTTCTTCGCGTTCTTCTCGTCTTCGCTTTTTTCGTTCACGCCGGCGCTCAGCCCGAGCTTCTGCTTCTTCATCATCTTCGTCCTCATCGACAATGAAGCCTCTCCGGACCTCTTCTGCAGCGGCCTCATCTTCGTCTTCATCTTCTTCTTCACTGGAGTCGTCGAATTTGTTGCCATCCTTCTTGTTGTTCGAACCTCCTTCTTCACCATCTTCGTTGAAGTCTTCGTCATCCTCCTCGCTACCGAGCTCGGCGGCCACGTCTAACAGGTTCGAGGTCGACATGCCGCGACGCTGGCCTGCGGCGTACAGAGAATGTCTGGGGCTCCGTGTTGTTGCGCAGTCGCAATGAAGATGGGAAGAGGAGAGGGGTAACGTTTGGCTCTGAGGATCAAGAAGTGGGGGATTGGCAGACGACAGCAATGAAATAGAAGTCAAGAAGGGCAGGGGAAGTTGTCAAAGAAAAGAGGTGGTGGTGGAGACAACCCTGAGCTACAATCCCAAGTCGCGTTGCGTGTGAGAGGCCGACACGCCGATCGTTTCTGACAGTTGGTTTCGGCGGGAAGGTATAGCCAACAGTAAGTTATCCGGGCAAGGCCTCTATCACAATCACCCCCCGCCGCTTCTGTCTGAGAGAGAGAGCGTGTGTGTGCGTGCGACTTGAGATCGCAGTCTTCGTTTGCCTGAGAGCAATCTCTTCTTCTCTCTTTCTGAGCCTTACTGTCTCTCCAGCCGACGCCGATCCCGTCGTTTGCAAAACTTTTATGCCCTCTGGTTGCACCGAGCCACGCCACGAGCAATCCACCACCACGCGGCACGGCGTGCAAGCAGTCAAGAACACTCGCTCAAGCTTTTGTCACTCACACCCTGGAGACAGCCTTGTAGGGTCACCAACACAGAGCCGTATGTATCCCCTTCTAATGTACCGTCAGCTGCGGCCAGCTGCTCACTAACATGTGTAGGTATTGTAGTCCTGTACTCCTAAAACGGGCCTTGCCCATCCCACCCCGCCTAGCTGTCACGGTCCGCACCGAGCCTGCTGTCATTGGTACAACCACTTCCAGCGCACTCCAAGACACGATTCCGAGCGAAAGTAGCCTCGCTGAACAGCTGGCTAGTCCTCATTCCTTCTGCGTCGCCTGAACATTCCGATACCCTCTGCCCTGCTGTGCGGCTATCCACATTCAAGAGCGGGCGCTTGCTACTGCTGGAGCCTCACTTTGCAGTTACCCCCATACCTCTGTTCCCAAATACACCTTCCTCTATCACCAACATGGCTTTTGCACAGCGGACTATGGGCCGCAAGAACAAGAAGGGACTCGCCCTCTCTGCCACTCCCAAAGAAGCTGCCCCCTCAGCTGGCGATTCTCAAATTCCCGGTGCCTTGGGCAATGATGACCGAGCAGATACCCTCGAGATTGGCGTCGAGTTTCGTCTAGATCTTCACAACGAGGACCTGGTCGTTATCAAAGAGCTCGGGGCTGGCAACGGAGGCACAGTCGCCAAGGTCCAACATGTCGCAACTAAGCAGGTCATGGCACGCAAGATCATACAAGTCGACGCAAAGAAGGAAGTCCGCAAGCGTATCGTCCGAGAGCTCGGCATCATGCACGAGTGTAACTCTCCCTACATCGTCTCCTTTTACGGCGCCTTTATGAGCGACACCGGCGATGTGATCATGTGCATGGAATACATGGATTGCGGGTATGATTTTGACGTTGCACACTCCATTGAGCACCCACACTGACCTCTCTTTAGATCGCTGGACTCCATCTCCAAGAACTTCGGACCCGTTCGCGTCGATGTACTTGGCAAGATCGCAGAGGCTGTGCTCGGAGGCCTCAACTACCTCTACAGTGCCCACCGCATCATGCACCGAGACATCAAGCCTTCAAACGTCCTCATCAACTCAAAGGGTTGCATCAAATTGTGCGATTTTGGTGTTTCCAGTGAATTGGAGAACTCTGTAGCAGACACCTTTGTCGGCACGGGTACCTACATGGCCCCAGAGCGTATCCAAGGCTCTGCGTATACAGTCAAGTCTGATGTCTGGAGCGTTGGTCTTACACTCATGGAGCTTGCGGTCGGCAAGTTTCCTTTCAACATGGGAGATGACGATGACGATGAGGGCGATGCTCCACAGGGTATCCTCGATCTCTTACAGACTATTGTACTTGAGCCGTCTCCACGTCTACCGAAGAGCGACGCCTTCCCTGCGATTCTCGAAGACATGATCGCCAAGTGCTTGATGAAGAACCCTGCAGAGCGCCCCACGCCCAAAGAGCTCTACGTAAGTTCCTTGTTCACTTACTGCAGATACTCTGGTACTGACTGTATCACAGGATTCCGACCCGTTCCTTCAAGCTGCGAAGAGAACCCCAGTCGATCTGGAGAAGTGGGCCGTAAGCTTGATGGAACGCGGTAATCGCAAATCTCATCTGATGGGAGAGCTATCGCCTGCGACACGAGACTCCCTCAAGCGCGCTCCATCCCCGTCATCTGGCTCATCCGCAGCAACTGCTCGCAGCACCCCAACGTCAAGCGAGATGCCGGCAATCGGTAACTTGTCTTTGGAGCCCAACGGTCGCAGCACACAGTCCGTCGCCCGCCCGTTCCCAACACGAACTAGCAGCGCCCAGAGGTTGGCTCCTAACCCTCCATCGCAGACATCCTTAAACGCGCCATTGCCCGCTCTCCCTGGAACATCAATT
The DNA here is from genome assembly GCA_023512835.1 of Taxillus chinensis. Classification (NCBI taxonomy): domain Eukaryota; kingdom Viridiplantae; phylum Streptophyta; class Magnoliopsida; order Santalales; family Loranthaceae; genus Taxillus; species Taxillus chinensis. The sequence continues at coordinate 35,389 of JAKCVP010000398.1, read as the reverse complement.
CCGAGCAGCAATGGTCCTATGCGCCCTCCTAGACTCCAACCTCTGCCGCAGCCGTCGTTCCAACAGCAGCAAGAGGGGTCGCAGCAGCCCGTGCAGGCGTGGCCGAACAGTCAAGGATCTCCCGAAGCGATGAGCGCAGGACCACGCGGTTTCCGTCGCCCAGGCGCTTCAGTCCTAGATCGCAATTCTGCCTATCGTGCGCCCGTGGAGCGTTCGTCGGCAGCCTACTCATCCCAACCTGAGCGTCGTTCAGCATACAACACTCCTGTCGACAACAATCGACGCCAGTGGCTTTAAGGGGTCTTTCTCTGCAGGATCTTTTCTGAACAGCTTTTATCCACGCTCGTTCAAGCTGAGCTTGAAACTTGAGTTACTGGCCAGGCGCAACGTACAGACCACACTAGGGGAAATAACTGAAGCATCTTTGGAAAGTGGAAAGGTTGGGAAACTGTACCATGTTGGCCTCTGCATTGCAAGGGCGTTATCAGGCATTTGAATCTGATCTAGGCTGGGTCCGGTCGGGCATTCTCCGCTTCTTGGACGGGGTGGCACTAGTACCTAGTATTGCAGTACCGCATGTGGCTCTGTCTTGCTTAGCCGTACGGAGGGAATGCGTCCATGGGCTGCACTTTTTCCATGTGTCCGACATCTCTTCTCTCGTCCCCCTCGCTACTCTTTTGAAGAATGGGGATTGACGATGGAGAATCGCTGCCACCATACTCGTGCGCCACTGCGCCCGAAAGTTTCTTCCCTGAGAATGAACGGAGATGGGCACTCTTTCTGTCTCGATTTAGCTTTTCCTTCTCGCTTGTCTTTTGTGTCTGATCGGTTCACTTCCACGTGATTCTCGAGCGAGTTTTGCTTATGCATGTAGACATTTACAGGGTGTGAGTATCCATCTCCCTTGGGTAGAAACCTACATAGATATGCTTGGGGTTGGTGCTCAGGGCTGATATTGGGACTGGAATACGAAGTGTCTAAGCTTGATATACCATCTTCTACCTAAGTACTTGGATATTGGGGTGGAATGGTTCGTATACGCTTGCTCTTGAGGACTCATGTTGGAATCGTATGCGCTTGTTTTTTTCAGAATCGTGTTGGCATTGGGAACAGTGTCGCCATAGCTAGGTTAGGTACCTAGGGTAGGCGAGGTAGGCGAGGTACCATTGTGACTCGACGAGTAGGTACATGACTTTTGAATGACAGGATATGCGTATCTACTAGAGTACCTACCTAACCTTACCTACTAGGCAGTAGGTACATACCCAGACAAGGCAGATAGCTCATGATTCATGAACAATGTAATATCATACCATGGATATATCTGCATTACTCAAGTACCCAAGTAGGTACCTACGTAATACCATCTCCAACACACCTTACTCGACAGCCAAACTCCCATCCAAGGTAAAAACGTCTAGACATTCAACCTCCGCCAGCAGTGTCAAGGTAAAACACCCACCTACCCACTGCTAAATAGCCCAAGCACCAACATCATCCTCCGCCGTCACAAAAGGCAAATCAACAATCCGCACAGCCCCAACCCCACAAAATAAACACTCCCGCCCAACAATCCTATCCAACTCCTTCACCAGCTCCGCACGCCTACTCTCCGCCCCACCCTCCAACAAAGCCCGAATCTCCCGCACGCGCGCACTCGTCGCCGCACCCCCGTACTTGATCAGCCGTCGCGCCGCGCAGTCCCCATGCGCGCCGTGCCCGCAGCCCCAGACCCAGAAGCGGCGCTCGAGCAGCGCGAGCCCGCAGATCCCGCAGCTCTCGCCTGGCTCAAGGAGCACCCAGCGTCTGCCCAGCCTGGCTGATTCCTGCGCGATGCGCGCGGATGTCGCGGCGCTGGCGTCCATTTCCGCTTTGAGCTGGTCAATGTGTGCGCTGTAGCTTGACAGCGCTGTGCAGACTTCTTCTTTGAATGCGTCTACCTTGACAAAGTCTGGGAAGAGAGGCAGTAAGTCTTCGATGCGGAGGATGCCGGGGGTGCGCGCTGGAGTAGAGACAGGGCGGTGGATATGCTCGCTGCATCGCTGCGTGCTTGCTTCGTTGCGGCGCTGTCTTTTACTGCGAGGCCGGGAGGTGCGGCGGATGATTTGCTGCTGCTACTGCTGCTTGCTTCTAATGTGGATGTGGGTGCGTCGCCGGCGATTACACTGCGCGCGATTGAGATCCACAGCTTTTTCTGGACCGTGGGGTCGTGCTCTGGGCGCTCTGCGACGGCGATGGCTAGGTCTGTTGCGCGGTGCTGCAGGGCTAAGTCGACTGCCGCTGCGTATTGGCCCATTGTCGTGTAAATGTGCACGCATGATTTTATGCGCGAGTTCTGAATGCAGAGGCGGAGTGCGAAGTCGGTGTCGTAGGGAGCCTTTTCCTTGCTGTCGAGGCGTAGAGACGAGGGGATATCTGTCGGTGCTTGGGATTCAAAGTATGCTAGTAATGCTTTTTCGTCGGCGGCGGGGTGCGATGCGTAGATTGATATTAGTGTGTTGTGGATTGCTGTATCGCTGGATGAGCGTTGGTCGATCTCGTGTCGCAGGTAGCGGACTGCTTGATTCTGCGTCAGCGGCAGTGACTGGTTGATACTGTTGTAGTTGAGAAGCGCTGGGATGAGCTTTCGAGCCTCGAGACTGCTCTGTCGCATCAGAAAGTCTGTGAACTGAGGAGCAACGTGCGCCATTAGTACACTGCTGTACTTGTACACAACCTCGGGATTGGTTTGCCGGTTCAAGGCTTTGAGCGCTTCGGGCCAGTTCTCCCTTTGTGACCAGTACGACAGGACGTAGTTGTAGTCGCTGATTGCTGTTGCGAAGAAGAGCAGCTCTTCTTCGCGTCCGTGACTACTGATGATGTCGTATACAGTGCTGATGCTCTTTTGTAAATCGTCCTTGTACTTGCGGACAAAGTCTTGGAATTCTCGCCGCATGGCTGCCAGTTGTGCCTGAACTTCAGACGCAGACGCATCGTCCGTCAACTCGGCGCCAGTCATCACGGCATCGTCTAGCGAATTTAGCTTCGCCATGAATACTTCAACTAGCCATGATGCAACCATGATTCTCTGCATCGTAGCGCTCTTCTTGAGGCCGGCGAGCTTGGTGAGAAGGTATTTGCGCAGAGCGTCGCGCTGGCCAGCGTCAATCAGCGCCAAAGCTACTTCCTCGAAGGGCTTCGAACTCTTGCCGTATACACTAGCAGCCTCATCATATCTGGCTTGCTTCATGAGATGGTCTCCAGACGCAGTTGCAATAGCGTCCTTTTGCGCAGAAGTATTGGCGTACGTGAGGGCTTCCTCGAATTTCTGTTGCTTTAGGAGTATCTTCCAGATGTGGCGATCCTCGTCCTCAACTACCAGCTCATATATGGACTGAGAAGTAAAGAGCCAATATGTGTTCTTCTTCAAATCCGCCAGCAGTGCCAGGGGTGTCTGCCCTTTTTCCAGAACATGCAGATCGAATACCTGCGAGTCATCCAGGCGGTTGACGCATACTACCCGATCGCCAATCAGCTGCACGATATGCCATTGCGTCAGAGCAACATGTGACGGAGTGGACTGAAGCAGCCTGCTTTCGTTGAAAATCCGTCTGCCTAGATCTGCCGATGCAGGCGCGCACGCAAGGCGGCCATGAAGCACGCCCTGGCCGCTCAACCAGGCGAAAAACCGCTCCGGTGCAGACGAGCTGACGCCAGAAGGTGCATCGGGACCGTCTGGGGTCACTGCAATGGCCGAGGTCCCAGTGACCTTATTTGAGGGTATATCGTAGGGTATAGGTGCCTCTGCCTCGAATATACGCGCATATATTGAGCCGCTACCTTCATGACCGTGTCGCCCGATCTTGCCCATAAAATGAAGGAGCTTTGCAGGGGTCGAGACCAAGATACGCCGTAAGTCTGAAGACCCTCCCAGGCTGTCTGTCCAGATGCCAGTGATGGGCTGGCCTTTGCCTTCACTGGCCCACCACACTCGCTTCACATACTTTTCGTCTCGACGATATAGACCCTCCGATAATTCCAGGAAAGTCTCGTAGACGCTTCCATCCGTAGCCCCTATCAGGATCTCTCGGGTCGTGGCTGTAGGCTGAGATGGATTCCATGAGACGCACTCAATGGTGCACTTCAACCGTGTCAAAGGTCTCGGTGTGCGCGATTGAGTATGCAGGTAAAAGTTCTCGCCAAGCGTGGTGCTAATGATCAGGTGCGAGGCCGTCGGGTCGAGGAAGACCTTCCGGATAACTCCAATCTCAGAGGCCTTCTTGGGCAAGTCGATATCGTCGATGTCCTCGGGCGTATCCAGATCAATCCGCATGATTCGTCCAGTCTGCAATGCCAGGACGAGAACATTATTGGCGACTTGAGCCGAGACAAAATCGGCGGCGACGGAGAACTGCATGTCGACACGGTCGATGTGGAAGATGGGGGGCGCGGCATCGTCGTTGTCCTGACGGCTGGCTGGCCTGAGAGCCAGATCCGATAGTGTAGCCATTGTCACATCTCAGCCCCTTTACTTCGACTTTTATTTCGACGTCCACAAACTCCTCGCGGAGGAGCTCAGGTGATAGCACGATGCGCGAGTCGCGAAGCTCAGGTCAGGCTTCACGCAAAGGTGTTGATTCAATAAAGGTGACAATGCAGGGTCCAAGACCCCGGCCTCTGACGCCATAAGGCGCAACCTCAGCGGACCTTCGAGACCCCACGCATCCGCTCACATCGACAGTTGTTCCTTCAGTAACGTCTCTTCATCCCCCCCAAGAACCGAGTAGATTTCTCTCGCATCAAGCCATGGCAACTCCACAACTAGACCACATCGTAGTGCTCCTCCCTCACGCTGATATTCTAAACCCCCCCTCCTGGCTCACAACGCATTTCACAATCGCTCCCGGAGGCCGTCACGGCGACAACAAGACAGAAAACAAACTCATAGTCTTCAAGGACGGGTCCTATATTGAGCTCATATCCTTTATAAACGACGACCCCGCCCTCAAAGAAGGTCATTGGTGGGGCGACAAGGGCTACGGCATAATAGACTATGCTCTAACGCTCAAAGAAGGCGCAGATGCCTTTGGAGTCCTGCAGCAAAAGCTGAAGGCCTTACACGTACCAGAGGAGTGGAAGCCTCAGGATCTCAAAGGTGGGAGCCGCTTGAAGCCTGATGGCGACAGGATCGAGTGGCGCGTAGCATTTCCGCAGGCTTCTGCTCGAGGCAAGGCCCCATTTTGGTGCTTTGATGTGACGCCCCGTGAGCGGCGTGTGCCTTCTACGGACCCGGAGCTTGTTAATCATCCTAGTGGTACAAAGGGCGTGGCTAGTCTGAATATATTTGCTTCCGAGGGCAGTCTGAAGGATTTGCAGCAGATTTTGGGCGCTATCATTCCAAACTCGCAAGACGAAAGCACCGATGATCTTAGCTGGGATCTGGCCACACGGAGAAGGATTCATTCCTCTGTTCCCTGCCAATTGGCCGTCTCGAAAGCTAATGAGGAGCAGGAGAAGCAGTTGCGCAATGGTCGCACGCTGATTGCTAGAGTCTCGCTCTTCTCCGATGGCGATGCCGGTGTGTCGCGAAATATTACGCACAACGTTGAGGGTGATGAGTTTTCACTCGGTTTCGCGCAAGCGTAGGTCGATTCTGGCAGTTTGAAGACTTACAGTAAGTAGCACGCAAAATTTCATGAGCGCTATGCGTCTAGTGGACTGGACTGCTAGAAAGTTAAGTGAGAGATGAGGAAGTAAAAAGTCACAACTTGGACACAAATTCGATTCATCTTTCATTTAATGCCTTTCCACAACCGCAGCAGGGTATCTTATTTTAGTTGCTTCGTCCGTCTCATGCCTCGTTTTCCTTCCCATGCAATGCCGGCTTCGATTTAAGAGGAAATGGCAGGAGCCTTCTTGTCAGTGACTGGGATACCGATTAAAGTGCTCTGGTACTTGGGGCCACAGTTGAAGTCAATAGAGCCCAGGCTAGCACCAGATCCGTCAAGAATGTCAGCAGTGCCAGTGGCGTTCTGAGCAGAAAGGAAGAGTTCGCTGCCAGACTTGCCAGCGGTAATGGGGCCAATGGTGAGGGTACCATCGGAAGGAATGGCAATATCAAGCTCCTGGCCAGGAGTGAGAGCGGAGGTGCTGGTGACGGGAGTCTTGAGAGCGTTGATGGAGGCAGGAGAACCGTTGGTGACGGTGAGCTCAAAGTCCTTGGCCGTGGTGCGGATGGACTTTGCGTTGGAGAAGGCTCCGGTAATGAGCTGAGTCAGAGAGGCAGGGGCACGGAGGTATGCGAAGGAGTCCTTGACAGACCACTGCTGACCGGGGTTGAAGTAGGTGGGGACGGTACCGGTGATTGTCAGGTCAACGTCCTGGTTCAAGGCGCCGCCGAAGACACAGTGGTAGGGGAAACGGAAGGAACCAGTCTCCTGGCTGTCGGTGATCTTCGCAAACGTGTTCTTGCCGCCAGTGCTCAAGCTGAGGTCACCGCCAGGAATGGTGTTGGCAGGAAGAATGTCGACGACACCAATGTCGTATGGGATCGCTGGAGGAGCACAGGTGATGGGAAGAGGGCCAAGGAGCTTGGCGCCGGAGGAGGAGAGGATGGTCAAGCCGATATCAACCTCACCCAAGTGAATGGCGTGGACCTTGCCAGCCTGGCCCATGGTGATGGGACCAAGAGGAGAGAGGGTACCGTTTGTGGGGACACGGACTGTGACGGGCTTGCCAGGAGTGAACTTGATGTTGTCGATCTCGAGGCCATTGGGGAAGACATCGTACTTGGCGGGAGTAGCATTGTCAAGGAGGAGTTGGACCTGTTTGAGACTGTCAGCATAGCACGCGTATGGCGATGTAGAGTGAGACGTACCTTGACGTTGGCATCAGCCGAGCTAGATCCAATGAAGGAGGCAAGGCCAGTCAGGGAGCCAGGAACTGTGACCTGAGCAACGAGGTCGTCATAGTAGATCTTCTGTCCAGAGTTGGCTTGGATGGGAGCGGTTGCAGTGAAGTAACCACCGAAGGTCTTTGCGCCGAAGATGGGGACCTGGCAGGTGATACCAAAGTCCAAGGCACCAATCTGTCCGTAAAGGGGGACATTAGGGGCCTCATTGGCGGCGGCAGCAACACCAGCGACAAGCGCGGTAGTAGCAATGTTCTTAGCAATCATGGTGAAGTTGGAATTGGATGGTAGATTGTGATGTTGGAGACCTGCTGGGGAGGGGCTCGACGTTGTGACTCCAGGAGGCCAGACATCTTATACTTGGTCTGCCTCTCCGCAAGGTGAAATCCCTTGTCATGCATCTTCAAATGTCATTGCAATGGCACAGCATCTGGCCGAGGATGGCGGACGGGTCTGGAGCCAGCCGATTCGTCCATTCGAGATCGCAAACCTTGTGGTGTGATTCGACGTTTAGTGTGAGTGAGATGAGGATGCGCCGGTGATGGGATGGGTCCAAGGCGATGGCGCGCTGGCTGTTCCCCTAAACCATCTTGAGAAGGGATAGCGAATATTGCGGGGTGAGGCTCCGGTGGAAAGACAATATCGGCGTCCCAAAGGAGGATGGAGCACACAGTAGCGGTAAAACAAGACTTGAGTCAAGCGTGGTGATCTCCACCGGCCCTAGCATGTGGAAATAGAAGTGGTCTGCGAGTGACATGCTGGTTGGCGGTGCCTGTGTGATGACAGATGACTGCTGCAGACATCAAGGTGGCCTGAGAGTGCTGCTGCTTGTAGTTCCACGTCGTGCACGGAGGTGGAAAAGGATGGATCAGTGGGCATTGACAAGGAAGGAGCAACCTGCTCAGTCTGGATCTGGGTATTTGGAAAGAGCCGCCGTCGCGACTGCCGCCAAATGCCTCAGCATGGCGTCACAGTCGGCACTACATGGCCAATACAGTACAACCCGCAAATTTGCCCTTTTGCAAGATCAAAGCGCAGGTCGGAGAGGCAGGCCATGCCAAAAAGAGGGGTTCGAACAGCCAGACGGGGCCTCCAGACAAGGACAGACGTCCGGCGATCGGCTAGTCTTGACGATCTCAGGTGCATCAAGCTCAGGGCCGTTGCTTATGCCCGTGGGGCTCTGCCATATCCAGGAACCAGCCCAACGCACTTTGCGGGGAAGAGGGACTCCTGGGAGCGCGAAAGCGACGGCGGCTCCCCATCATACTCAACTTGTTACGTGCTGCTAACGTCAAGCCCCTCGAGGAGGCTCACATGGCGTCTGCTTCTATGCTGGCGAAGCCGACCGGACAACGGATACAGTAGATTCCTACGGACTTGTCAGCACGTTGTCAAACATCCTTTAAGAGTCGACAACACAATGCATGTGATGGCGTCTCTGCTGACGGGCAAAGTGTGGGCATGATCTTCATTACTGCCGAGCTTTCACCCGGATACTGGAACGTGGTCGTAGTGCTTCCTATTCAGTATGCCTCCACCCCTCGCTCATGTACTTCCTCCAAGCATCAAAAGACGAGTTTCGTGCGGCTGACGATCCTGACCTCTAGTTGAGCGGGGCCGGGCATCCCAGGTTCTCGTAACCTGGTCTTAATCTGGTAATCGCAAACGCCAGTGCCTCCACCGTCGGCGTGATGAAGCCATTCAAGCTGCTAGGGAGGCGCTCCGTTGCAGCCTGATACAGCAGGCATGCTACAGCCTTGTCGTCTGCGGCAATGAGACGGCCGTTCTCAAAGCCATTGCCGTTGATAAAGTTGAATCCGCCGTTGCCAGTGTTGCCTCCGAAGGCGACGGGGTTCTGGGCTAGAGCGGTTGTGAGTAACATATTCATCGTCTGCACCGTCAAAAAGCCACTTACCATATTGTTGGAATATCTCCCTGCCGACCTTCCGAATGTCAAATGGATCAGTGCGGATAGTCCAGGGCTCTGGTACCTTCTCCTGACCATTGAAGAACCATGAGCCATCTGCCCTTTGGCTTGCGCCAAAGAAGGACTGTGTTGTTCGGAGATCAGCCGCGAATCCGTTCTCCGCTCCAGGGAAACCCTCGTAAACGAATGCTGATGCGCCGCTGAAAGGAACTCTATTAGCTGCCACTCTCGGATGCACGACGGTAATGGCATGCACTTACTAGAGCAAAAGAGCCAGAGGTCCGAAATAGAAGTTGGGGTTCTCGGCGCGAGACTCCTGGTAGCGCTGCAGGCGGTATCTGGACATGGTATTGCGACCAAAGTCTCCCTGCGCAACATCGGCCATGCGAGAGAATAGGGTGGCGTTGAAATTGAAGTTGTCGCCATTGTGGGTGAAGTAGTCATTACGAGTCAAGCTGCTGTCGGCCTCGAACTTGTTATGTCCTGCCAGACCAGGCTGCGAGCCCGTGACAGCAGGGTTGACGGATGTCCGACTGGTCGCATCGCAACCGATGGACAGACGTTGAGTAACGATATCTCCATCGCCTAGCTGCAGCCCGAGCACAGCAAGGAGCACGGCTACACGTACACTTGTCAGCGAAGACTGGGGCGAGTAGTTGATATGGGGCGCTTACAGAGGTCATAGCCAATGTTGTAGAAATTTTGCTGGCCATCGACCAGTTCGTTGTATGTGACGATTCCGTCACGAGCAATGAAGCCATAGTTGGCCATGGCGTTCAGACCAGGGCACGGACCGCGGATATCCTTTGAATAATCCGGGGCGACGAACTGGTGGTCACTGCACGAGGTCAGGAACGGCCTTGCGCAATATTGGCACCAATACTTACGGGTCATTGGGATGCGGCACAACATAACCACCCCTGCCTCTGCCTGGCAAGCCATTCCTTGCACCATTGTATGGGAATCTCGCACTGACCGGCACGGCGGGTATGTGATTGGGGTTAACGGGGCAGTTGGCCTCTGACCCAGCGCCAGTGGTAGGTTGCTGGCGAGCGAACAGATTGGAGGTGTCGACGCCAGGCTGCATCGCCACGCCAGGAAACGCCGTGACCGAACCGGCCAGGAGCGCTGCGGTAGTCAGCAGGCTGTACTGCATGATTTCGATGATCTGCGCAGAGGAAGACGCTTCTCGGGAGGCTGTGGAATGATAGTCGGTGCTAAATTCAAGTGATCAACAGTCGCGACATGATGTGTCTTATATAGCATCGACAAGGACTCGCCTGCCGAGCTTCAAAGTACGCATGTATTGTTCCACCAGCATTGCAAGACGAGGATAGCGGCCTGAATGCGGGCTGCATCATGATAGGGTCTTGGTATTGTTGGAGGATCAACTATGGCTGGGGCACTGCCGGTGGAGGCGGCGCCCCTTTCTGATGAGCAGTGGGTTGGCTGTCTGGTGGAGCCAATCGAGACCGTCGCAGTTGCAATGCTGACACAGTAACTGCCATGTACACCGAGGCTCAGTGCGTAGAGGGCGTCGAGGGTTGACGCTACAGCTTTACCCCAGACCTGCCAATCGCCCGATTAGGCAATGACAGGGTCGATCAATGCGGAGTGACAACTTGGCAGACGAACCTCACGTCCTCTTGTGGCTGCCGCAAGCTCCTCTCCACCGCAAGAGGTCGGCGTTGGCATCTCTTGGGCATGGCAATTGCGATTCCCCTGGGCGCATGCGCTGGAGCCTGCAAGGCAGCTATACGCGCGCCTTGTCGTCTGGTTGCCTCCACTCCCACAGACTGCTCTGCATCTGCCACATGGTATCGCAGATCCGTACGCGTTCCAGAACATTGATACGGCGCAGGTCGAACACGAGGTCGACCTTCTGCAAGCGTTTGCACCAGTCTCCATCCAGTCTGAAGCAGAATCCACCAAAATAGTCCTGTCAGTAGTCTCGCATCCTGCAGGATCTGGCCACGCAGAATGCTTGCCACGCGACGCTGTGCCAAGCAAGAGTGTATCCACACGGCGGCTCGGTGCTAAGAAGGCTCATCCTCTTGCCTCTTCTTTTCCGGCTTCAACATGACGACAGGTCTTGTTTCCTTTCCCTTCAGGGTTCTGCACTGGCTCACTTCCTCGGTGCCCTTCAATTGGCAATATACCGTCTCCATGTTCATGTCGATGTGGATCAAGTCGTACGGGCAATCGACGGCGTTTTCTTCAGCGGGACACTAAATAGAGGCTAACAATATGCCAGTCGTCTATAGCGATTCCACTTCGATGTGAAAACAGGATTGAAGGTGAGGGGTTATTGTTTTCTAGCGTACACACCGTGGCTTCTGGAAATGAGCCATCAAGTCTTCTCAGAGGCCCCTAGCGAGTGTAATCCCGAATCAGGTATAGGTCCCACAGTCTTCCACCTTTAGTGTGGCACGGGTGGATTCAGGTAGGCCGCCTGTCGTCCAGGTGAAAGTGTGGCTCAAGCCGCTTGCCTCATGGGCTTAATCGTCTCACTGTCCACCCTTCGCCCTTGTCGACGGCCTTGAGCTCCGTCTCTGTTGAGTTGTCAGGCTTGCGTTCGTACACGAAACGATCGTGCAACCTTCCGACGCGACCTTGCCAGAATTCGATGCGCTCGCTCTTGACGCGCAAACCTCCCCAGAACTCTGGTACCGGGATTTTATCTTCGCCGTGGAACCTCTGCTCTACCTGCTTCACGCGCTCTTCAAGCTCCTGCCTATCGGCTAACGTTGTGCTCTGCTCGCTAGCCCAGGCTCCAATTCTAGATTCTCGGATCCGTGTATCGTAGTACCGTTGGCTTTCCTCGTCGGTGAGTCTCTCGACGGGCCCCTCCACGCGGACCTGTCGCTCCTGCTCCCTCCACCAGAATGCCAGTGAAGCGTAGGGGTTGCTCGCCACGTCCGCCGCTTTCCTACTTGTGCCCCAATTCGAGTAAATGACCCATCCGCGCTCGTCCATTTCCTTCAGGTACACGAAACGCGAAGAGACACGTCCAGACGGTAAGTGGGCAGTAGAAAGACAGACCGTCTCAGGCTGATGCACGCCCTCTTGCTGCGCGAGAGAGAACCAAGCGCTGAATTGAGCTTGCGGGGTCCCGGCGAGATCTTCGAGCGAGAGTGCTGATTTGGTGTATTGCTCCGCTTGAGAGCCGGATGGAGCGGCCCCGGGAGCGAATATGCGAGGAGCTGATGCCGAGGGGTTTTTGCTCGAGGCTGGGTCTGTGGGTGCTGCCGCGGAAGACATTTTGCGCAGATGACTGGGGACTGCGGATGTTGCGGAGATGGTCCTCAGTTTTGATGAGCAGCTGCCAAAGCGTGAGAGTCTCTGAGCGATGAGTATCGATTGTGATGCACAACAAGTCATTGACACACTGTATCAAACCTCGGTCGTTGTACTTTGACTCTCCGAGGATCGAGCCTTGAGACCGTGTGCTGGCGCAACTGCCCACGTCATGAGGTGATGTGGGGTGAAGTGTGTTTGTGTCGTGTTCAGGGTTCCCCTTTGTGACTTACTTGTATTCCCAAATTTTCAAAGACTTGCACAGCATTCAAGCATTGAAAGCTTACACAACATATGTTGCGCCTCACTCTACGCCTTATTATATGACACATGAACACCAACGACAAGTTTGAAGGAGGTCACTTGGAAAGCTATAGAGATAAGCAGCGTTGCTTCTGACGTGGTACTCATTGTCGATTCATTTGAGTAGATGACGACTGCACTAACCACAGATCATCCTTCATCCATCAAGCTCAGGTTTGCAAGTGGAGGAGGCACGCCAGCCTCATAGCTTGCCTGCCGCCAATGATATCTTCTTCTTTCTGTTGGTGATTGAGAGTGGAGATGTTTTCAGGCATGGCCCAGCTTTTCACAATCCTTGTGAAGGCCTATTCCGGACGCCGAGAACCCGCTCCTTGATTGTGTAAATGCTCGCAAAAACTCCGCCGCAATGCAGTATGTGTGTACAGTGGTTGAGAAAAGCCAGAAAATACGAGATATGCAACTTTGAAGCACAGGGGGTATCAAGCAGCCATAGCTGGGGCCTTGCCGCCGGAAACAAGTTCGCAAATCTTGTTCGCAACGGCGCTGGGATAGCCACGACGCAGAGCTTCACCCACGATACTCATGGCATTGCCGTGACTGTTGTTGGCGATGTATGCTCGAGTCATAGCTTCATAGGTAGAAGGCTCTCGGTGTTCAAGACCTAGGCGGTCGTAGACTGCCCGCGCCTTGGAAATGTCACCAACCGTTGCCCATCCGTGAATCAGGGTATTCGCGATGTACGGAGTCATTGCAACGGTCATTTCCTTCAAGAGCGACTCTGTAGCCTCCACCTGGTGGTTGGCGACGTAAGACTCGAAAAGCGCTTGGTACAACGAAGCTGTGGGCGCAACCTTGTGGTCGCTCAAGATTTCATCAAACAATTTTCGAGCTCCCTCCATGTCATGCATGACACAGCCCTTGGCATGAATGAGAGCAGCGTAATGCACAGGCTCAGGCGAGGCACCAGAACGCCGAATGTCGTCCATGACCGACTCGGCCGCCGTCATATCAACAGGCGCGATGGACGCATATGCATCGAGAAGGAGTTTATAAGTGTGCATGGTCGGCTCGATCCGGCGGGCTTTCATGCGATTGTAGTATGCCAGCACCTTAGACCGGTCACGCTTCGTAGTTAGGAAGTATTGCATCAGACTGTTGTACGGTGCCGGACGAGGCTTATAGTTTGGCATGCTCTCCATCTCCTCGAAAAGCTCCTCGGCAAACTTGTCGTCGCTCACACGGCACAGTGCGTTGACAACTGTGCCATAAGTGACACTGGTAGGCCGGATGCCGAGGTTCCTCATTTCACCAAAATACAAGAGACAGTCGTCGATGCGGCGAGCTTTTCCAAGCTTGCCAATCAAAGCGTTGTAGAGGAAGGAGGATGGTATGACACCCTCGCTCCTGGCCTGTTGGAAGATCTTGACCGCCTCAGTGGCCTCATCAAAGGTCTTAGTAGTCTCCTTGAGCGTGGTGATGTAGAGGCCATATGTGTTGGCAGATGGCGCAGCACCAATGCTGAGCAGGTCTTGATGGTACTGCTTAGCTACATCGCGCTTGTTGAGAGTAAGGCACGCAGAGACCATGGAGTCAAGTATGGCTACCCAGCCGCTATGGACGGTTGGGACCTGTGGCTGCAGTGGAACATCCTGCTTCGCCATGGCCAGAATTTCCTGAGCAAGTCCAATACGATGCTCTTTCGCAGCAGCAGTGATGAGTTTAGCGTAGGTAGAGTAACGCGGATGACGGCCTGCGCGGCGCATATTCTTGAACTTGTTCAGAGCCTCGTTCAAGTGATTAGCGTGTTTTCCGTACGGTTTGTCAAGTTCATCTGCAATGATAGCCGAGCCTTTGAAATCAGTAGACACGGCATATGGATCATAGTGATCATCAAGACTGCCGATAGATGGAGGGGCCGGTGCAGAGAACGTGGAGTAGGGCGAACCGCTTCGCAGTGGACTCTGCGGAGCCATTTGGTAAGCCTGCCAGCGACCAGCAAGATCAGGACGAGCGAGGTGAGCCAAAGTTCCCTCCACGGCCTTGGAAGTAGCCTTGTCAGCAGGCACGCCGCTCGAAACAATGAGCTCGAACAAATGACTGAATCTGGCGACGTGCGCAACATCTGATGCCGCGTTGTTCTTGATCAGGCCGGCTTGAACTTGCATGAGAGTATTGACATCGTTCCAGTCCAGTAGCGAGATCTCTGTAGCGCCCATGCTGGCAAGGACACGCTCCGCGACAGGCGTATAGAGGCTGCCATTCTCCACCATCAAATGAATCAGGCTCATGCCGGAGCCAACAGAGGTCTGGCCGAAAGATTTGAAAACCACAGTCGCCAGCAGCTCTATCGATTCGTCAATTTGCTCGACAGTGTCACGAGAGGCACCGTGAGCACGAATCTTCGTGAACATTTCACGGCTTTCACGGAGCCCCTGTTCGGGACTGCCACTGCCAACAAGCGCAATAGCAAACATCGTAGTTGGCTCGACTAGCCGCGACGAAATCTGGCTAACGGACAACATTTCCCAGACTGCAGAAGCTGCAGAAACATCGCCCATGCGCACATGCATGGCAAGAAGAGCTTCGACAACTTCAGCCTCGTGAGCGACATCGCCGAGGCGCTTGAAGGAAGAAACGGCTACTGGAGCGAGATTCTTATCGGCAGAGTCGATACAAATACTGGCCAAAGCTTTACGTTGAGCGCCGAAACTCATCTTCTCGGTAGTCTGTGCGATTGCTTCCACGTGCTGGTTGTGAGCTAGCCATTCGCCAACAAGTGCTTGGCCGTAGACAATGTCACGAAGGAGGGCCTTCTGTGAATCGCCCTGAAGCGAATCCTCAATCTTGTTGAGGAAGCGCATTCCTGCATCCAATCGATTGCACATAGCGTATGCCTTGATGACTGCAGCGTATACGTCCTCGTCCTTCCGAACGATAGTCTTCTCGCCGGCGTCGTTTGCAATGGCCAGGGCTTTGTACTCATCGTAGCACTCAACAGAGCTTCGCAGGTCGCCCGTACTAGCGAATGCTTGGATCATGGAGGGGAAGATCGCAGTGGGAGGCACAACGTTCTGAGACTCCATGTGTGCATAAATGCGGACCATGTCGCTGATGCGGCCGCTCTCAGCGCAAGCACAAATCATGAGGCGGTAAGTCTCTGTCGAGAAGACGTGGCTCGTCGAGACTGCCGCAGCAGTGTCGAAGAGCTTGATAGCAAGACTGAGAGAGTCGTCTTCCTCAAGGAGTCGGGCTTCAGCCTCGTCGGAAGGAAGGAGGAAACTTCCACTTGCGTCCATGCCACCGTATCGTGCTTGCTTCTTCAATAGCGCTTGTCGCATGGATGTGATATCCAGGGCACGGGCAGCGAGGAGCTCGACGAGGATGGCGTAAGTAGATGTGTCCGGAACAACGCGGCGGCGGAGCATGTCAGAGTAGACGTCCAAGACCTTTGGCACTACGTGGTGTTTGCCATGTGTCAAATTGATTGCTGCAAGGAGTAGAGCATTGTATGCAGAGACAGTAGGTGTGACACCTTCAAGAAGCATTCGCTCGAAGGCCGCTGGGATCTCAGCATAGCGCTGTTCCTCGGCCAGGTTTGTAAGTTGAGCAGTAAAAGTGTCCCGCTCAGAAGAAACGGATGTCGCTGGCGTTGATTTGTGCTCGACTGATGAATCGTCATTCAGGACCTCTGCGTCACTGCTGACTTCTACCGAAGCGTGGGGAGCGGAAGCGTCAGAAAGAGCGGCGGAGCTGTCGGCGATGACCTCGGTGTCATCGACAGACGTGGTAGCGGCTACTGCGGCCTCTTGAGGCTTGACTTGCTCGATGTCGGTGGTCGTCACCGAGCGAGTCAAGGGAGCACGCGTTGGCTTCTCTTCAATCGCCGCATCCTCGACTTGAATCTTCTCCGCAGCCCTTGGCTCGAGGATAGTGGTGGGCGCTTTCCATCCGATGCGCTTGGCAAATTGGAACTGGTGCCACTCCTTCTCTTCATCGTTGCGCTGATGATGTTGCCACGCAGCATAGTATGCTGCAAGACCGCCATCGCTTACAGAGCCGTCAACGCCCCAATTTGCATTGGCACCATGACCGGCCTTTGCGCCAGGGCCAGCCTGGGAGCCCGCAGCCTGGTAAGCATGATGGAGAGTCTGAAGCTGCTGCTGGGTCTGATTTTGATTGCTCCGAAAGAAGTTCACGACATTCGTGCCGATGTTGTGAAAAGAGCCATTCTGAGAGGCGGAGGAGGTCTGAGAGGCGGCAACGAGGGATTGGGCGTAGCCGTGGGTGAAAGTCTTGAGAAAACTCTGGCGGGCAAGATGGATTGGCTTAAAGACCATTTAGCAGGCCTTAGGAGGACCCTTCACTCATGCAAAGGGAAATATGACTGGTGTCGCGTGTCAGTTTCTGGGTGCGTGGCGTGATGCGGCGTGATGGGGACAGCGTACTCTATATATGTAATGCGCGTAATGCAGGTTCACTGACGACAGGGCCGTCAATGAACGCGCGGTCCCAAGGGGAACTGTAATGGGAGGCGAAGGCGAGGGGACGGAGGAGGTGGGAGGGGGGCAGCCAGGAGCCTTGAACCAGCAAGGGGTGCAAGACGAATGACTGAGTTGAGATTTGCGCTGGGGATGGTCGACTCGTGAAAAGAGCGACGCAGGAGGCGAGTGTATGGTACTACCTAGTGTGAAGAAACAGGCAGGGATTCAGTTTGGAGGGATTTCATGATGTAGATATGTTAGGGAGACGGGACTCGTATGAATGAATCATCGAGCGTGGCTGCCTTGAAATTATCGGGACAGGGCAAAATCCGAGAGCCGTTGTAGATATCGAGTCGCAGCAGCTCGCCTTTGCGCCCCTGTATCTTGCTCTTGCAGCTGTACTTCTCGCTCGAAATTGCTCGCTTTCTTTGGCACACCGTTGCGGTGCTTTCAGACACGCGATGCACAAGTCCCAGGCGATTCCGTCGACAGGTGGACGCGCTGGACGACGTCTAGTGGGAGCGACAGCACTAGCGAGTCTCGCAAGTTCTGGGAGCCTCAGCATCCGACTAATTCTCTTTGCACTCTTTTCCCACCCCTAACTCCGCCTCCCTCGCTCCTGCTTACTGGAACCATCCATCACTGTCAGCATTCGCTCATTCACCATACCTGGCCTTCCCGTCGATGCCCATTGATGTCGGCCGACAGCATTGGCAATGGTCCACTTGGCCATTTCTCCGCCGATCTCGTCTGAACTGTGGTCAAAGTTCTTGCATCTGTCTCCCGTCACCTACCTACCCAGGTATCTAGCACTGCTGCTGAATTGAATTGAATTGAATTGAATGGAACGGAATGGCATGCGAGCGACTCAGCAGGAAGGCAATGACTAAGCATCAGGGGCTTGCTGTGTCTAGGAAGGTAGGTATCCTGTCCTGTCAGGATCTCAAACATCAGATGAGCACTTTGTACATCAGACCATTCTTCAAGACCACCACAAAGCTTAGACTCTCATGTGCTGGGGCTCTGTTTGTTCTCTTCAACACTGAGGACCCACATTCTGCGCAGTCGTTTGATTACATGCTACGCTCAACACCAGCGCCACTAGCCATGCGTGCCGTGCCAGCGTCCCTGTCTCTTTGCTTAATGCAGCAAAGCCAAACAAGGTAGATATGAATAAGCGATGCAGCCTAAAAAACTCTACTGGGCTCTTTCCCTCCACAACCGTTGGCTGCTCCTCATCTACTAGCGATTTTGGGCTGTAGAGGCTGCAACGCAATGTCAGGTTTGTACGTCTTAACGACTGAGGTGGCCGGGCCACCGACTCTCAACGCACGTTGGTCGTCTGACGGATTGTTGCTTGAGAAATTCCCAGTCGTGACTTCGGCGGATCCTTCAATTTTCTAGATAATTCAAAGCTATTCCGACCTTTGAGTCAGAGTCCACTGATGAACGAAGGGCAAGTGCGCCTATGGTCACCCGGTGGTTGCAGGCAGGCAGGCAGGCAGGCAAGCAAGCAGGTGTCACGCGTTTCTAAATTCACATTCATCGCTTCGTCCTCGCTCGTTCTGAAGCGCACCGTCTTCAGCGCCATTCAATTCTCAACAGCAGCATCACTGACATACTCACAAGCCTGATTATCCCTCTGAAGCATTGCGAATCCACACTTCGATAAGAACCATAAATTGCCCCTTTTCACCCTTTAGTCTACTACCTTTGCATCCACGGTAAAAATGGCAGACCAGTCGAGAATCTTGACAAGTACGTGACTGCCAATCTCCACCTAGTGTTGCATTCTCCTGATGATGTTGATGTCTTTAGGTCAACCGGACAGCCTGGACGACGCGACTAATAGGCTCGTTACCACAAAGTCACCAGAGGACACCAGCAACCCGTCCACCAAGAAGCACGTTGATGCGCAGCCCACCTTTCGGGGTGAAAACCCCAATATAAACGACTTGATGCAAGCATGTGCACGTCAGATTGATTACTATTTTAGCGATGAGAATTTGGTTCAGGATGTCTGGCTCACTTCCTTATTGAAGGGTCGAAAGAACCATCCGATCCTCGTCTCCAAGATCGCGAAGTGCCATAAGATGCGCCCTTACGATGGCATTGACTTGATTGTGGACGCGTGCGAGAGGTATGCCAAGCAGGTCAGTGTGATTGAAAGACCGCAAGACGGTAACTGGTGCCTCGTTCGTAACGTCCCTTTCGAGAAGGACAAAGTCTGCGCATCACTCGGTATTCCCTACAAGCCCGACAAAACTGATGAATGGGACCGCAATTATGTGGAAAAGGTATCCCCAGATGAGGTGGCTCTCGATGTAGAGCTCTACGATCCATCGATCGATGTCGCCAGTCGCATTGACACTGCAATCAAGCGCTTCGGTGCACACCGCAAAATGGTCTCCGATCGAAGAGATGTCTTCCACAAGTTTCTCAACTACGGCGGTTGCTCTGCGGGACAAAAGCCCTTTAGCGGTGGCCTTGACCAAGACTTGGTCGACTCTCGCACCACTGCCGAGCTTGCCGACATGGTCAGCAATGTTTCTGTAGGAGAAGGAAAGCACGACGAGAACTCAGACTGGATCATTGATTTTGAAGCTGTGGCCCGTGGCTGGTTGTATGTTGAGACGCCCTGTATATTCTTCGCCATTCCGTTCATCTCTAACATGCCTAGTTCCGATTATGCACAGACAATGTTTGTTCTTGCAGACGTCAAACAACTCAAACTCGTCGTCGACACTCCTCGCCGATTTTATCGCTACTTGGATACGCACAAAGTCTTGTCGGGCCATACACTAAAACAAAAGCTGGCGAGAGGGCTCAAAGTTTGCGACGTGGCCGAGCAGGAAATCCCCAAGACTATTGGCGCTGCCAAATTTCTTCCCGGTCCCTTCAATGTCGCATGCTCGACACTTTTCGGCGGCTACTACAAGTCCTTCTACACGCCTCAGTCCTGGGGTGACAATCCAAGCATTGGAGGGCTCAGTGATGATGATGCACGCAAGATCTTCGCTGCGGCTTGTAGCGTCTTCGCAGATCCCGAAGAGTTTGACGATGCCACAGGCGAAAAAGCCCAAGAGCCTCTCCGGGAGCAAGAACTGCTCAAGACTGAAGAAATGTGGCTTGAAGTGATCGGGATCGCTCGCGCGACTGACGGCAGTAAAAGTGCGTATAAGCAAATCTCGGATTGTCTGGGTCTCAAGTGCCTGAAGCCGTTGGGAAAGCTTCGCTGCAGAACCTGGTCACCCAACATTTGGGAGACACAGGATGACCCCAGCGATCTGAAGCCACAGGAGCCAGTTGAAGTGGAGTTCTTCCTGGAGGATGACCTTCTTGACGAGTTTCTCTTTCTTGGCATGAAGCTAGCGGGATCAGTCTATGAGCTGAGCAAAGGCTGGAAGTATTTTGACAGCATTCGCTATACGGGCTGCAGCTTTGCGACTTTCCTTGAGAATGCGCTTGCCACGCGTCCGCAAAAGGCGGTCAAATTTTACTCCCTCGAGGATATGCGCGCCTTTCAAGCGCGCAAACAGCTTGAAGAGTACGATGCCGAAGCAGAAGATATTCATGAGCATTAGGAAATGCAAAGCAAGTCACTCGAGGTTGCCACTTTGTTTGCTCATGTCAAACAAGCGATAGCTGAAGCTAAACGCCTCTTCACAGACCTTCCAGCTGAGTTTCTGCAGTTGCACTCGCAGCAATGCAAGTGGCGAGAAGCCTTCATAGAAGAGGCTATGAGAGAAAATCAGGCATTGGGCTCCGAAGCGAAGAGCGTGGCTAAGCGTTCTTTCGCTGCTTTGACAAAGTACAGAGCAATGTCGTCTTTGCACTCGCATGCTGGATCAATATTGCAACTCAATCATACTCGTGCTGTCTTTGATGCGCTCATCCAAGACAAGTCAGCTAGGCGAGAGAAATCATCAGCACAATGGACATACGCTTTCCTGCTGGACGAACGTCAACGCATGTTCGGATATTGGCCCAGCGATCGACCTCCTGGCTATGATGACTTCGAGTATTGATCTGTGTGAAGATGGGTGACAACTTTGGTCATTCCGTGCAGCTTGCCCATGAATGGCCCATGGGCACTTGGTAGCATTCTACATATCGATATTCCAGCTGAGTTTGCACGCTATTCAACTCTGCATCACCTTCTGCTGTACGAGCCGGTCTCATGGCTTGAGTAATAGCTTTCCGGTAGTCTTCCGTCCCTCCAAGTCATTATGAGCCCGAACAATGTCCTGCAGAGGATACACCTCGTGAACTTTGACGTCCAACTGTCCCTTTTCCAGAATTTCCAGCAGCTCCTTGGTATAAGTGACAACTTCCTCCCTCGTCGCGATGAAGTTGAACAGCGTCGGCCTCATGAGCCGCGCGTTCTTCGCAGCAAGTCGCTGCAACACCAACGGCTCCGGCGACCCACTCGCATTCCCAAAACTAATCAAGCTACCCTTGCGCGCAATCGACCCCAGCGACGCATCAAACGTGTCCTTGCCCACACCATCAAACACAGCCGCCACGCCCTTCCCCCCCGTAATCTCCTGAATCTTGGCCACGAAGGCGTCTGTCCCGCCGAGATCCTTGGGATACGGCAGGACGATTTCCGCGCCCGCCTGTTTCGCCAGCGCGCGCTTGGCCTCGGTAGACGCCGTCCCAATGGCATGTGCGCCGCGCGCCTTGAGTAACTGTGTGAGCCAGAGACCCATGCCTCCTGCCGCCGCGTGCACGAGGATCCAATCACCCGCCTGGACGCGGTACGCTTCGTCTATGAGTGTGATTGCAGTTAAGCCCTGGAGCATTGCCGCTGCGGCCGTTTCATTGCTGATACTCTCGGGCAGCGGGTAGACGTAGAGTGCTGGGACGGCGGCGTATTCTGCGTATGCGCCGGGGGAGAGGTAGACTACGCGTTTGTTGAGGGATGAGTTGAGTTCAGGCGGTTGGGTGCCTGGGCCGAGGGCCAGGAGGGTTCCTGCGCCTTCGCGGCCTAGGGTGTATGGGAATGAGGGGGGTGGGTAGAGGCCTGTGCGGAAGTAGGTGTCGACTTTTTGGAAGGGTGGTTGTTAGCCTTGTGTTTTGTTTGAAATGGCGGGGATGGGTTGGTCTCTTGTCGTCTTGTCCAAGAGGCTGGTAAGAGGGGTTCATGTAGGTGGAGGCATACATACTGTAGTTGACACCGATGAATTCATTCTTGATTAGAACTTCGCCTTCTTTTGGCTGGGGGACGGGCACGTCGGTCTTGTACTCGAGAACGTCGACGCCTCCTGTCTTGGAGATCTGGACCGCCTTCATGGTACTCGGGATTGACGCCATTGTCCTTGTCGGATGGAAAGTGGGATTGATTGTGCGCGAGACGGTTGCTAGACGGGCGACGGCTGTCCTGTTTGCAGTCAGTGAGCGCAAGAGGGACATGTATATCTGTATTCAAGTAGAGCAGTGAGGGGTGGAGGAGGTGTGTGAGAGGGATGCAGCAAGTGAAGGTGGTTCCATTGTTATGTGCAAGTGAGTGAGCTAGCTTGCTGTGTAATGCATGCAGGCGGCTTATGATATCAGGCGGGGTATCGTATCTGCATTTGCACGCTATTGGCATCTGCAAGCTCCACGGATGTTCCGGACTGCCACATTGGTCGCGGGCATGCATTAGGTGCGTGGCCCTTTCCCGTCCCCTAGATTATCTGTAGATGGATATCTCGGTCACTCTCGTATGGTGCGCGAGCAGCGTCTACGGACGCAAGTGTGACTGGGACTCTCAGTGATGACGAGACTGCCTCACAGTATCTCGCCACAGTGGAGAGCCTGACGTGCCTTTCAGCGCGAGGTCGTAATAGGCGAAGTAGCAAAAGACCGGACATGCCAGGAGCTGATCAGCCACTCTGACCAGAGCTTGGCGCCGGGCGCCGGGCGCGAAGTGCGAAGTTGTGTTCGAGCAGCTGCCGAGGGGACGAAATGGGTAGTTAGTAATGTAGGCCAAAGTCGCTATCATGCTGGCGAGCCAGATCCTCCGACGAATGGGTCAAGTGTTCTCTCCTTCCTCTGGTAAGGTGAAGCAATCTTAACCATGATGGATACAATGACCCCAAGCTGCACAAAGTTAGTACGTCTCCTCATGCCTCAGCCAACATCAAGGCGTAAAGAACTCACCCGGTAATCCACACCCAAACCCAACAAACAAGTACACCAAGAAGACAATGACAACGGTCAGCAGCGCGATAAGCCGCACATTCTTCCACCACATCTTCCTCTTCAGCCCAGTACTTCGCACCCGAAAATCTCGCGCACTTCCGCCAAGCCTGTCCGTCTTGTCAACGAGCAAATCAATCCGCTCGCCTCGCTCCAACAGCTTATCAATGTTTTCCGTCATGATACCCTTGACATCCTCAATCTCACGCTGTGCCTTGGTCATGGCGTCGTTTTGTCCTGCTTGAGTCCCGCCAAGCTCATTCATCATAGCCTTTAGCCGTGTGTTAAATGCCGCGGCGCCATAAGCAGGCAGACTGCTGAAGTCTGTGCGAGAAGTATCATATTGGGACAGGAAGCGTTTGCGAACTTCAGTTAGGTAGCCAAAGGGAACGCGACGGCCTGCATCTGAGGTGGCGATGACGAGGAATGTGAGGCCCGCGGCAGAAGGGTCAGCAGGCGCTGGATGGTCTGCTGCTGAGTCGGCAATGTAATTTATCAGATTTTGATCGTGAACATAGGTCAGCTTTTGGGATTTGGCGTGGTCGATCTTGGGCAGGATGACAGAGGCGAGGGTTGATGCATTTGATGAAGGCGAGGCTGTGTGTTCTGCTAGGATTGTTGTCTTGTGTGCTATGCACGAGCTGAGAAGCAGAAGTTAGCTGGGGTATGAAGGGATGCAAGAGCTGTAGGGATTATCGCACTAGAGGAAGGGATTGGGTGTCTTTGAGGAGGATGCCATGCTTGTCAGCCTAGAGTCTGAGGTTGGGCGGGTTGCTCGCGCTGTCGTTGCGCAGTATGTTTAAAAGCTTATTCTCAAAGAGTAAGCGATGCTCCGAATACAGGCCAAACTATACTGCTCGACTAAGATGCAGAGCTACATGTGCAACAGCAAGGAGACTGGACAAAGTGAAGCGAAGATCTCGACCCCGTTCCTCGACAAGTGACGCAGTGCTCCCGACGGCGCCAGCGCACGAGCCCACGACTCCTCGAAGAGCCTCAGACCTTGAACTTTCATGCCGGACTTGTACTGATTGTATTCCCTACCACACTCTATCTTCTGCCTCTCCGCATCTTCGCTTTCCCTTCACTCACCACCGAAAGCCCTCCAGAATCCTCAAAATGGCAGCTCCACCGCAGAAACAATCAACAACCCTCCGCCTCCTCTCGCGCGCCCACACCCAAGAAGCCGCAACCCGCATCCACGCCGACAAAATCGCAAATAAACCCCTCCTCCTAACCCCCACAACCAAATCCGACCTCGAACGCCGCACAGCACAAAACGTCCGCTCCGCCCGTCGTGCTCGACGCACCGCAATTCAAGCCCGAAAATCTCGTAAACCACGACCTCTTTCTGCAAAGGAGCGGCGTGAAAAGGGTGTATACAACATCCCTGCTGCCGAGAAGAAATTTGAGATTTACAAGGGTTTGCACGCGCTGTGGTGCGGATACATGCGGGATGTGCTTGGTGTGCCGAAGATTGAGCCTGACACGCTGGACGCGGAGAAGGAGAGGCAGAGGGTCAGAGGGGAGATGCAGAGGTTCCATGTTGGACCGGCGAATGCGGGCCCGAAGATTACCAGTGCGGATTTTCATGGGGCGCATCTGACGGTTGTGCGGTGTCGCTGTGTAGGGCGTGTGGGGACGCAGGGCATCGTGGTAAGAGATACAAAGTTTACATTTGTTATCATTACAGCCGGGAACGAGCTCAAGACCATTCCCAAGGAGCACACCATATTTCGCTTCGCGGTACCGTTAGAAGGCACGACGCTGGATAAGGGTGATAGCACGGGCGTAGATGGCAGGCAAGAGTTGAAAGATTTGGTATTTGAGCTTCATGGGTCTCACTTCGAGAACAGAGCGCCGGATCGCGCGACCAAGAAGTTCAAGGTACGCATACCGAGCGACTTATGAGACTGATGGCGGGGTGCGGAGCGCTTCACTAGGCTCTTGCAGGCAGTATCAGATTATCTATCAGGCGGACGGGCATCTTCCCCTCGCCAGGGCAGTCTTCACCGCCAACCTCGAGAGGATGCATCTTCAGCGCAGTACTGAGGATTGCGCCCTTGCTAGTATCCACCTCATCGACCTCCACCATTGTATGAGGGTCAGCGAGCGAGACATAGTCAAGCTCAAATATGACCCTGTCAGCAGGTGGTAATCCAGCGTGTGCGGCAAGACGCTCAGCCACAAGCGCTCGAAAAGGTGCGAGAATATCCTCTCGAATACGTTTTCCGTGCCGAACATACTGTTCTTCCGCAACGCGAAGAGCATCCGGCAACACAACAGCAGCAGCACGCCGTCGTTTGCCAAGATAGACGTTACGCGAGCTCATTGCAAGCCCGTCGTGTTCACGCTCAGTCGGCATGACATGAAGCGTTGTGTCGAGATGAAAATCCGTGATCAGTCTCCTGATCAGAACGGACTGCTGCACATCCTTCTGTCCAAAGTAGACGTGCTCAGCATTGACAATGTTGAATAGCTTCATGCATATCGTCGCGACTCCGCGAAAGAAGACCGGCCTTGAAGCTCCCTCTAGCAGTTTGCCCAGCGGCGTAATTGTAACGAACGAGCCCTCCCCATCAATCTCCGACGTCGGCGGTAGAGTAGGGTACATGACCTTGCTCGTAGGTGCGAAGACGGCGGTGATGCGCCCGGGCAGATCGGACTTGTCCAAAGTCTCGTTCAATTCCCGTAGCTTCGCCAGATCCGTATCCCAGGTGCGCGGATAGCTATCCAGATCCTCGTTGACGCCGAATTGTGTTGGGTTGACGTATATGCTCAGGAAAACTTCTTCATTGTCCTTGCAAGCTGCTTTGGCCAGCGACAAGTGCCCACTGTGCAGTGCACCCATGGTAGGCACCAGTCCCACCGAGCGCTTCTTATCTCGGAGCTCAAGTCTATACTGTCGCAAGCTAGGCACGTCGCGGAAAATCTTGATGTCCATTCTCTTTGACGTAGTCGACATGGACCTGAAAGCGTTGAGAAGTTTCAAGCTGGTGGCCGGCCGTGCAAGTGGGAATGAGCGACTGATGTTGCTGAAAAGCATGTCGTTGTAGAGTTGTCGCGGGAAGGTACCCTACTCACGGGTGTACAGTTGGGGGAGGTGTGACGGGTTTCGAGGATGCAGTGAGCAGCCACGAATCCATAGCGAGGTTTTTGTTCAACCAAGTATCCGTCCTGCGCTTGCTGTTCTCATCATTGGTGTATGTGCTCTTGTTTGCAGGCGCAGTTGCGGTCATCCTTGCTGTGGAGTTTGCGGAGTTGAAGTGCCAAGTCTTTTGAAGGGGGCCTAGCGTTTTGACCGAAATCTAGAAAAAAAAAGTTCCAGCACTCAACGCCGAAGACCTCGTGAGCTATGCATGAGTACCGTGCTGCTGCTGCCCCTAGGAAAGCGTGCAAGAGTCTTTAGAACAGCAAACATGGCAGACGATGGAATGCTCATTAATTTTGACCTGGGCGAAACTCCATACCAGGCCAAACAACGTTTTACTGGCGGCAACTGGAGAGATCGCCTGGCAGCGAAGAAAGCCTCTGGCAAACGAACCAGCAAGAGCAACGGCGTCTCCAACGGATCACTGGGCCCTGTCAGGCATCCTAAAGTTGCTCGAGAGGAGTACATAGGATCAAATGATTCCAACGACTACAATCCAAGACCGCAGAAGAGACCTCGCACCAACGACAGCTTTACTCATCAGCCTCGCCCACCACGACCAGGGCACGGTCCTCTAGGCCGAGATGGAAAGCCAAAGCAGGTCGTCTCCTCACTGTTCTCATTTAACCCCGAGGCACGAACAGAGAAAGAGATACAGACCGAGGAAGCCGAACCAGCACTGCCCTCGAATGCCCCACTAGATCCGGCTCTAGAAACATTCACATCGATCGGTCTGTCGGCGCCCATAGCAGAGCATCTGTTACGAAAGATGGAGATCAAGGCACCGACCGCTATTCAAAGATCATCTGTCTCGCAGCTCGTGAAGGAAGACACAGACGCTTTCATACAAGCAGAGACGGGTTCCGGAAAAACGCTCGCCTACCTACTACCCATTGTGCAAAGACTGTTCGAGGCGTCTAAAAGTGGCGAAAAGCTGCATCGAGATTCTGGCTTATTTGCAATCATTCTGGTACCAACACGAGAACTGAGCAAGCAAATTTCGGTCGTACTAGATAATCTCTTGCGAGTCGCGCATTGGCTTGTGTCTGGCACAGTCATTGGTGGTGAAAAGAAAAAATCCGAGAAGGCTAGACTGCGTAAGGGACTTAATATCCTTATTGCGACACCCGGAAGACTGGCAGACCATGTGGACAACTCTAAGAACCTGGATCTGGGAAAAGTGAAATGGTTGGTCCTGGATGAGGGTGATAGACTAATGGAAATGGGCTTCGAAGCAGACATCGAGAAGGTGTTGAAGAAGCTAGATTCGCAGGAAAACCAGTACGCGCCCATCCCGGGTTTACCGCCCAAGCGCACAACGATTCTGTGCTCAGCGACGCTGAAAAGTGGCGTACAAAAGCTGGGGGAGATCAGTTTGAAGAATGCTGTACACATCCGAGGAGCCATCGAGGATAAGCCCAAGGACAATGTACCAGCTGAGGAAGAGAAATTCCTCGCTCCCGCCCAACTGCAGCAGTCATATGCCCTCGTTCCCGCCAAGCTGAGATTGGTGACTTTGGGCGCGGTACTTCGACGAGCGTTTGTTCGACGAGGCACGACCATGAAAGCAATTGTCTTCATTTCGTGCGCAGACTCGGTTGATTTTCATTTCGAAGTCCTTTCCAGGAAAGAGTCAAGAGAAACCACAGGCGACGCGAAAGATTCCAGCGACGTAAAGAAATCCATTGGCACGGGTGCCAACGCACCTCTACCAGATCTCACATCAAAGAAGCCCATATTAGACACAGAGTCTGGAACCAGCGCATTAGCCACAGCCTTATCAACGAAGGATAATCCAGTGCGTGTCTTCCGTCTACATGGCTCTCTTCCGCAAGCAGTCCGCACCGCCACCCTGAATGCGTACCGGAAAATTGAGGATCCGGCCGTCCTGGTATGTACGGATGTCGCATCCAGAGGTCTTGATCTCCCAAACGTCGACTTTGTCATCGAGTACGATCCAGCCTTCAGCAAAGATGACCATCTTCACCGCATCGGTCGCACTGCAAGAGCGGGTAGAGACGGTCGAGCGCTGATCTTCCTACAACCAGGTGTCGAAGAAGGCTACATCGACATCCTCAAAGAAGGACGACAAGACGCAGGTCGGAGTCTGATTCGCCACGAAGGTAACGATCTCATCAAAAAGGTATACGCACCCAAGCCAAGCATGAAATGGGAAGAGGAGGCAACAAATTGGCAGCTTGATATCGAGCGTTGGGCGCTCGAAGACCCCAAGATCCTGGAAATGGCACGTCGCGCGTATCAGAGCCACATTCGTGCCTATGCGACGCACGTGGCAACTGAGAGGCACATGTTCGATATGAAAGAACTGCATCTTGGTCATTTGGCCAAGGCATTCGCTCTTCGTGACAAGCCAGGTAGCATCAATGTTCCTGGCATGCGTCCAGGGCAGGGAGCAACGAACGCGAATAAGATGGAGCGTAGAGCCAATGCTGCTCGTGCAGCTGGCAACAGAGGCGCAAGGGATGCTGACGCCGCAGGTGCTGTTGACTCAAATGATGCAGCGAGAAAGATGCGCAAGGCCATGAAGGCCATGTCTGGTGCGTCGGAGTTCAACCTGGGTTGATTGAAGGCTCAGTAGATATCCCAAAGCGAGATTTTTCCATCTTTAGCTCCTGCGGCTAGCCAATGTGTCTGTCTCGTCTTCTTTTCTCTTGCCATCGCTACCGTGGCGGTCGACTTGACTAACGCAGCAGCACCCTTGTCTTCGGCTTCGTCATCGCCCGCCGCAAGCACGTCTGCGAAAGCGACAGAATAGCAACCAATCTTGTGCCATGCTAGGACTGCAAGCTCAGTCATTGTCTTCGCCGAGTACACCCTGACCATCTTGTCCCAGCCCGCAGTCGCTAGGATCTTGCCATCAGATCTGGTCTTCAAGCCCTGCTGACCTGCATGCTTGGTACCTGCAATTTTCATTGGCCTGTGTCCACCAAGCCAGTGCTTGGCCACGACAGCATCAGCGCCGCAGCTGAAGAATGCGTCAAGCGATGAATTGACGTCCAAGGAGAGGACGGGCTGTTCGTGCGGCCTTGAGCTATACATTTGGGACCACTTGCCTTGCGGAGCAGACTGGTCGTCAGCGCTAGCGTATACCTGTTCGAAGGCGACGACCTGCCCGTTTTCATAGCCAGCTATAACTACGATGCGAGCCTCAGACATAAAGACTTTCAAGGCCATGAGCATTCCCGTCTGTGGTGTTCCTTCTGCTTTGGGCGCCGGTATCAGGCCAACCCTACGCTGATCGGGAAGTGTGCGAAGCTCAATTTCGGAGTCCTTTGCGCCAGGTGCTGCTATAAGAAGGAAGGATCCTTGCTTGTCGTGCTGTGTCTCCTGTTCGGTGCGCTCCTGCGATTTGTCGTCTGTCGTGCTGGAGCCTGCGTCTTGCCGCTGCGTGTCGGATGCTGCCCTTTGAAGCGTCTCATCATCTGCATCACTAGCCTTTGAACCAGGTCCGCCTTCGTCGATTCTGCTGGGACTGAAGGCGAAAACACTAAATGAGCAGAATCCAACACTGCCGACCTCCAATTCAAACAAGATCCACGGTGCCCTGCGCTCGCACTCTGCATCTTCAAGCGGAGAGCTCGTGGAGAAACCTGCCGTAGTCTCCTCCGATGCACTGATGGACCAAGCGCGTATCTTCCCATCACGACCATGCCTATGTCTGAAATCAACAGCAATATCTCGCGCCCAAATAGCAAGGAACTCACGTCAAGACACGCTCCGACCCCCACGTTTCCATCCCGAGGATCGCATCAGCGTGAGCCTTCCAGACTGCTACCGGCCGCTTGACGGTCAAGTCCCAGAGCGTGACGAATCCGTTCGCATCACCAGACAGCAGGCGCAGGTTCTGGCGGAAGAAGCAGAGTGCGTTGATGGGTGCTGCATGGCCACGGAGGATATACACTGGCTCTGGGGGTCGAGTGGCTTGTGTCGGCAAGCTATTCATGGCCCTTTGCTGCTTCAAGCTGAATCAGCGGATGCGCTGGCAACGCATTGTGATTCGAGCGAGCAAGACACTGAAGTGACGAAGTCGGTTGACAAGGAATCGATGGTGCGCTTGAGGCTGGCGATAGGCTGTCGCGGTTGCCACTAGTGGGCATTGAAGGTGACCAGTTTTCGGCTCATCCAGACCCCACCTTAAATTTACCCTGTATATCAGCAACCATGAGCCAGCATGCTGAGTTGCTCAGATTTGAGCGACTTCTCAGGACGAGATGTATTGCGAATTAGGTCAAGGTCCACGAGTGTGGTCGCGGCTCCACAGTTTGGAGAAATGCCCGTCACATGTCATGGTGAAAACCATTGAAGCTGACATTGACAACAAGCTTACGGCATTGCAACGATGCAAGTCTACGATCGAAACTCGAGGGCAAAGCTTTCCGCCGCTCGTAGTCTCCTTTGAAAGCAAAGTCTCTCGACCTGAACAATTCCGCGTAATCCAATTCATGTGGAGTGCATCAACAAGAGAGACGAGACGCAGCGTTGCGTATTATGAGATGAAGCCGGTGCGACGCACAATCTCCGAGGAACAAGATGGTGCGAGATACCGACAGAGAGTAAGAGCACATTTGGTAAATATTATTCATTCATGCTGACTGAATATATCTGCGAGGACAGCGCCGAGGCCAGGCTCACTGCAAAGTGGCCAGCCTCAAGATCAAAGCCTGTCACCCGCCATCTCAAGAGCAATGGGTATCATTTCCGTCTTCTAGATCATAATCGCAAATCCGCGCAAGGGACTCAAGGGCGACTGGCATAGTTGAGAGTGATAAACTTAGATGGACTGCTTGTTTGCCTCAGCAGAAGCGTCGTGCTTCTTCTGGTCGGCCTTGTCGCCAACGAAGTTGGTGGCAGCCTTAGCACGGTCACCGAGGGTAGCATCAGTCTGGAAAATTGATCAGCATACGAGCAGAGCGACTAAATATCAATGAAGACATACGTTGCCCTTGGCGGTTTGCTTGTTGGCCTCAGCAGAGGCCTCCTTGCCAGCACCGGTCACGGACTCGGAAACGTAGTTGGCGGCGTTCTGGACGGAGTTGGCAGCCTGGCCAAGGATGCCTTGGCTGGGGTTGTTGGAGTTGGGAGCAGACATTTTGATTGAAGGTGTTTGTGGGAGGAAGTTGGTGAAAGAAGGGATTTGGTATGGGTGGTGAGGATGAAAATGATCGTCCAAGGCGGGCGACAAGCGAATACTTATAGATGCGTGACGAGCCAAAGAGCATTCCTCAGGAAGAAGGCTCCAGCAATCAGCCGCCAGGTGACATGGTAGTGACGCAGTGCGGGGAGGTTGTGATGGTAGGCGTAGCTATGGCGAACCTTAAGAATGGCATTTGCCTTGTGATGGCCGTTTCGAGAGGCGCACCTGAAGATCACCCACACCCTTGCGGCTCTGATTCGCAGCCCGCACTACGCTTGA
Organism: Taxillus chinensis; assembly: GCA_023512835.1. Taxonomy (NCBI): domain Eukaryota; kingdom Viridiplantae; phylum Streptophyta; class Magnoliopsida; order Santalales; family Loranthaceae; genus Taxillus; species Taxillus chinensis. The sequence goes on along the minus strand of JAKCVP010000398.1, from coordinate 3,763 downwards.
CGTCTGGCGGCCCCAAGCACTGGAAGTGTGTGGCTGAGCTGTGTCTGGCAGATGATATCATGCCTCGCTTTGACGATATGCGCACACATAAACTGGGAAGCTGGGACGCGGGCGTCTAGCGATGCCGCGTCAATGAGATGACATTGCGTCAGTTCTTACGTGACACGCTCGCGTCTTTGTTAGCCACGTCGCAAAACTGCTGACACTGCCTGGCGACATGCCGCCCTCGCCTTGCGTCTTCTACTGTTGCCATCTCATCATGTGAAGAAGTTGGAGAAATCCTTGCCCTTCTTTTTCTTGTCTCTCTTGACATCATCAGCCAGCGTCTCATCGCTGAAGTGGCTGCGTGGATTCGAGTAGAAACTGTCTGCGTCGCTGCCGCCCGATTGCGTCGTGTCTGGCGTTCCCGCGCGAGCGAGCAGAGATTGCAGTCCACCTGAGAGGGCTTTCTTCGGCGGTGTCTTCACATGCGACGGCCCTGGCGACTCGCGATCTGAAGCTGCGGAAGCCGCTGAACGTCGATTGTTCGGCTCCCCCCTGGAAACTGAATCGGTTGCCCGTGCTCTCTCCTGACTTGACGCTGCTGGCGTCACCCGCCACATCATCAGGTCTCCGTGGTCTCGCAGGCACTGCGTTGGAGGAGCTCTGCGGGCTCATTGCTGGACGCTCATGTCCCGTGCTGTCCGATGATTGGCTGTGCAACTGCTGTTCTAGTTCCTGATAACGCTTCTTCAATCTTGTGTAGTCCTGTCTTATCACGCCAACTCGACGATTGGCCTCTGCCATGGTTTGATCAAGAACTTGTTGGATGGCAGGGTTGAGAGCGCCACCTTGTCCGTGCTGGAGGTCGTAAATCTGCACCTCCAGCTCATCTATGCGGTCTTGCAATGCATTCTTCGTCTTCTCAGCGTTGGCTTCTTTGGCTTGCAGCCGTAGCTGTGCAGTCGCAATGTCCGTCCGCAGCACGTCCACTTCGGTCAGGGCCTCCTCATATTGAATCTGCTTCGACTCGTACGTGCGGAGCTTGTTCTCGAGCTCCGCATTGCGCGCCTTCAAGGCATCGAGCTGTTCGACCTCCAACACCATGCTAGCAAGCTTCTGCTGGCCCAGAAGCTCGCGAGCCTCGGTCTCAACAATAAGTCGTCGGTAGTGCTTGCAATCGGTCTGTGCTGTCTGAAGCTCCACCTTCAGATCTTCTTCGCGTATGCGCCATGCTCGCTCATTTTCACGTAGGCTACGCACGCGAGAGGACAGCTCGGTTTCGAATTTCTTTGAGTTGCTACGGCCGGTTGCGGTTTCTTTCTTCAATGATGCATACGAGTCGTTCGCCTTTGTCAATTTCGCTTGAAGGGTCTTGTTCGTCTGAATGAGCATTTGCAGGTTCGCCTCGCCAGTTGCTTCTTTAATCAATCGGCCTTGCAACTGTCCAATGTGAGAGAGATGCTGTTGCTTGAGATAACGCTCAAAGTTCAGGTCATTGCGCAGGAACATGACCTCTCTCTGAAGCAGCGCAGTATTTGTAATCTCTTGGCTTGAGGCAGCTACAGCCGGTGATCGTGCGGCGGTCTGCTTACTCGGCTCTTGTCGCACGTGCTCGCCGATTGGACCGCTACCGCGAGCGCTCGACACCTGCTTAGAAGACGGCGTGCCATGGTGTGGATGTAACGGGGGGCTCTCGATCGCTGCTAATACAGGCGAGTCAAACACAGATTGCTGAGACAAGGGTGTTCTTGTACTTCGTTGTGAGCTTCTGCGGGACAATGTGGGACCTGCCGCTGAGGAATGAGTGGCTCTGCTACCTGACCGCTCCTCCGCCGGCGAGGCTGCTCTTTCTGCAAGGATGCCACCTCCGTCCTCATGATCGACACTCAGCGGATGAGGCGGGATGTCTTCTGTCCTAACAAAATCGGTTGGTGTCTCGCCGTCCCTCGAAGAATTTGAAGGGAGCGTAGCTTGCACCATTGGGACAGACGAAGACGTTAGGTCAATGCAAAGGGCCATGCACTCTGTAACAACGTCCGCCGGATCACTCTGCTCCCACCTGTTATCCTCTATCTCGTCTTCCAGCGTTGTAGTGAAGAAGTTGGGGTGCATCTGATGTAGTTTCCGGTACTTTTCTGTGCGCTGTTTGATCAAAACCTGATCGAATTCGACTTCGTTTGCCCGCGGATAGTTGACGCTCTTAAGGTACTTCCGAGGCTTGCGCACGTAGCTGAGGAAATTCAGAGGGTATAGTCCATACAAGAAGGTGAACAAATACGTCAGATTAGGCGGATTACTCTCGGGATCTGGCATCAGCGATTCCAATTTCTCCCAACGACCTTCATTGCTCGATTTGCTGTGTTCAATAGACGCCAAGGGACTAGGTGAGGGCTTGCTGCCTTCAAGCAAGTCGTCTTGAGCCTCGGCCGCCATGTGTTGCCGATCCAGCTCGGTTTTGTCCTGGAACAGCTTGTCCCAACAAAGGAGTCGAGTGTAGACGAGAAAGAGTGTTGGCAGATGTCTTCTGACGGAGCTTGGTATGTGAGGAAGGAACATGACGAGTATCGTCAAGGCAATTTGAATGACCGTCGTAGACGTGTCGATGAGCAAACATTTGAGCAAGTGCTCAAAGAGCGGAGTATCTCTGACGGTGTAAAGATGCGGCGGCTGATGTCGTACAAATGCACCGAGCAAGCTCAATGCTTGAAGCCTGGTATCCGGTGCCAGGACGAGAGTATCGAGAGCCATCATTAGATCCTTGGGTTTGCGCCGCCCATATGCAACGAGGACAGCCTCCAACTGCTGCGATATGTAGCCATCCTCCAACGTGAGCGGTTCGCTCTGAGCGTCTTTGAGGCGGGTTCTGCGCATGTAGGCTCCAAGCAGGCGTTTCAACAGCACCATTGACTGCCTTGCGAGCTCTTGAGACCGATCGGAATCCGCATCATAGGTCATCAAGTCCAGCAGGAAGTCGGTCGCGTACTCGATCTCATCTCTGCGATGGCCGACGTTGTCGAGAATATCTTTCAACACCAAATCCCACCACTCCAACTTGCGATGGGCGCCGACGATTGCGGGATGCAACAGTCTCAGCGCATGTAGAAAAGCACCAAGTCTTGCCTTGTCTTCGACCACATATTTTGTATACAAATGCTTGAGTTCATCTTGGAGCTTCTGAGAGTCGCTTTTGTCTGGATCTTCGTGCTTATCGAGGTAGGCATGTACGATCTGCTGGACTTCTTCAGGCAAACTTCGCACGCTCGGGGGCCCAGACAGGATAGAGTTGAGGGCTTTGAATAGATCTTTGGAGGAGCTTGTTTGAGGCTTGTTAGGATCAGAAGTGAATGCATGGGGCACCCGCGGCGAGCCGCAGCGCACGTACCCTGAAGACATCTGTGCGCAGCTGGTATGTCGAGCCCGACATACAGCGCAATGACTACTATATCTCTGACCACAAAGTCCGGTCCTCTTGTTCCCTAGCGCATCGTATTCAGTGTTCTGGAAGAGAGGATAGTCGCGCTTGGGGAGGCTCAACTAGCGAGATTTACGTGATGGAAAAGCTTGAGTGGTCGTTGCCTTCAGCTGCGAAATGTCGTGAAAATCAGACGCCCACAACCGCGTAAACGCCCTCGAGGCTCAACGATTTCGCTTGACACTCAAGTGCTGCATGCGCAAGTGGAACATTACGATTGTTGAATCGGAGATCTCTCGAAGAGGGGTCTGGTCGGGACATACTAACGCTCGGTAGTGGCGCGCCATGTGATCCCCGCATCTGTCGAAT
>JAKCVP010000397.1:0-130495 GCA_023512835.1 Taxillus chinensis | reverse complement strand
CTCCTCCTGCTGCTTGCCCTATTCCTGGTCAGGACTGCCGTGGTCCCCATTACACTCCTACCCATGGTCCTGGCCTAGTCGCCCCTACACCAAACTTTGCAAGCCCCGTTGCGGCTGCACCAACCAACGCCCCTCCTGCCTACAACTCTGGGGCCACTGCTCCCCAGCAAGGATCCGGAAACGCTCCTTCTGGTGGTGCCAAATCCCCTGAGCAAGGTCCTGGAAATGCTCCCGCGTACGGTGCTCAACCTCCTTCCGTTCCCTCTGGTGGTGTCAAGTCACCGGAACAAGGCTCTGGAAATGCTCCCGCCTATGGTGCTCAACCTCCTTCCGCTCCCTCTGGTGGTGCCAAGTCACCTGAGGAAGGCCACGGTGCAACCCCCAGCGGTCCCTCCCAGCCCGGTCACGTTGGAGGCGACCTCCCTCCTGCCAACTCCCCGGCTGAATCCCCCAAACCATACAACTCCGAGAGCCCCTCTCCCTCTGGACCTTCTCAACCAGGTCACATTGGGGGCGACTTGCCCCCTGCTGGTGCTCCCGCTGGACCTTATCAATACGGCGATCAGAATGGTGAAGCTTCCGCACACGCTTCGGGGCAGCCAACACCGTCCGGCCCCGACCAGCCTGGCCATATTGGCGGCGACCTCCCCCCATCTGGCGGTCCCGCTGAGTCGCCCAAGCCTCACAGTGCTCCTCAGCCTGTCTACCCCACCGCTCCTTCCCACAAAGCCGCGACCACTACCTCTTGCACAGGAGAGGCTGCTGCCACCAGCGGTCCCGCATACCCATCCAACACCTCCGGTGTTGACAAGTCACCCGTCACCATTGGATCGTCCACCGGCGTCTTTTCCGGACAACCTGTCGCCACCGGTGTGAATCCTACGTACCCATCTCACGAGACCAACACTGCTGTTTTCTCGGGACAGCCTATTGCCACCGGCGTCAACCCCAACCTGCCTCAGAGCAGCACTGGCGTCTTCTCTGGTATCCCTATCGCCACCGGCGTCAACCCCAATCTGCCTCAGAGCAGCACTGGCGTCTTCTCTGGCATCCCAATTGCCACCGGTGTCAGTCCTAGTCTGAGCCTCCCTGCCACTGGTACTGTCGTCTTCTCTGGCATCCCAATTGCCACCGGTGTCAACCCCAGCTTGGGCGTCTATGCCTCAGCCAGCGCCGTTTTCTCTGGCCTCCCAATCGTGACTGGATCCAACCCATTCGTGCCAACCAGTGCGATTGGCACAAGCGTTTTCTCCGGAGTGCCCATTGCCACTGGTGTCTCCCCAAGCCTTTCTCTTGATGGTTCCGCTAGCTTCATCGGTCTGCCAATCCAGACAGGAGTGCCTGTCCTGACCGTCACTCTTCCCAACCTCCCTGCTGCCCCTACCGGCTCCCTTGGTCTCGGTGGTAACGGTGGCGCTGGTCTTGGTGGAGGCTTCGAGGCTGGTGCTGGTATGGGTGCTGGTGCCGGTATTGGCGCTGGAGCCGGCGGCCTCGGTGCTGGCATGGGCGCTGGCTTCGAGGCTGGTGCTGGTATGGGTGCCGGTGCTGGTGGTCACGGTGGTGCTGACCTCGGTGCTGGCATGGGCGCTGGTTTCGAGGCTGGTGCCGGCATTGGCGCTGGAGCCGGCGGCCTCGGTGCTGGTATGGGCGCTGGCTTCGAGGCTGGTGCTGGTATGGGTGCCGGTGCGGGTGGCCACGGCGATGCTGGCCTTGGTGCCGGCATGGGCGCTGGCGTCGAGGCTGGTGCTGGCATTGGTGCTGGAGCCGGCGGCCTCGGTGCTGGTATGGGCGCTGGCTTCGAGGCTGGTGCTGGTATGGGCGCCGGTGCGGGTGGCCAAGGCGGCGCTGGCCTTGGTGCCGGTATGGGCGCTGGTCTCGAGGTTGGTGCTGGTATTGGTGCTGGTATGGGCGCTGGTGCTGGTGGCCACGGCGGTGCCGGTCTTGGCGCTGGTATGGGCGCTGGCTTCGAGGCTGGTGCTGGCATTGGTGCTGGAGCCGGTGGCCTCGGTGCTGGTATGGGCGCTGGCCTCGAGGTCGGTGCTGGTATGGGCGCCGGTGCTGGTGGTCACGGCGGCGCTGGCCTCGATGCAGGCATTGGTGCTGGTATGGGCGCTGGTGCTGGCATGGGCGCTGGCTTCGAGGCCGGTGCAGGCATTGGTGCTGGTATGGCCGCCGGAGCTGGTGGCCATGGCGGTGCAGGCCTTGGTGCTGGTATGGGCGCTGGCCTTGAGGTCGGTGCTGGTATGGGCGCTGGAGCTGGTGGTAACGGTGGTGCAGGTCTCAGTGCTGGTATGGGCGCTGGCTTCGAGGCTGGTGCCGGTATGGCCGCCGGAGCCGGTGCTGGCCTCGAGGGCGCTGCTCACGGTGGTGCTGAAATGGGTGCTGGTGCCGGTATCGAAGGCTCTGGATCTGCTCACGGTGACGCATCTGGCGGCGCATCTCTCGGTGCTCAAGCAGGTCTCGAAGGCTCAGGTGCTGCCGGCGCTGGCGCACACGGCGACGCTGCCGGTAGTGTTGGTGCCGATGCTGCTCTAGGTGCTGGTGCTCACGCCGACGGCAACGCGAACGGTAACGCGAACGGTAACGCGAACGGCAACGCTGGTGCTGATTTCTTGGCCGGTGCTGGTTTGGGTGCCTCTGGCTCTGCCTCTGGAAACGCAGATGGTAACGCCGATGCAGGTGCGAATGCAGGCGCTGGCTTCTCCGCTGGTGCAGGCGCAAGCGCAGGTGCTGGCGCTGACGTACACGCCTAAGCGTCTAGCGATATACGATGGCCTCGCTTATGGCACAATCCTCACGGACTAGACGTTGACTCTCGCCCCCTTCCAACGCCAACACTCACGACGACACTCGATCTTCATCTCAATCTTAATCTCAACTATCAATAACGGCCTCGTGCCCTCCTCCCTGCGGGCAATTCTCCTTGAGATGTAAATCTCACTCTCACACACACATTCAAACTTTACCTCACTCTTGTCCCTGGACTTACACTTCCAGCCGCGCAAGAGAAGAGACGACAAGTCGCGATCAACTCCTTGGTCGCTCATGCCCTTCGGCTGTCTTCCACATTATTACTACGGATAGGCTATCAATATCAATCTAGACTGGAGATTGGGATTCGGTGCGGGCTTTTGGCATCTTTGGCGAGGGAATACCCTGGGCGTGTTTGGGAAGTTTGTTGCTCATACTTGGGGTGCAATTATGGGGTATATGTATATTACGGTAGCTTGTACTTTATTGAACATATGCGTTGAATTTTTTGCTCGAGCATTTGGTGTATTTTGAGCGAACAATCATCATCCTCGCATGCTACTTTTTGTTTCCACATCCGTCGTTTTGGACACTAATTCGCGGTCGAATGACAAGAGGCATGTGCGCACAGGTACAAACCGACAACAAACAGAAGGAGAGGAAAAGTCGAGGAGCGAGCGAATGCATAGTAACTAGGTATCAAGGTCGACCGTAAGGAGAGTAAGACCTCTAGCTACCTGATACCGCGCAGCTCATCAGTCTCCACAGCATCTCCCGCTGCAGCCCACGGCTCATCGGATACACCCATCATCAGCAAACTCCACGTCCTCGTCGAACCCTTCCAGGATAGAACTTCCCGTAAGAGCAGCACGTCTTGGTCCCAATGGCCATATTGGCTTGCCAGGCCATATCTCGTGGAACCGAATGTTACCATCGCTAGCCGCAACAACGAGCGAGCCTTCCTCCCGCGTGCGGTGCAGCCACGTCTCTCTTGGCTTGCGTGCCATCTCACCTGGACCAATTGGCCAGATGACTGCGCTCAGCACTCGGATGTCAGTGTTGAAATAGTTGACAGTAGCAACTTGTTCACAACTCGGCCAGGCATACACCGCAATGCGAACTGTATGTTCGGGTTGCGTGAAGCCAAATGTTGCCGCAATCTCACGTCGCGTCACAGCCCATGTGAGCGAAGTAACTTGCGCCGCGCAGTCAATTCGTGACAGACATGCACCGGACGATGTGTGGAAGAAGTGTATCATACGATCGTTGGACCCTCCGCCCATAGCAAGGAGTCCAGCTTGCCAGGGGCAGAACGCAATGGCCTTTACAGCAGCACTGAGGTGCCATTGATGTCTCGCCACCGACCGATCCATTGCAAGAGGTGCTTCGGCAAGTGTCTCCCGAGCTAGGGGGAACTCCTAGTGTCGGTGACTTAGAAGATTGTCTTGGTCATCTACGTCTGATTTGTTGATCTTCACAAAGTCAATGAAGTAGCATGTGTTGTCGTTGCCACCTGTAGCAAATGAGTCGCCGTTTGCAGACCAGGATATGCCGCATATCTGTTGTGCATGAAGACCAATGCGTGCGTAGAGCCTTACAGCACCTTTCCAGTCATACATGTTGCGCTCTTTCAATGACGGAAACTCAACGTGGTAGACATAGACCGCTCCCCGATCATCACCCACGAGCAGGACCTCCATCTCGACTTCTGCGTTGGCGGGAAAGTTCAGATCTTTGCGATGAGATATGCGACGAATGGGTACTGGTCGCCACGAGACGAAGAGCGCGTGGTTCATGATTCGAATAGAGAGGCCACGCGGTTCAGCAAAGGTGTGATTCCCGTGCAGATGATCAAACTCTGCAATGTCGATCTGGGAACTATCATTGTGTCAGCAGGTGGTGGTTCCTGTCTGTGGGAGACATGCTGACCCTAGGAGTACCGATCCATCAGCTCGGGCACAGGCCAGAATAGCCTTTCCACCAGCGTCTGACGAGAATGCAACGCAAGTGATGCAAGACATTCGTCCCATAGCAAGGTCCATGTCGTGTGGCTTCTTCTCGCGCCTCGCTTGGTTGCTGTTACAATAGATCCAAAGATGAGCACCAAGAGCTATCGCCATCGCTTTCGCCTGTGATGAGTAGGCCATAATTGAACAGTAGAAGTCATCGCGAATATCTCGCGCTTGAAGTACGCGCCATGGCTCGTGAGGCACGTATTGAGGATGTCGAAGGCGTTTCGGCCCTAGAATGACTAAGGTCCTATTTCACAGAGATTGAGAGAGGCTATTGACTTACTGACGGGAGTGTGGCCCTGCATCCATTGATTGTCCTTCCACATAATGGTCGAAGTGACAGAGTTTGAACGTGCGCCGTCTTGCATTGGTTGCTTGTGCTGTGTCAACGTGTTTCCTGCGCTCGCTGCAGCAAGGATACGGTTTGCTTGGTCAATATCCAATGCCAATGCAATGCGCTTCTCATATTGCTCCAAGTCCGTTGAAGGCGTTTTATAGTCCTCGATGAATTGAGACTGATAAGTGGGCGTAGTAAATTGTCTCTGCGATCCATGACCAAGGCGCTGCGCAGTCATCACCGATAGATGTAGAGAAGAAATGCTCGAGTGAAGCACACCAGCAACATTCTATATTGGGCTGTTCCTTCGCTGACGGTACGAATCCAGACCAGACTCTCTTTGAAGGTGCACTTGCGAGGATGAGGCCGAGAGCTGATCGATAGCTCTTGGCGGCCGTGATAGGTGGTGCGGAGTCCCAAAGGGGTCTGAGTTGCCAGTTCGGCGTCTCCTCCTGCGTTGTGCCCGACTCAGATCGAAAGGAAGTTTGTTCGCTATCAGAGCAGTCTTTGATTCGTGAGAATCTAGTCTTGGAAGGATGAAGCGGTCCGGCTCCTTTGTTTGCTGTATTCGATAACGATTGGTTAGATGGTCGCGCTGCGTGGGCCGAAGTCGTGGACCCAGCCTTTGTGAGCCCGATAGCGACATCGCAAATGCTGGCAGAACATTGACTCCGGTCGAGTCACTGCATGCCGGTGATGCGGATCTGCACAGAATGCTACACTCGTCGAATGACATATGCTCCTCTTGGCCATCGACCTGCTTTGCCTTATGGTTGTTCTCCCTTGACACTTCACGGTGTCTGCCTCGTGAATTGTTGCGGCCTTCGGTGGATCCGCACGACATATTTACTTGGCTGAGGATGTCTCTGCGAATTGTGGGGCTATGCAGGTGTCTCTTATGCGGCGTCGCAGTACAACGTGGGCACACACGCCCAACGTCTTCACGAGCAGATGCAACGGGCTCCATTCTCTCTCTCGAACGAGTGGTCTCACAACAAGGCATATTGAGGCTCTTGTGGGAACGCATCAATCCACGAACAGCTCTCCATTTCGGCTCGCCAAGTTGATCCATATGAGCCTGCGAGAGTCCTTCTCTCTTCCCTGCTGATGAGTGTTGCTCAGGGGTACGCTGCCGGACAGTAGAGGTCTCCTTTCTCCCGCTTCCGTATCTTCGGTGTCGCTCAATTGTCGCATCGCGGTGATGCACACATCGCCCATGGTGAGAGTTTCGATTAGTATCATTATGACAACCTCGGCAGCTGTTAGTCCGCCGTAGTCGATTTTGAAGTAGAGGAGCAGGAGAACTGCCTGCGTGACGATGGCTACTATAGCCAACTGGTGGACGCTGTATACTGTGGATGGTCTGAATGGATGCAAAGTTTTCCGCAGTCTGTGCCGGACGATGCTGATCCACATTGTGGCGAGCGAGGCCAGAGCGATCATCGTACAAGGAGCGGCGAGCACGGACAGGATGTACAGGATCTTCATGAGGCATTCTCGAGTCTGGTGGGATAGCCGGAGGATATTGAAGGGGTATCTGATGAGGTGGATCCAGGTCATCGCGTATGGCAAAGGCTGTTTGCATGCACCGTGCACAAGTACGCACAGTCAATGCCACTTTAGAAGGAGTTGCTGACGAGAGCTGATGATAATAATGATAATAATGACACTACTGCGTGTCGCAGAGGCGACTGCGAAACTGCTGATGCGCCAGAGTGTGTAAGGGCTGTCAGGGGAGACGGAGAAGGTGCTAGTACGTAGGTGGGCGTGGTGGCCGCCAGTCGCCCTTGCCTTGATGGTCGCTGCTTATTGTTGCGGGATCCAAGTTGACAGCCGTGGACGATGACAACTAAGCTGTTGTTCGCTTGAAGGCCTTTCGTCAGGGCCCTACACGTCTAGAGAGGTAGTTGGTCAAGCTTGCCCAGCCGAAAATTCGACCTGCACTGAAACGGGATGAGTCTGGTGACCATGCCACGCGCACCGCCCGGAGGGAGGCTACATGTTGTCGAGGATTACTCGAGTCAAATTGTCTGCGTACCTGGACAGCACACGCACGCTGTGGAGAGTAGAGTGCTGACACTGCAAGGGGATGTCTACAAGCTAAAAGACCTGCGCACGGCATATGGTGATGTGGTTTGTGTCGAAGCAGAACCACATGTGAGGTAGGTACAGTCCCAATCAGCTTGCGATGCTTGCATCAGCAGTCCCATAGACAATGGGGTGGAGTTAGCGAGTGGAGTCGATGGCCCAACTACTGATCCTAACAAGGCTTTGAAAGCCAGTCCGAGTCGTTGACGTCTTGAGGTTGATGGAGTTTGACAGTCGAAGCCTCGGTCGGAGCTGACTCCACTCATATCTGCTGATCGGGAATCTAATCTTATCTAATCTGAGCATCTCCGCATGCTCACTGCGACACCACTGCACGCGCCGGTAAAATGATTTTCTACTACGGAAGCTGTCTGGCACAGCGTTGCGCCTAGACAGATGTACACGATCTCATCGTAATGGCAACAGTATGATGTCTCCTCAACTTCTCCCGAATTAGCCCTAAGTCAATCGATAGCACGGCGTCCCCCGCACCCAACAGCCCTCGACCCCCGCCTCTCTCGACGCCGAAGCAGCAAAGATCAAAACATACCAAGACCAGCTCGCGAGCCTCGCTTTGCTCTTGTCCTCGCACACGTACACAAACGAGACACTTAACATCACCACCACACTCCTTCAGCAGAACCCTGAACACTACACAATCTGGAACAACCGACGAATTGTTCTTCTTGAGCTTTTGGATGGCACACCCACAGGCGCTGCTCCGGCAGCGGGCGCAGACTGTGAACTTCTGAAGCACGATATAGACTGGATCATACCACTATTGATCAAGTACCCAAAGTGTTATTGGATATGGAACCACAGGATTTGGTGTCTTGATCAGATCGAGAAGCGTGACGCCTCGCTCGGGAGGGAGGTATGGGGGAGTGAGTTGAAGCTCGTAGGGAAGATGCTGGGAAGAGATAGTCGCAATTTTCATGGATGGGACTACAGGCGAATCGTCGTGGGGAGGCTTCGGAGCTCCAGACTCGCGGACACCTCGGGTGCCACGGCGGGCCTGGGAACGGCAAGCAATACAGACACAGCTGCCCAGAAGCAGATAGCTTCTACAGAAGAAAAGGCCAAAACGAGGGATGACAAAGCATTGACAATAGTCGACGCAAGCGCGGGGGAGGTCGATGCCTTGACCACTAGCGAATATGCGTACACCACTGCGCTCCTCCACACAAACCTATCAAACTTCTCAGCCTGGCACGCCCGAACCAAGCTCCTCCCGCGTCTCTATCCGACACCGAGTCCTGCCTCAAAGGCCGCATTTCATGGTGAGATAGCCTTTCTTCGCTCCGCTCTCCTCCTAGACCCATATGATCAATCACTCTGGAAGTATCACGAATATCTTCTCTTTGTCCTTGGCGCGTCACCATCGCTCAGATCAACACCTGGAACGGTAGAATCACGCGATGCTGCATGGGTTTCATTCGATGCAGGTGAAAGGCAAGAGATCTTGAAGGAGGAGCTTAGGGAGCTCGAGACCTTGGAGGAAGACTGTGCTGACTGTAAGTGGCTGTGTTTGGGTTTGATCCGGATCATGGAGGGAATGGAAGCTAGAGATGAGGGGAGAATGAGGGAGTGGTTGAGCAGACTGAAGGATCTGGATTCCATCCGGGGACAAAGGTGGATTGACTTAGAAAAGCGGCTGGGTCTTGCTGAAGGTTAAGTCGCTCTATGTGGTTTTCTGGGGACTGATTACCCCCGGGTCGCGATAGTTCGATAGCGCAGATGATTGCGCCAGAGGCTTTGTCTCACATCCGAATAGTCTTCTTCGAAACTACCGTACATGGTAAGGCATTCGTGGCGTTGGGATCTTTCTGGAGAAGGACGAGGCGGGCATTGATGACTAAGCAAGTTGATATCACGCCAGCGCGAACCTCGCGTTGCCCAAAGGAATCGCTCAAAGCAAACGTTTGCCATCCGAGTAATCTTCTCATTTCAGAATCGCTTGTTCATCTTTCTTACAACTTTCGCTCTGGCGCGAAAGTCAGGATCTGTAATTGTCAAGCTTTGTTTGCTGACGCGTCAACAACTTGCTGGCGCGCTTCCGAGGCGATGATCATATAGGCCAGGACTGAGGCCGTCACCATTTGGCTAGTGAGGACTCTGGCTCATGAAGCCTTGAACGCTGTGGCTCATCACCGCATGGGCACTCACCCTTTAGGATCTGAGAGACACGCCTGGAAGCACCCCCTGTGGTGATAGGGCTGAAGGGACTGGCGGACATTCATTTAGTGCGTGTGCGGCGCAAACAATCAAGAGCAAGGGCTGACAGTGTTTGCACTCGTTTGTTCCATGAGTACAACATTCTTCATCGTGCTTGCGCGCAGGGTGACTGAAGCTTTCTACCCGCGCTACCAACACAACATCTTGTCCCAAGTCTTAGAGTCGCGTTCTTTCCAAAAAAGCGCCTGAGCAAATCAAATGGAGGCGGGACCCACTCCGATGAGAAGTGATCGAATCGATGACTCCAGGCGAAGCTCTCTTGCGCCCTTGGTCGCGACACGCAACCACTCGCTGAAACGGCCGTCCCAAGAACTATTGATTCCCAACATCGAGAAGAGACCAAGATTCGATGACAGAGGGAAAAAAGCGTCGCCAGATGCATTTGAAGGATTAGATGCGAGCAGCTTGACCGATGAAGATTCGTCCTACTTCCGCATTGGAATCAACGGCATCCGAAAGCTGGTTGAAGAAGAGCTCGGTCGACCTCTGCCGACATTCACAGCCTGCACATGCATGGTGGACCTGAGGGTGAAGCGCTTGTTCACATGTCCAAGCGATGCCGGCGAAACGAGCAAAGTCACATTTGCAACGCGGGTAGCTGGTGTCTTGTCGCGAGATACAGCCGACGCAGCAAGCCTGAGTCTGGAGCTCCAAAGGCCGATCGACATACCTTCCAGAACACTTATAGTCATACGGCCTGGCTTTGAGACCAACAAAGAAGGCTACACACTTGGCGAGTTCGTTCTGACGATTGGCATCTCTTTCCTGAACCGGACCGATCAATCGCAATTGACAGACTTGTTCTTTCCAAAACGCCATGTCAACAAAACAACCCCAGCGATTTTTTCAACCGAGATTCCTTTTCAGTCTCTACCAGATATGCGAAGTAGACACTGGCCAATGGAGCGATTCTGCGGGGGGTTCCTGAGAACGCATTTCGGGATGAAGATCGACATCCAGATGAAGCAATCCGTGAGCAGAGCTGTGAATGCTCCAAAGGGGATAATCGTGTGTTCAATTCGTGGATGCTACAGACCGTTTCTGCGCGTGGACAGATTCACGCGTCACTGGCGTCAGAAACACGGAAAGTCTTCCAAGGCGCGTGGGATTGTCTACCCATGTTCAGAAGATGTTGTCTCATTTGATGCCGAATCGGAGACGACATCAGCGGCAAAGAGCATGAAAACTTCTACAGATGAGACTGCTAGTGCGTGTCAGACGGAATGCACACAATCGTCGCAATGCACAGAATGGGCGCATCCCTCAACACCAACAAACAGCTTGCATGGGGCAGGAACTTTGAAGCCACCATGTGCTTCGAGTCGACTGCGCTCGCCCGTTAGGACAAAGAATATGTCTCTGCCACGAGTCCCTCCATCGAAGGAATTTCAGTCTCGCGAACGCAGATCAAAGCCAGTAAATGTCCACGATGTTGACGCATGTCTGCAGACTGGCGCCCACAGCTCGAGACCCATCGAGAGTGGCGATGATAGCAGTTTCGCTGCGTTAGATGACAATGCGTATGATCAAGCCTGTCAAGCCCACGATATCATATCGGAATCAGACATGAAAGCGTCTATGGAAGGTCATGGTGTCAACAATCACTCAAATACACGCAACCCGCAGAAGAAAGGCCTTCATTCTGCTATGACCCTTGCTTGGCCCGCAACATCAAGCCGTTCAAATCACGGCCAAGATGATGGATGTGCTCACTCGTCGCTGCTTCGCTCTAGAAGCCATATCAGAGACACTCCCCATGCCGCTTCAGATGTCAGGGTTATGATACAGGAAGTGGAGGGCAAAGCATCTGAGCCGATGAGTAATGGGTCGATCAGCGAACAGCAGACACGAGACAACGATTCTGATCGGAGAGATTGCGCACCTAGCAATGGAAAATTGCTTGAGTCTGAGAGACCAGGGCAAGCACCCCTTCTGACAAATCAGTCCACACTACGGACCACTCCAGTGCCGTTCCGCCTGAAGCCAATGCGGGAGATCCTGTTGCCAGAAGTGTCATCGGGAACCGGCTTGATCAAGGCAGCACGAAAGTCAGGGAAGATATCTGTACCACTCCGGCAGTCGGTGAGAGCGACAAAACGTCCTCCATCCATCTCAAGTCCACCTCACAGGAGCGTAACACCTGAATCCCCAGGCCGTCCGATGATTCATGTCGGAGCACAAGACGAAGGCCCCAAACGACCTCGATTTGCCGTTCCACGAAAGCATCAGTCACAGCAACTATTCCGCACGAGCACGAAACGACCGATCGAAAGTGGCGAATTTTTGTCTGATTCGGACGATGAAGTCGACCAAGAAAACTACCTTCGACGGCATATTGATAACCTGGGGACGCTGCCCTTTGCATCAGAATGTGAGAAAGAGTTCTTCAGACGTTTTGATAGCCTGATCATCACTCTGAAGCCGCAGTCGAACGATGCACTTACGTGGTTCCTTGGTCGCTTCGTACAAGTGCATGGGGAATGGGTGGCGAACAATGAGGAAGCAAGACATCTCTTCTGGGAGAAGATGTTTAAATGGCGCTACGAAGGCGTGCTCGGATGGAGAGATGCTGTACACATTGGTCAGGAG
Organism: Taxillus chinensis; assembly: GCA_023512835.1. Classification (NCBI taxonomy): domain Eukaryota; kingdom Viridiplantae; phylum Streptophyta; class Magnoliopsida; order Santalales; family Loranthaceae; genus Taxillus; species Taxillus chinensis. Next base: position 118,483 of record JAKCVP010000397.1, on the reverse strand, counting down.
CTTAACACTTTCGTAACGCCACCGGCGTCTGATAATGCTTTTTTGCGGGGACCAGCAAACTCCGTTCATGACAGTCTGGCAGTAAAGGCCACCTGAAGGGGGCCGACTGCTCATGACAGGCCAGGATGCTGTTTTAAGATCATCGTCGTGCTGGAGGATGCTTATCGAGAATCAACGACTAGTGAGTCGGCCGCTGGATCACGTAGAATTCCTCCAGCCGACCACGAACTTCGCTTTCCTATCAATGATACACGGAGACAGCTGAGTGTGAGACGGTGGAATACGTAGAGTCTGACCAAAATGGAGCATTAGAAGAGCAAGCAAGGTGAACCTGAAGGACGATACCCTATTGGTTTACTGGACTACCACAGACAGCATTGTAGTGACGAATCCTCCTGCCACATATCCAAATCAGCCTAATGATGTATCGCTGGCAAGGCTCCAGCCAAGGGAGTAATGAGCTGTGTGATTGGTGTCAACAAGATTTTGCAGTTATCTCGTACTTGATACCCCCCGTAGCTGAGTGGTGGGCCCATGTCTGGCATTCCGTTGCTCTCTACATGCTTTGAGCATCGAATGCGCGATTGGAAGCCTGAATGGAAGCTATGGCAATGACATGCGCTGTCATCTTTCACTTTACGTCCTGTGCACCCATCTGAGGATTACTGTAATTGCCGATTTCTCTGACTGACACGTCGCACTCGGGCAGTTCGCAAAAACACCATCTTCTGGCAACAGTTGCGAAACCTCGTTAGCACTCCATCAACGCCCTCGCGACATATGAGGCAGATATGTGTCAGCTTTGCGCCATCAACGACATCATTAGTCGCGCGCGCTGGGTGAGTCTCTAGAAATTCGCTTCTAACCAAGTTGTTTACACAAGGACCATAGCCTAAGCCGCTCGAAGCCGCGGTGCAAGACCTACGCAGTGCGGTCAGCATTACTCACTCCAATGACGCAAAGTACCACGAGACAGCGCGCTTCGTCGGCACAATACTCAAGGAAGCCAGCACCAACAAGCCGAAGGAGCTGACAGAAGCTGCAGCAGAAGCTGCTTCACGGCATAAGCAGCGCGCTCTGCAGCCGCTAGTGGATGCGGTCAAAGTGGTCTCTCTACAATTGAACGGACTCGACAGCATGCGTAGCGCGTGGTTCTTATCCAAGGAGTCCAAAGACAAACGTCGAGTCTGGAGTGATGAGGGTAAAGTCGAGCAACTACGAGCTCAGCAATTGATCAACAATGCCTGCAAGGATATGATTCAGGAGTCGAAGGCAAGGGTCGGGGTCTACTGGAAGTGGACACTGGAAATGGGTAGTACCCTGGAGGAGCTCGAAGGCTGAGAAGGATCTCGTGCAGGCTCAGCAATCGACATGATCTCAGGAGGCGTGGCAGGCCGATGGCGGGAGGAAGAGAACGAGGCAAGAGGCTCAGACAATTTCTTGGCAGTCGTCACCATGGCCGCCAGCGCGACTAACCGCAGAAGGAGCTATCCGTTGACCTCACCATCCTGCTCTCGTGCGCTCCGTCCACGTCTTCTTCAACCTCGCTGCTCATTCTCCTTGCCGCAACATAGACCACGATGGTACTCAGCGAGATAGACGATGCCTCGCCCACGGGTGCACAGTCGAATGCCGACCCCTACGCTTCTCCCGGCAACGATTCGTTTGTAGATGCCGCCGACTCCAGCCCGTCCCTTTCGAAAAACGCTGGCTATCGGCTCGACTTGAAGAAATACCCCAGACCCTTCCCTATCCTAGGCTACCTCATGGGCCTCAGTGACGAGAGAGCGGAATCCATTATAGTCCTACACTCCGCGCGTAACGCTTTGATTTCAGGCCGTCCCGTTACACAATCCGAGTTCGAAGCACAGGCATACCATGACGCCAGGCTGATCAGCACTGCTTCCTATGGCGCTCCTATAGGACTGCTGGCTGCCGCTTGGAGGGAGCGCAAGACCAGGTCCACATTCGGGTTTCCTTTCTGGCTTCCCAAGCGTATGAGCCAGGTCAATACCAATCAATTTCTTGCACTCAGAGGAGCAATGGCTCAGTCTGCGTGGAGCGGCTTGCGAAAGCTAGCTTACTATGTCCCTAGCGGTTGCCTCGGCGCTGTGCTTTTCCTCACTTACGCAATGAATGTTAACTTGGTCGACTCGGTGCGAGACCCTCGGTTGAGAGAGGTGCTACGACCTATCAAGACCATGACAGCAGAGCAAAAGGAAAAACTTAGCGAGCTGACAACTAGACTTCCAAGGGACAGTTCACTATTGAAGTCCCTGTTCGCAGGTGGGCCAAGTCCTGAAGGCAGCCCGGCTGTGCCTTCGAAGTGGCTGGGTATGCAGGGCGAGAGCTATTCGGAGGACTCGACCGCCGACAATGGTTACGCGACGCGAGATATGCCACCAGATTTTCGCAACAAGCAAGCACGAGAGCCGAGGAAGCCTAGTCACGAAGAGATCATGAATCGCATGCGGGGCGTGTCAGAGCAGGGATCCCCACAACACCAGCCATCAAGCGATGGCCTGTTTGACGTTGACGATGCTAGTCCCACAGCTGGAAGTGCTCCTCCGCCATCCGCGAGTGCCTGGGACAATTTGCGTCAGCAAGCTATGCCTCAGAACCAGAAAAAGTGGGGACAAGGCCCTGATCAGGGTGGTCGACAGGGCGATGCCTGGGCTAGTCGGAGGAGCATGCCTGCGACTGGGAATCTACAATCGCCTCAAGACACGAGAAACAGCTACACGTTTTCCAGCTCAGAAGAGGACAAGCAACTTGCTCGGGACGAGGCACAGAAAGACTTCGACGCGCGCGTGGACCGAGAGAGGAGAGGAGAGGACTTTGGTAGCAGTTCGAGGCGGTGGTAATTGATCCGCTCCCAGACGACCTGCAGCTGTCTGCGGTGCAGGAGTCCTACGACGTCCGATGCAGCCACTACGAGCTTTCATATTAAGCCGACTCTCGAGTGTCTATTCTGATGATGCTTGCGGAAGCGCCGGTGTGTGCGGGTCTCGGGCCAGGCTCTGCAGAGACAATCAGTGAAGATGACGCTTGCATAGGTGGCTGCGAGGCTTCGTCATGAATTATGAAGAGCCCGGCCTGCCCGAATGGCTACATGTTGTGGCTCAGAATGGGCTGCAGGTATCTAAATAAGCAGGAAGCAGGCAGCGGACGCTTCTAGACCATGCGGCTTGCTCGAGGCAGATACCAGTTGTGCTCGGCGAAGAGGAGCCAAGGCCATGTCAGCAACGGGGCCTTGTCCTGCGAAATTACCGCATGACATGTTACTCTGGGCGGGCGTGCCTGCGTCGAGTCAGGCGGGTGAGCGAGAGACTACGTGGATGCCATGGCAGTCCTGTCAGACGGGGAGGTCTGATGTGTGTGCAGCCTCCAACCTAAAGTACCAGACACGTGGAAGGCAACGGGCAACGGAGGATGCTAGCGCAAGGAGCAAGGGGTCTAGGATTCGCATGCTCGCCGCCTCCAGACGCTTCGAGACCGGTGGTATGGGCAGCCAACCGACAGCAATACAAAGCGGCTTATCGGGCGCTGACCTATCAGCGGGCACGAACGACTGGAGGGGGCGGGCTGTCGTGCTTCTGCAGCGTGCAGCCTGCTTGCTGGCACGTATGAAACGCGGTCATGCTTCTCAGTCGCGGATGCGTTGCTGATCCAAAGTTAGCTCCTACACGCTTGGGGCCCGAACTCTCTGGATCCTTCGAAAGCGTCCGCATCCTGCGCATCCTGGCGCGAAAAGCAAGGCCTACTTTACAATGGAACTGGCCCCCTGAGCGTCCATAACTGAGCTGCGTATCGAGATGAGGTTACATGGGCCGAGGTTGGCGCACCCTAATCCCAATGAGGCATGTCTGCCAACTTCAGCTCATCAGCCTTCTTGCCTCAGCATGAGCAGCCTCGCTACCTACCTGACTCGGCCCTCTCCAAATGGGGGCTGTGTCGTCTTGATTTTACATGTCCTCTTTATTGCATGACTTTCCTCCCTCGCTCTTTCAATCCATCCCTGCACTCGCTCTGCCTCGACTCCGGACACCTCGGTTGCTCCATACTTGCAGCATTGGATACCAGACCTTGTGTTTTCCTTTGCTACATTACCTTGCTGGCCACACGCTCACCATCCGACCAGTCCTTGTACTCTCGCAGCCCCTGTTGCACAGGGAACCATATCTGACAATCCCGCTTTGACAGCAGAAGCCTTGAGTCTGCCTGGTCCATCCCTGTCACAGCTGCCGTTCAGTGCCTCAAAGCATCATGGCTCCCGCAAAATCCACAAGAGGTAAGACTGTTTCCTGCAGAAAATGAGTTCCTCGCCTCTGTGTATCTCGGCCCTGGCGCTTGTAGAATTCGTATCACAGTCTTGCTGTGTGCATGGAAATTTTGAGCGAAGCCGGACGCTGCTGCTCGGTGGACATGTCAATCCACATTTTGCGCCCTCAATCTTGAACTTCGCGCGACCATTCAATATTTGCTGTACCCTAGTCCAGGGCTCAGGACATGGTTTCTTTCCAGACTCAAGCAAGCTCTACATGTCGAGGCCGCAGCTTCCTAATCCGTGTTGCCTTTTACCATCCTTCGCAAGCACCAGTCGCTTTGGGCACTTGCTCAACGTCCACGACTTCTTCTTAAGCTCTAATCTAGTCGATGAAACATCTACAGCCTTTTTCACTATATCTAATCATGCATCTTTTGTTCTTTCACAAGCTTGCTAACACGTGGTATTGTGTAGGCAAGCGGAAGGCCATCTCAAATGGCAATTCCAATGGTAGGCCTGCGAAGAAGCCTGCCCTCATCCATCTGGATCCACAGGATGTTCCGGAACCAGAAGTCGAGTCCTATCTCGACAAGATGCGTGAGTCGCTCCCTGCCAAGTTCAGGGCAGCATCTGAGCTGGTAGGCGCCATCGCGCGCCCACTCCCCACTGGCACTGGTGACGGCACCTACATTAAAAAGGATGACGGTAAGGAAAGCGGTTGGCTCAATGCAGTCGGCACCCTCGACTTTGACAACTGGGACTCTCTTGTCGACACTGCTCGGAAACAGTTTCTGAACGAGGACTGGGACGACAAAGAGTACCTCATGGAGCGAATCATCATGGTGCGTCTGACCGTGATGCCCTACGTTATATCCAACTCATATGGGAGCAGACTGCAGCAAAGCTTCGAGTGGGCTCTGACGCGAGCGAAAAAGTCTCCGGACTATTCATTACAAGGCTCTGGGACGATCTCAAGCATCCTCCTCAGTCGTAAGTCTCTCTAGGAAGCTACAGCGCGACCAATGGTCCGCTAACATAAGACATAAATACAGTTACCTGGGGAAGCAATTTGAGTATCGCTCTGCCGACGGGTCTGGCAACAACATCCAGCTTCCTCAGCTAGGTGCTGCAAACACGCCCTACGCTCGAACGGTCAAACCGCTTCGCCAGCAAAAGGGAGCATTACCTGATCCCGGGCTCATTTTTGACAGCGTCATGTCGCGTCGTTACGAAGAAGAGCATCCCAACAAGATATCGAGTCAGCTCTTCTATCTTGCTGCAATCATCATTCATGACGTTTTTCGCACGAGTCATGAAGACCCTAACATATCCATGACCTCCTCCTACCTCGACCTCTCCCCTCTGTACGGTAGCAACGCCGATGAGCAAAAGCTTATGAGAACATTCAAGGATGGCAAGATCAAGCCGGATTGCTTCTCGGAAAAACGTGTCCTCGGCTTTCCCCCGGGCGTCAGTGTCCTACTAATCATGTTCAATCGTTTTCACAATCATGTAGTGGATAATCTCGCCAAGATCAACCAAGGCGGCCGCTTCGATGAGCCGCCAGACAAGCCGCCCAAAGGCCACCGCAAAGTCAGGACCTGGGCAGAACGAGACGAAGATCTCTTCCAGACTGGCCGTCTCATCACAGCCGGACTCTACGTTAACATTATCCTTGTCGACTATGTACGCACAATCCTGAACCTCAACCGCACCAACAGCGACTGGTCGCTCGACCCGCGTACAGAGATTGAGAAAATCCCCATGGGCATGGGTAATCAAGTCTCGGCCGAATTCAACCTTGTGTACCGCTGGCATAGCACTCTTTCCGCCAAAGACACAAAATGGACCGAAGAACTCTACAAGGAACTATTCAAAACAGATGATTACAGCAGTATCAGCATGGACCAGTTCCTCCAGACACTCGGCGCATGGGAGTCGTCCATTCCCGACGACCCATCCAAGCGCACCTTTGACAACCTGAAGCGCACACACAACGGCACCTTCAGCGACGACGAGCTCGTCGACCGTCTAGTGTCAGGCATTGAAGACTGCGCGAATGCCTTTGGTCCGCGACGCATCCCCGACGTCTTGCGTAGCGTCGAGATCCTCGGTATAAAGCAGGCCCGCACCTGGAACCTGTCGACTCTCAATGAATTCCGCTCCTACTTTAAATTGAAACCCTACAGCAGCTTCGAGGATGTAACATCGGATACGCACACGCAAGAGCAGCTCCGCTATCTCTACGACACGCCCGACGACATTGAGCTTTACCCCGGTCTCGTGGTCGAAGACGCGAAAAAGGCAGTCATGCCCGGCTCAGGCCTGATGCCACCGTACACCATCTCGCGGGCAGTTCTCTCCGACGCAGTAGCCCTCGTGCGCGGCGATCGCTTCTTCACGACAGAGTTCCACCCCAAAGCCCTGACAAACTGGGGATTCAAGGAGATTAGCTCCGACAAGAGCATTGATCACGGCGCCTGCTTTTACAAGCTCATCTTCAACGCCTTTCCACAGCACTTTACGTACAACTCTGTCTACGCGCACTACCCGCTCACTGTGCCCAGCGAAATGCAGAATATCCTAACGCGACTGGACAAGGCGGACCAGTACGACTTTGCACGCCCGGCGCGGCTGCCAGACCAAGTCGCCGTTTCCTCCTACGCGGCCGTCACGTCGCTTCTCGACGACAAGCAAACGTTCAACGTCTACTGGGGCGACGCAATGCGCTACCTCATGGGCCGGCCCGCCGCCTCGTTCATGCTCGCGGGCGACAGCACGCCTAATCTCCAGTCGCGCGCGCTGATGCAGAAGGCGCTGTACATTGACTCGTGGTCCACGTCGATTCGCACCTGGTACACGTCCAAGACGCGGCAACTCCTCTCGCGCAAATCCTACAAACTCTCCTCGTCCTCGGGCGCCGAGATCAACTGTGTAGACATGATTCGAGACATTACGAATATTGTGCATGTCCACTTTGTATCGGAACTCTTCATGCTCCCGCTCAAGACGGAAACACACCCGCGCGGCGTCTTCACCGAGCACGAACTCTACCTCATCCTGTCCGCAGTCTTCATCTGTGTATTCTTCGACGTCGATCCCGCGCAGTCGTTCAAAATCCACGCCGTCAGCCGCGAAGCAACGGCCAAACTAGGCCAGCTCGTCGAGCTCAACGTGCGCGCGATAAAAACAACGGGAATATTCGCCAACATTTTCCAGTACTTTGCCGATCGGAATGAGACGAGCGCACTGCAGCATTATGGCGTACACATGATTAAACGCCTGCTTGCGTCGGGCATGGACGTCACGCAGCTTGTCTGGGGACATATACTCGGCACAACGGGCGGCATGGTGCCTAATCAAGGGCAGCTCTTCGCCGAAGTACTCGATTTCTTCTTCGCTGATCCAGTAGGACGGCAAGTCTGGCCGGACGTTGTTGCGCTCGCTACGAGCGAAAACGACGAGCAGCACATTGACGAGAAATTACTGCGTTATCTACTGGAAGCGAGTAGATTACACTGTGTATCCGCTGTATTCCGCACAGCAGCAATAAGCACGAGTGTGCTCGACGGCAGCGAGAAAATCAATGTGAAAAAGGGCGATAAAGTGTTTGTTAACTTGTACGCTGCGTCGCGGGATCCAGTCATCTTTCCTGAGCCCGAGACGGTGCGACTCGATCGGCCCATGGACGCCTATGTCCAGCTGGGCTGGGGACCACATCAGTGTTTAGGGCTGGAGATGACGCTGGTGGCCAACACGGCTGTCTTGCGTGAACTCGCGAGACTGCCGGGCTTACGGTGTGCGCCTGGGCCGCAGGGTCAGATCAAAAAGGTTCCGGCGCCGGTGGAGGGATACTGGCAGTACCTGACTGAAGGGTGGGAAGGGTACTTTCCGTTTCCAACTAGTATGAAGATGATGTGGGATTAATCTTTGGGGCGTGCATGTTGGTCGCATTAGTGGGAAGAGAGCTTCTCGGTCTCCGCAGGTGGGAAGCGGAGTGGGGTTTTATGCATGTTGTGCAAGAGATGGCAACGTTTCGAGTCAGGAGCAGATGTAACGAATCACGAGCCGCAGGGTCAATGTTCTATCTTCTTGTATTTTCATCAGAGGGCTTCGACAAATGAAGCGGATTTGTCTCTTGTCTTTTGCAATCGCATCCATCCTTGCGCAGCCCGGCAGTAGCAGTAGCACTTGCGCGTTACTGTTAGCCAAAACATGAGTACCACCAGCGCATCTCGCAGATACACCATTTGCGATAGAGAAAGATTCCGCGTTGGATAAAGAAGCTGCTCCAGGCTTGGGCTCGACTGGTAGTCCGTTCCAGACGCCTACCGGGGGGCCGTTTGGCTGCGCTCTTTCTGGGTAAAAGTTCATTCGTTAGTCATCAGGAGGCCGTTTGTCCGGTTGCTTGCTGTTCAGTAAAGGATCTGAAGCCAATGAGAGGAGACAAGGTCTTAGTATTGGTCCATGCCTAGCAGGGCATGCGAGGGCTGCACATTTCCGTGTTTTGTGGATCCGCTATCCTATTGGTCACTTCCATGGTCACCGGCGATGAGGTGGGGGTCCACCATACTCGGATCCTCCGCCGTAGGGTCCACCAGATGGAGGACCAGGATATTGCTGCTGGTGCTGGTGCAGCTGGCCACCTCCGTAATATTGTTGTCCGCCATAGTTGTCATGACCATAGCTACCGTGGGGAGGAGGGCCGGACCCATACCCACCTTGAGTAGGTGGCGGTCCGCCATAGCCGCCTTGGTAACGTCCATCCTGGTAGCCCCCGTGGTTTTGTGGGCCGGGAGATGAATTATACTGGTTGTGCTGGTGCTGGCCGTAACTACCATGATGGCCGGCGCCACTCTGACTATTTCCATAGCCTTGCTGGGGACCAGGCGGTCCTGATCCATATGGCGATCCGTGCGAAGGTTCATCAAACGGCGTCCCACCTACATAGAAGGGCTTTGAAGGGTCATCGGGCCTGTGTACATACGAGTGACCCCCGGATGGACTCTGTACGTGATGCGCTGCCGGAGCGTGTCCAGATTGCTGGCCATATCCTCCTGGGTTATAGGGTCCGGAAGAAGGGCCATACGAAGACTGGTTCCCGTGCTGGCCAGGCTGGTATTGCGCAGGAGGCGCTGTTCCACTGTAGCCGCCAGAAGGAGATGGCGATGATGAGTATCCATAATTCTGATTTTGGGAGCCATGCTATAGCGGAGATGATTAGCAAACTCTTCAACTTGGCGCAATGCATGTGAGACGCACTTGACCGTGTGCACCGAGGAGACCACCAAGCATGCCTCCAGCAGAGTGGCTGGAGGAAGAATGCGGCGGTCCTGAGGAGGAGCCATAGCCAGAATGCTGGTTGTGCGAGGCAGTTGATTGGTTGTTGCTGCTATTGTTATTATTGCTGTGTGGCTTACTTCCACCGCCCAAGACGGAGCCGATCAGGGAGCTTGCGATTGCAGCAGCGCCTCCACCTCCACTTCCACTGCCACTGCCATGCGATGCGCCCGAGCTGCCGTGCGAGGAGCCTCCAGACAAGAAGGAGGATGCTAGGCTGCCGAGGGCGCCGCCGCTTCCCTGGCCATGGCCCTGCTTCCCCAGGACGGCATTCATTGCCATAGTCTGTCGTTGCGGTCAGCAAAGGAAGTGTGTGGCAGTATGAGGAGCACAATGGGCCAGCAGACGTACGCCGAGGCCTCTTTCACCTCCACCTTGTGTGTCAAGGCCGCGAGTGGAGTCTGAATCAGGATGTGTGTTGGGGGTGTCTGGCGAGCCTGGAGGACGCGAGAACTGGCTGGTGGTAGAAGCAGGCATGGGTGTGCTAGAGGGGGTGTCGACGCCGGGCGCTGGTTCGGTAGGGATCTCCCACTGGGCGTGGCTGGTGCTCAGTTGGACATAGTAATACTTTCGGGCGCTGGAGGGAGGCAAGTCAGAGTGTGGTCGGAGGGCGTGTATGTTTGGGCGCAGTCACCTAGCGTCCCACTGCGCGATCCTGATGGGTTGTGAGCAATGATTCGCAGCCACGTGCAGATGCCAGCGCAGAAGTAGAGACTTACCAGCCTCGCGGCAGGCCTGGGGGGCCCTCATTCGGGCCAACGTCTGCCGAATCAGACATGGCGAGGGTGAGCAGAGACAGGAGGAGGTGACGGCGTAGGGGGTCGAGGACAAGAACGAGATGAAGAGGTTAAGGGTAGGCTCGCCGGATGAAGTGAACTGCTGCAGGGGGATGCCTGGCTGGAGGTCGAGGTGAGCGGCGCAGGAGGTGCAAGAGGTGCAGGCGTGGCAGGCGCGCACCACGGAATCCGCCCCGCACTTTCCACCATGTCTTGTTGCTCCTGGTGATGACCTCGATCAACTTCACTGCACTCTGTCACCCTGCAGCCATATGTGTGCAGTCTCGTCTCCGTGACGTACATTATCTCTCATCTGGCCTCTCATGGGTGCTGAACGGTACAGTAGACGTCGCGGGGGGGAATGGCCACTGCCGTTCCCAGATGCTGCATCCTCAAACATCGTCTTCCGAGTCATTTCCCATCTTCACCCTCATCGTATTCACCACATTGGCGCACTGGGCGGCTGCCCCAAGTAGTCCCCAGCCCTGATCGATGCAAGTAAAAATGACCCAGCGTCGACAGAGATCGCGACAGACGGGCCAGGATCGAGCCATGGCCCGTCGCACAAGCACATCGACGTCTTCCGTATCCACGGGGTCGCCATCGACAGCTTGTCCAGCCCGCACGCACACTCAGACACTCACTGCCCAACCCTTTCACAACATCCCTACCATGCATACGTAGGCTCGTACGAGTACTCCACTCCCTCTGTCCAGTCCTCGTCGCCACTCTTCTCCGAATCGAGAAAGTCCTGTTCCTTGAACTGGTTCTCCGCCGGTCTCAGGTTGTCAATGCTAATCTCCACCACTTCACAGAGGCCTTGTCTGGGCCCCTCTGCAAAATCTGACTCTGACTCCGACTCACTCTGCTCTTCTTGTTGTTGTTTGATGGTCAAGCGTTGGCTCCGTCTAGTGACGACCTCTGAGAGCTCCTCTGACGCCGTTTCTTCACCTGGGGCACCGTTGGCGCTAAAATGTGCCGCGCGATTGTCACCCACATCCTTGCCGGTTGCCTCCCTGTAACAGCGGAAGGAGGCCAGTTCCGGCGCAGGTGCCCTGGATCTTCGCTTGAAGATTCTACTCATGCCATGGATATACTTTTCGCGAAACTGCGCCCGATCGCGCCAGCTGATGCTGAGCATCGCTCGCACCACAAGATATCGCAGATCTCCGAGATCCTCCGCTGCCTTCTGCAAGGACCCGAACAACGTCTCTGCAGCTGACACCTCCCACTTCCGCAGGTTCAGCAATTCAATCCGCTGCAAAGATGCTGGCCACGTCGGCGTCAGTCCATTTGGGAGGAGGTCATCGAATAGAGGTTTATCGTCCTTGTCAAGCGCCACAGCGCTGTAATACGTCGCATCCATCTTCAGGGATCGGAGCTTTGGGCACAGCGAGCCTAAACGGCCGGTGAATGATAGATCAAGATACTGATTATGGCTAAGGTCGAGTGAGAGGAGAGTAGAGCCGTGCGTTTCGAGAAAGGCCTCGACGTCGGACGAAGACAGGTAGCCGTTATTGATGATGCGCAGATGGCATATCGTTGAAGGCAAACTGGTCAAGAAGTCCCATTCTTCTCCGATGCACGATTCAAGCGAAAGACTTTTCAAGTTCCTCAGCGGCCGTAGTAATATAGGCAGTGGAATAAAGTCGTCGCTCGCTACTTTGTGCTTTTTGGGCGAGACTTGACCTGCCTCAATCGCAAGACGAGCTAGCTCTAGATGCTCCGTCTGCTCAAAGACGGGACTGTCGTGTGCTCTTCTGACCGCTTCGTTCGCTGCCATGCGATCGCTGACCATCAGGTTCGTGTTCCATCGCCAGCTACGCAGTCGGATATCACGTTGCTCGAAACCAAGAAGGAAATTGTCTGGATGAAGTAGTTTCGAGGGATATACGCTTGACCGGAATGGTGGTTGATCAGAATGTTCGACAATGTGGACGGCTTCTAGCTGAGGGCACGCACCGGCCAGTTCAGCTAGATCGATCAATCCGATTCCCGTCGCCGCATGCGACAAGTAATCGGCATGAATCTCTAGGCGGCGAACTTTGACCGCGTAAGCTATGACTGTGGACGATTGATCTTTTTTCAACGTGCTCAAGAACTGGTGTGGGTCAATGTGAGAAAAGAAGGGCGGGCTGCGATAAAGTGCTGTTAGAGCGGGCTCGACAAAGGCTCTGCAGATTGTAGCGGATGAGAGGAGCCATGTTCTCGAAGCGTAATTGAGGGGCCAGGCAGCATGTTGGAAGATGCAAACAAGTATCTCATACGGGAGCGTGGCCCATGCTGGTATGACTCCGTCAGAAGGGATCTCTTGAGCAGGTACGCCCTCGTCGTTCTTGGGAGGGCGCTCGCTCCTCCACTTGCGTTTTATGGGAAATCTTGTGTCGGGCTGACGTGGCCGAGGCCTTGTACGTGCGGTCGATTTGCTGACACTGCTTTTCTTGCGCGAAGCCCGTGCGGGCAGCGCTATGGGCTCGTCGTTCGAGATGCGCCGTCTCTTTCGTGTGGGGAGCAGCTCGGGTTCTGGTTGGGGATCGTCAAAGTCGTTGAAGTCATCTCCGTCGTCAGAGCTCTCGGCGTAGGAGATGACCTTTGTTCTCGTGGAGCGCGCAGCAGATGGCCTTGCCTTGGACCGCATCTTCAATGGAGCATCTGCTAGGGCTGAAAGTGGCCTTGGGCGCAGGGCGATTCCTTGATGGAGGACTGGGGCTGTGACGTACCGACTGGTCTGCCGCAGGAAGGTTCGCAGTCCGTGCTTGAGGCGTCGATTGAGCCTCATCCCTCTAGCGCCGGATCCGCCGATCCCTTGGCCCCGCCTACTCCAGTCACGTGTCGTCGCGTTATCAGGCTCTTGCGGCGCGACTTCCCTGCAGCCCTGATCGCCTCTACATCGAAGACTCCAGTCATGCAGCATTGAGCGCATTGTTCCAGAGCTAGGAACCAATCGCTCGACATGAACGTGACTCCTCCATTGATAGCGCCCCGCGATGTGAGTCCCTGACAATTCCAATCTGCCAGAGCAAGGCTTGCTAAACTCTTCCAGACGCACACATTATGGTTCAATGCTCCCAACGGCGTTGGGACCCAGAACGACAATGCGACTGGTGCGCAGCCTCAGCATCACCAGAACCAGAGAAGCAGAGCCTACCCCAATGCTCAATTGACCGTCTTACAGCAGCTAGAAATCGACGAGCAGCGGCTCCGTCGCCGCAAGGAAAACATTAGGGGGTTTGGCGCTACATGGCTGAAGCCGCCTGGAGTCCCCAAGACCCTTCAAGCTATGATTGACGAGGCTCAGGAACGAGCAGAGCAAGAGAAACTGGCCCTTCACGAGGCACAGCAAGCTGAACAACAAGCTGCTGCCGAGGCTGCAAATCGTAACCTACAGGCTGGAACCTTCAACTTCGGCACTGATGGTGGCGATGAGGCTGATGTAGACGAAGAGCTTGGGGAGCGAGATCTTGACGACGACATCCCTGAGGCGATTGGCGTCACCTTCGACGACGGAGAGAACGGCACGCCCCATCCAAGCGATATGGAAGATTCTGATGACGACTTGATTGACAATGAAGTACTTCCCCATTCTGCTTGGAACCTCTTAGAAGTCGCTGACACTCTCCGAGGCCGAAGAGCAAGACCTCGACGACGACATACCGGAGGCTGGGTCTTACCAGCATACCGATACTGACGTGGAGGACGAGAGCACAGATGAGTCGAGCCCAGTCGTGCCGGGTGCGACAATCATACAGGATTTCAACCCGCCCTTGACCAGCGCCGTGGCTACGGCGGATGATGCGAGCGTCCCTGCAGACAGCTCCATGCTTGAAAGCAGCCCGTCCATGTCTAGAGGAGCCTTTCAGCGTCCTTTGCCATCCACGGCTTTTGCGCGACCACCACCTCGCAGTCGAATAGGTCATAGACCACCTCCAAATCAGCCGAACTTTGGTGGTCCTTAGCACACTACGGATCATGCTCGATAGAACATACTTCTCCGCAACTGCGGCGTACTAACGCGCTTTCTTTCTTCAGCGCATCCTCCATGTGACTCGTGACTCCAGAGGGCCGCCCGCCGTGCTTAAAAATGACGTAGTGTATGTTTCGCGTATTCGCGTCTCTCAGAACAGCCTGACCCACCAGAACAAAACGATGACTGCGGCGAAGAATATCAACCAGATTTTCCAGCTGACGCCGGTCTTCTCCGCCATGCGCAGCATCCTATTCATAGTCCCTCGCAAGCGTACTCGGGTGCTGTCAAACGTGTCATTCATCTTTTCTGCGAGAGCCGTCGAGTCGCGGATTTCGTCGCCAATGGCTGAGGTGAGCTAGAGATCACGTCAGTAGGTGTGATGCTACAGAAGATTTTCCAACAACCCACATCTTTCAACATCTTTACTCGAGCGCTCATGCCTTCCACTTGATCATCGTTCTGGCTTTCTAATTCGCTCAATACAGCATCGCTGTACTGGCCCTTCTTGTTCGGCGTCGCAGAGCGGAAACTGCTGTTCATGACGGCGGCACCCCCGGCATTGGGGTACGCGCCAACAGCGTTGTTGCCTTTTGGTCCACTGTAGCCATAGCCTGAATTCGGCCGAGGCGAGTTCGACTTATTCCTTGTCTTAGAGGCATCGTAGCCGGAAAAGAGCGCGTTGCGGGCAGAGTCACGATTCGAGAATCTTTAACATGTCAGCCAATGTCGCGTGGGGCTTCCATATGCTTTGTACCTACCTAGAGGCCATGTTGGGTTCGTCGCATATCAGGTAGAAGAGAAGAAGGACTTGGACAATCGTGGCCTTTGTGCAACTCAACGGGAAAGTTTAGCGCCGACTAGCTCGAACGCGTGCCCTCGCTCCGCATCTTCGCGTCGCGTAAAGTGTATGCTCTGACCTTCTTCAATCCACATGGTTATTTCAACACTGGTCGATATACAAGAACGAATCAGCGTAATGTCTATGGGACATGTGAGCCGGCGGCCTGCTCGTATGTATCCATCCTGTCTGCCTTGATGTTCACAGCTAACTCAACAATAGACGCGCCTGGCCCTACCTTTCTATCATATACGCCCAACGGTAGGAGGTTGATCACAGCAGGCACGAATGATTCATTGCGTGTCTTCGATACGCGAAGTGATGGTGAACCGACGAACGTCGATGACTGCAAAGACTCAAACACTGCACTTGTGTCGAGGGTATGTTGCTTTCCTACACTGCTTCTGGAGACGAACCCTCACTAACGGCCCACTAGAATGACTTCTTCATCACTGGCTCAGAGGACGGCTCTGTTTGCAAGTTTTCGCTTGATACGAGCGCGCTGGATGAAGTGCTCGTCAGATGCACCCTTCCTATCCGCGATCTTGCACTCTCACCAGACGGAGAGTGGGTTGCAGTTGCCAGCGAGTAAGTCTCTCCCCGGACCAGCACGATCGCGAAGCTAACCTCTGGTTAGGGAACTCGTGATCAAGATTGTGAACGTTAGAGACATGAGCCGCGTCATCTACATTCGCGATCTACCCAAGCCACCGAAGCATTTGACCTTTGACTTTAGTGGTGATATTCTGGCCGTCTCAGGCTCGGACGGCATCGTCTATTTGTATAAATCATTCAAGACAGGTGAGCCCGTGTTGCTGCGGAAGCTTGACGGTCTCATTCGATCTCTCGACGTGGACAGCCCAGTCAGCTCTTCGATTGCCTGGCATCCCGACGATCGCGCCTTCGCGGTCCCGACTGCGACGCGAGATATCCAAGTCTTCTCGCACAACGACTGGGAACCTCAAAGAGCTTTCAAGTCGGGGCACACAGGCGATATCACCGCGCTGTCGTGGTCACCAAATGGTGCCTTGCTTGCTTCAGCTGGAAAGGATAATGCCTTGGTCATTTGGACAACAGACAAGCAGGAGAAGATCCAGGCTCTCACCGGATTGAGCGCAACGGTCACTGCTATCAAATGGCATCCTATAGACAACACCATCTCTTACACCAACGAGGATGGGGAGCTCATCATCCATGCTGACATTGTACCTCAACAGCATGCCCATCTCCTGCAGCAAAGCCTTGCCCCGGCACCATTCATACACGATCCTCTTGCCGAGATCTCAGGCAACGTACGGAGGGTTCCTGTAGCACAGAATAAAGAAGATCCCCCTCGACAGGCGCGTCACCAAACCCCGGACTCACTAGACGATATCCTGGATTCTGACCACGGCTCGGATCTTGAGGGTTTCGTCGAGGATGATGATGGTGCTGGGTATGGTGAAGTCAATGGCAACGGGAAGAGACCGAGCGCGAATGGTTATGGTGGACGGAGCGCAAAGAGACACGCTCCCGCACTGGCTCGGGTACCGCAAGTGCACCAGTCATTCCAGCCAGGAAGTACGCCATGGCGCGGTAACCGACGTTATCTTTGCCTCAATCTCACTGGATTCATCTGGACCGTGGATCAAGAAACACACCATTCGGTTACCGTTGAGTTTTACGATCGGGATTTCGAGCGCGATATCAAGTTTACCGATACCTTCAGATACGACCGCGCTTGTCTGGGTGAGAAGGGTGCACTCTTTTCGAGTTCACCTGCAAACAATGAGCCATCCACAATATATTACAGGCCGCATCAGCATTGGACGTCGGAGCGATCAGACTGGAGAACTACTCTCCCTCCTGGTGAAACCATAACCTCCCTGGCTCTGAGCGAGTCGTATATCATCGCCACAACATCGGCCAACTACGTTCGTGTATATACTCTGTTCGGCACGCCCTTCAGGATCTATCGGCAGAAGAGCTCTCCGACTGTTGCGTCGACAGCATGGCGGGATTATATCATGACTATTGGCAATGGTCCAGTTGGCGCGGACGGGTCCACAAGGCTTCACTATTCGATCGAAAACGTCAAGCGCGATGAGACATGTCAAAACGAGGACGTGATCGCGCTCCCAGACGGATCCACACTCGAGAACGTCTTCTTCTCAGACGCTGGTGACCCATGCATCTACGACTCGACAGGTGTGCTTCTTGTCCTTTTGCACTGGCGAACACCGGGGCAAGCCCGCTGGGTCCCAATGCTGGACACGAAACTGCTCGAGCGTCTTGCTACCGGCCGAAAAGACGAAACCTACTGGCCTGTGGCATTGGCCCAAGACAAATTCTTCTGCATCATCTTGAAGGGAGGCGAGAGGTATCCTTACTTCCCACGGCCACTCTTGAACGAGTTTGAGCTACAAGTGCCACTCGAGACGGCATCCTCTCGGCAGTTCAATGGCGGGTCAGCAGAGGCCAAGGCTTTGGAGGAGACGTTCGTTCGGACAAGCATACTGCATGGCCTGCATGAAGATATGGTCAACAGCACGAACTCGACGCACAACCAACGATCCGAACTCTCGCAGAAGCAACTGAGTATCGACAAGACGTTGCTACAGCTTCTGGCGGCAGAATGCATCGAAGGGGAAGAAAAGGGCATGAAAGCACTGGAGATTGTCAGTCTCATGCGCGACAGCAGCGGGCGCATGCTCGAGGCAGCTGGTAAAGTCGCTGCGCGTTACGGCAGAGACGTGTTGGGCGAGAAGATCCGCGAGCTAGCTGAGAGGAGACTGGTCGGATTGGATGATGAGAGTGCTCTTCAGTAAACGAAGCAGCAGACGCATTAACGACCGGGTGTGGGTATTCAGGGGCATTAGCATTGGCGTTGTTGACAACACTCAAGCATTTGAGACTTTGCAAGTTGTAACCTGGGGGAGTGACTCGAGTGAGCAATGAATATGTCTGAGCTCCCCATCCGGGTTGTCGCTCAAGATGACGTTATCAGCGGGCGGGCTTGAGCTGCAGCTTCGGAATGCGTAGCGAGAGACAATCTTAGCAGCATCAAGTTTCCCAGCTTCTCTACAGTCTGCTTACCAGCTTCCAATCTTTTCTAGCTCATTATCCCTTATGCGTGGCCTGCACGCTCGAAGCGTCTAAATGACAAGCTTCGCTACTCATCACTTATTCGCGCGCATGCAGCGCAATGCTGGTTCCATGCTTGCTCGGACGGCCGCCCGTAGCCATAAGGAGGGTTACATATGTTCTTCGTGCCTTCACCGACAGAGGCGATACCTAGCAAACCTGAGGGAACTCAGCTCCGTCGACGGAGTCAAGATTACTTCTACTGGAGCGCGGCGGGGTTTGAACACTGGCTTGGACGGTCCCAATGTCCGCAATGGCAGGGAAATCAGACCAGACCCGAGGACTCTCCAGCTGGGAAAGAGTGCGCAGCCCCCCTCCATCCTGCAACCTTCTGGTACGCAAGCTGACATGGACCAGCTGTAAGCATTCTGCATGACCGACTTCCCACCCTGCTCGCATCCCCGCTCCCGTCCGAGATCCTGTCGCCTCAGATCACGCTTCACCTATTTCCTTCTACACATCCACATCTTCCCACTGTCTCGGGACGAATAGCGTACCTGGCAGCATTGTGGACAGCACCAGTGGCTTGGGGTCGTGTCCCGGTCCTGGGTAACATCAGGCTCGTCATACTGTCGGAGCGCATGGTCAAGAACGGCTGCGGAGACGCCAAGTTTCGCAACGAGAAGCTCATCGTCCGCTGGAGGACGTGCGGCAAGACTAAGGGTAGAGGGGTAGGTGGATTGTACAAAGGCATTGGCGGAGGTGGGGATCAAGTGGACAAGATTACCGAGTTTCTGGGCGGCGACACGGCGGACGATCAATCCGAATTCACGGGTCTCTTCGTCTTTGAGTTCGACGAAGAGGGCAGAATACAGAAGCATGTCATTGAGCATGCGCAAGAGGGTGGCAATCTGGAGAGAATGACACGAGTGGTGTCAGTGACCGACTGGCTGATTGGGCTTGCTAAGGGGAAGAGTGGCCAGGAGGGGGGCCTGGCATTGGGGTACTGCGAGACGGGTCAGAGGGACTCAAGGCGATATTTGAAGGAGAAGCCGCATGGTGGAGAAGATGTCTGAGGTGGTGATTCGGTGTATGCATTTGTTCGGCGTTGGTTTCAGGGAAGGATTGCATTGGGCGGAGTCTGAGAGGTACTGGGCCGTCTCTTCTGCCCAGATGTAAATCTTCGCACTCCACTACTCCGCACGCAGCGACGTACTGTCTGTACTATACTCAGCACATGACGAAGACACGCACGATAACAAGCTTTTCTCTAATGCTGATCGTTGGTCATGAGTTCGAAACAGACTCCACGCTCGGCCTCACTATCCGACGGCCGGAGCGGGGGGGCGCCAGTCAATTGGCCGGTCCAATGCCGCGGGCTGGAGCAGTCGCGCCTAGGGTCAAAAAAGTTGCGCAATTATCAACGCTAGAGTCCGTCCAGCTCCTTTGCGAGTCACCATCACCAGACAGTGACTCCTTGACCTGCCGCTCTTTCACCGGTAGTCCAGCGAAAGCAGACCATTCCCTACCTACCAGCTACGTAGCGGCCAGATTCCGACGGTCTCGTCTCGGATCCCGATTGGATCGAGTCTTCCTGCCTATCGAGCACCGCGGTCCTCAAGAACTCATCTGAACGATCCAAAGCTTCATCAGAGGTCGCATTCCAGTCGCAGAAATGTCGCCAATCGGTGGTTCGTCCGCCAAGGATACCAAGAGAGAGTCGGGTCTTGCCCGGACCGCAGGCTCAGGTATGCGCAAGGGATGACCCCACGACTTCTTCTTTATACTGACTCAATGCAGCGGCCGCTGGTATCTCCGAACTTCTCATCTTCCATCCCGTATGCCTCGAACAATCGCACGCTTGACCTCGGTCACAGAAAATAACATGGGCATCAGGTCGACACCATTGCAAAGAGATTGATGAGCAATCAGACTCGCGTATGTAGTCGCAGGACTCGCAAAGAGGCCGTGATGACTGACAGTTGTCTCAGATTGCTGGCGTTTCGCAATTCAACAGTGTCATCTTCAAGGACAAGGCGGGAGCACCCTTCGGGCAACGTGCTGTGTCCCTGTTCCCTGGTCTGGGCTATGCAGCAGGCTACAAGGTGAGCATTAGGCGCGGTCGACTGCCCTTCTACTGTTTCTAACGCATCTCATTCAGATCCTGCAACGAGTCTACAAGTACGCCGGTCAACCTTACGTCCGCGACTACCTAGCAAAGAACCATGGCGACACTTTCGACAGGACCTTTGGCAAGGGCAATGGCAAGGCTATCATGAACGCCTTTGCCGGCAGGTAAGACGAGCTGGTGAATTTGACTATCGGCCAATACTAACCAAGGGCTTCATCTTCAGTCTGATCGGTCTTGGTGAAGTGTTTCTCCTGCCTCTGGATGTGCTGAAAATTAAGCGTCAGACAAATCCAGAGGCATTCCGAGGCCGCGGTGTTCTGAGGATCATTGCCGACGAGAATGTCGGTCTCTACAGAGGTTGGGGATGGACTATGGCCCGCAACTTCCCTGGCTCCTTCGCTGTGAGTGAAAGATGAAATGTCTTGGCAGCGACATGCAGCTAATGGCAACGACAGCTCTTTGGTGGTTCCGCAGCTGCAAAGGAGTACTTTTTCAAGCTGCAAGACTACAACGCGGCTACATGGGGACAGAACTTTGTGGCATCCATCTGTGGTTCAACGGCATCTCTGGTCGTGTCGGCGCCTCTGGACGTCATCAAGACCAGAATCCAGAACCAAAACTTCGAGGTCAAGCGCAGTGGCTTCTCCATCATCGGCGGCATGTTGAAGAACGAGGGACCCTTTTCCTTTTTCAAGGGTCTGACGCCAAAGCTCTTGATGACCGGGCCCAAGCTCACGTTCTCGTTCTGGCTGGCTCAGACGCTGATTCCCTTCTTCGGCACCTTTATGTAAAACTAGACTCGATGCTCATAGAGAACATGGGAAAAGCAGCATGGCGTTTACGGAG
This sequence comes from Taxillus chinensis, assembly GCA_023512835.1. Classification (NCBI taxonomy): domain Eukaryota; kingdom Viridiplantae; phylum Streptophyta; class Magnoliopsida; order Santalales; family Loranthaceae; genus Taxillus; species Taxillus chinensis. The sequence continues at coordinate 97,255 of JAKCVP010000397.1, read as the reverse complement.
TGGCATTTGTAGTGCGCAGAGGACGACGCCTCTCATGATTATTCGAGAGACAGAGGGCCGGACGAGTCAGTCAGGACGGCGAAAAATGTACATCCCACTCACACACTATTATCGTGCGCAGACACTCATGACCAGAGTCTATGTTTGCAACTGTCTAGTGCAAGCGTGACAGCAGAGGTTGGGCATCACGTGGGCGTCGCATGGCGCGGCCCCCTTGGCGGCGGGCGGGCATCTTTGTTCAGCCGTCAACCTCCAGCGTCGGCCTGGAGGCAGCACCTACACCGAGCATCGACTGGCCCGACTATCACCACTTCTTCTCTCAGCCCTGACTTGCTTCCTCACTTGCTGAACCTGCCTCTCACATTCCACTCACACTCCCTCTCAACATGAATCCAGAGTAGTACGTCGCTCTTGCCAGCTCCACCCTGTTCCCCCCGCCAGCCCTCTACAATCATCATCGTCAACATCGCCCTCCTGCACCTCGTGCTGAGATACGCTCAACCCCATCTTTTGCCCCTCACTCACTCTCTCACTCGCTCTCTCACTTGACGCTGACTTGATCTTTCTGTGCACAGAGTCAACCCTCCTCAAAAGATCCCGCTCCTACCTTCTCCCGGCCATGTCTACTTCTACGCCGCTGCGCGCTCTCCGCCTGTTTCCTCCACACGCTCTTTGCCCTCTCTGCCTTCTTCACGCAGACCTGTCAGGCTCTACAACTGCTGTCCACAATCTTTCCTTACTCTCCTTGACTTGCTTTCCTCCGCCAAAATGTCTTCCGGCATTTACGACGACCCAGACCCTTTCGCCATGTTCGGGGTCGCTAACGACCACAGGTACGACTACTTGTTCAAGCTCCTGCTGATTGGAGACTCTGGTGTCGGAAAGTCCTGCTTGCTACTTCGTTTCGCCGATGACACATACACCGAGAGCTACATTAGTACCATTGGTGTCGACTTTGTACGTTGGCCCTCCATTTGACAAGACACGCGCACACCCGCGCGGGAGTCCGAAATGCAGGAAGCTGCAACTATCATCTGCGCTGTCTTGGAGTATTCTGTGGACAAGCAAACTGACCAATTTCTAAGAAAATCCGCACAATCGAACTCGATGGCAAGACCGTGAAGCTGCAGATTGTAAGTTGTAACTTGTCACGCACGCTGCCAAAGCACCGATGCACATGACTCGACGAACTCGATTCGCTGAACAGAATGACTGACTCGCTTCGAAGTGGGATACCGCCGGCCAAGAGCGTTTCCGCACCATTACCTCTTCCTACTACCGCGGAGCTCACGGCATCTGCGTTGTCTACGATGTTACGGACATGGACTCTTTCAACAACGTCAAGCAATGGCTCCAGGAGATTGACCGCTACGCAACTGAGGGTGTCAACAAGCTGCTTGTAGGCAACAAGAGCGATATGACTGACAAGAAGGTCGTCGAGTACACTGTCGCAAAGGTATGTCTTCTTTTTGTTTGCTCGCTTCGCTCGGATCGACAGTTGCGACACGCTTGAGCTACCTCGAGCGAGGTAGGTGCAAGGATCCGTTGGATAGTCACTGACGAGGCTACAGGAATTCGCCGATAGCCTAGGCATCCCCTTCCTCGAGACCTCAGCAAAGAACGCCAGCAACGTCGAGCAGGCCTTCCTAACCATGGCCCGCCAAATCAAGGAGCGCATGGGCAACACCACAGTCAACAACAAACCCACCGTACGCGTCGGTGCAGGCAGCAACGTCCAATCTGGCTCTGGCGGCGGCTGCTGCTAGAGCAAGCTTCCTACCTCCCTAACAAACAGCGCTCAAGCTGCAGCTTACAGGCTAGGAGAAATGCATTGAAACGGCAGTCCTATCTGAGCATTGCAAGCATCAAATGCCCCGTGATCATGACGGCTCAACGGATGGGATGCGCGAGATTGGAATCCATGTGACAGGCTGGCAGGCAGGCAGGAGGGCTGAGGCTGGGGCGGGCAATGGTCTTTTTTCCAGGTTTGGCGTCCAGTAAACTTTTTCCACCCGTCCTCCTCCTCCTCTTTTTTGCAGTAGTCTAGTTTTGGGCTCCTCGCAAGTTCAGGTCAGCCGAACATTGGTTCCAGTAATCGAATTTGAGCTTGCTAGACGCTGGATTTTTGTCGTGTTTGACTAACTCTTCTGTTGGTGCTTGAGTGGGCATGTGTCATAGTGTGCTTGTATTAGATTGCTGCCTGTCTACCTAGCCTTTGTGTCCTGTCTCATGCTCCCTCTTTCCTGATGGCATCTGCATCTACGTGCACTGTTCATGCTTCATTCACATTTCACATCTTGGATTATCTTGCATAATGTTGATTCAACCATGAATTACATTGATAACCCCACAGCCCTGGAGGACTCAAGCTTCAACTCAAAATGTCTTGAGCACCTCGTACATCTACCTACCTACCTAGGTATCTTACCTTCTTTTGAATAAATCAACATTCGAATCATCTTTGCACGTCTTATATTAGCCTGCGCATCGTCACGACTTGTTTTAATTCTACTCTCACGTTCATACCGGATATGCCATTTGTTTTTTTTTAATACCGAATAAGCCATTCACTTTTACACCTGATATGCCATTTACTTTCACACCTACTTTCGCAAGCCATATATATCCAAGAGCCTGTCGTGAGAAAATCTATTCACTTTGCATACTGTATCCTCAGAGACTTGGACTCTTGATCGACAGGTGACTTCTTGACAGAAATACCGCTCAGACAATGAATGTAAGGTACCTGCACCTTTCACCGAAAAGGAAAATCCCCAGCTTTTGTTACAAAGTAGGTAGGTCGTAGATGACATTTGAAAAAAAAAAAAAAAAAAAAAAAAATATCATGAATGCCACGAAAATCTGCCTTGACTTTCATTTAGCACAGTGATACTCTAGCACGATTCTTTTCCATTTCCCAAGTTCCGCTTCCCAGTTCCAATTCCGATCCAAAAATCCATGTAGACAGACCATTACGCCGTCCCATTGCATCTTCCTCCGCCCTTTAATTTTGGAAAGAAAAAAAAAGTGCCGTTTACGAGCATGCTGGTCAATGCCCATGTACACCATTCGACTTGTCCCCGTTGTTTTGTCCCTGCAGCGCAATGCTGAATTGGCCAAAGTACGCATCGAGCGCATCGACTGTGCCCCGGCCCTCGACTAGGCGTACTACACAGCCTACATACCCATCCGGCCTGACTACCACGACACCCTTCGTCTCGCTCGCTTCCTTGTAGTCGCTCGCTTCGCTCGGGGCTGCGCTGGCTGGATGTTCGTTGGCCGTCCCGTTTGTCCCCGTGGCCAGTCGGTCATCTTTCTTGCCATCACTACCAGTAGTTGACTCTTCCGCCGTCGAAGAAGGAGATGAAGAAGAGGAAGAAGAAGCACAACCCAACCACTTTCCCCCGAAAATCTTCGCATGCCCCGCTGCATGAGCGCCCAAGACGCGTAGATCCTCCACGTTGTCGGCATACACGCGATCCCTGTACTCTCTCAGCATGCGCGGCACATGCACGTCAATCTCAACCTCTGTCCGCTGCGCCGCAAACACAGTCAAAAACGTGAAAAAGGGCGAGTGTTTGTTATCGCTCGCGTGATGATCGACAACCGTGTCCGCGCGGTGCAAGTGCCGCGAAAGAAACGACGGGCTATCGAGCGCATAGTGCGCAAAATCGTCGAGTTCTTTATTGACGCTGTGCGGCGCAGGGCGCCCGGCGAAGATGTACAGGCGCCAGCTGCCGTTAAAGGGCGCTTCCTGCTCTAGGTGCACGACATTGGCGTCGCTGACGCGCGTTACGGTCGAGGGCGTAATGACGCGTCCGGAGCGCTGCGTCGTGCTGCCTGCGTCGTACGAGAGGAACAGGGGACTTTGCGCCGCGTGCGCGGGCGACCAGTTGAACAGGTTGGGCGGGTACGCCACGCCGTATCCAGAGGTAAACTCGCAGCTCTCCTTGAACGTCTTGATGAATTGATTCTCGCTTGCTTCCTTGCCGCGCTCTGCATCCTGCACCTCGGCGGCCGCAGGCTGGCGCGTACTAAAGAGCTTAGCGTAGTTGTTGTCAAAGGCCAGGAGGTCCTGCGCGATCTTGCGGCGCTCGCTCTCATAGGATTTGAGGATCGAGCGCGGCGCGATGCCGGATTCGACGTGGTGGATCTTCCAGGCGAGATTCTGCGCGTCGAGAAAGGCCGTGTTCATGCCCTGGCCTGCCTTGGGCGAGTGCGTGTGGCAGGCGTCGCCGCCCATGAGCACGCGCTCGTCGAGCGAGTAGCGCGCGGCAATGCCCTGTCCGATGGGGTACACGCTGTACCAGTCGACGCTCTCCCACTCAATCTCATAGGGCTTCAGGATGGCCTTGGCGTGCTCCTGCACCTCTGCCGCGGTCGCCGTCTTGCGCGGGTTAAAGTCCGGCTGGTCGGACGACGCGAGCTGGATGTATAGCCGGACCATGTTTGCTTCGCGCGGAATGACCATGATGGACCCTGCGTCTGAGTGGATTGTGCACTTCATCTTGATGTCGGGGAAGTTTGTGCGCACCACGCCGTCCATGACACCCCAGACATGCGAAATCTTCTCTTTGTACGCCATCTCAATCCCAAGTTTCTGCCGGATGAAGGATCGCCCGCCCTCGCCGCTGAAGAGGTACTTTGCGCGCACCGTCTCCTTGAGCGCCTGTCCGTCGGCAGTAGCGAGGTCCACGCGCACGGGATACACGGCATCCCCGGCCTCATCAGTCGCAAAATCCGTAATCGTCCACGGCCGATCGACCTGCACGCCATTCGCAGCCAGATCCTTGAGGAACACGCGCTCAATCAGCCCCTGGTGCAGCAGTGTGGTAAAAGGGTAGCGCGCATCGATGAATTTGGGGCACGAAGGCCACGTTCCCGAGCGCCCGATGCCCTTGGCCTCGACGGGATCCCAAAAGGCAACTTCGTAGACCTTGGCCGGCTTGTGGGCCATGATGGCGCGCTTCAGGCCCATGTTTTTGAGGAGATCGAGGGAGCGCGGCTGGATGCCATCTGCGCGGCCGGTGGGGGTTGGTTGGGCGCGGTTGTCAATGTGCTTTATCTTGTAGCCCCAGCGGGCGAGACAGGTGGACAGCAAGAGTCCTACGGGGCCGGCACCAACTATTACAATGTCGTAGGTTTTGGGGCTGGGTTCTGACATTGTGATGGGCTGTTTGTGTCCAGTCCTGACGGCTGTGGTGGTCGGTCGCACTCTGGACGACGGGGTAGATGACGTAGGGGGGCCCAGTGGTAATATCTTACCCACAGCGAAGCAGGGTACTTCAGTCTAGACCTAGGATACGGCAGAACGCAACTGATGGACCAGGACTATATATGCCAATGCCCAGACAGATGCAAAGAGGAGGGGGAAGGTCTGGCCAGACGGCAGCGAGGAGCGACATGCTGGGCAGCGCAGGCGTGGCAGTCGTTCGGCGTTCAGCAAGGCGCGGTTGACAGCGGTTGATAGAGTCGGCAAGACTGACGCCAGACGCGCTTCCCCACCACCCAGCGGGGCTACCAATGGGAGGAGTTTGGGCTCGTGGTTGGAGGTCACATTGCTGAAAGGGCAATGCAAATCGCGTGTTCGGCACCTGGGCACGGAATCGGCAATCTCGAGGGCAATGGAGGAAACGCACGTGACCATGGGGATTGCGCGTCTCCTCTTCACGCTCGTTGAATTACTAGTACATTGTTCATCATCATCATCCTCCATCTGCAACGCCCAACTTCCAAACCCATCACTTCAACAATTTCTTCAGACCTGAAAACAAGCCGCCCCCGCCTCCCCACGATCTGCTGCCTTCCTTGCTCTTCCTGGGCCGTTCCTCGACCACTAGACTTTCTCGTCGGTGCCGTCTGCGTGCTTCTTCTTCTCGGCCTTTGCGTACAGGCTCACGCGCCTCTCCCGACCCGCCTGTCGGTGCTCGAGGCCGTTCCTCACGACCCAATGTGCTAGCTCGTGCTCGACGTTCTCGCTCTGCTCGAGACGACGACGATTTGCTAGTCCGCTCCTCTCGTTCACGTTCACGCTCCCGTTCTCGTTCTCGTTCCTCATGCCGCCTTCGCCGATCATGCTCTCGTGAGCTGCTAGCCCGCGCTTCCTTGCCACTGCTCCTGCTGGGCTTCCATGTGCCAGAAGAAGCGCTCTTCGCCTCACGTGCCTTTTCCTTGCCGCGCTGCTCGTCCTTGAGAAGCGCATCCAACTCTCGGAGCTGAGCTTCCCGCTCTTCCTTGCGTCGTCTGGCAACTTCTTCCGCCTCTCGTGCCAGTCGCAGGTCCTCGCGGATCCGCTCAACTCGCTTAGCCTCTCGCTCAGCCCGACGCTCTTCCTCTTCCGCCGCAAGCATAGCTTCCTCGCGTCGTCGTCGAGCCCAGTTGACGTCTCTGTCGTCGTCAATGTCTTGACTCTCCCCTTTCGAGTACACCTTCGACTCTCGTCGAGACGGCCGAGATGAACGGCCTGACTCTCGTAACACTCTGCTGCTACTGCTCTTTTCCTTGACCTTTTCCTTTGGCTTATCGCTTCGGCTTCGTGGATTTTGTCGTATTTTGACATAGTCACTGGCCTCACTGTCTCTTCGAGACCGGTGGCTTCGAGACGAGCCCTCACCCTTCTCTGCATAGCTTTCTCTTCGTGACGACTTTGATGATTTCTTGGGAGATCCTGTCGTGGGGTCCTTCCCTACCACTGGCGTTTTGGGCGACTCTGGTTCAGGAGAGGCCGTCTCGTTTGATGCTTCCAAAGCGGGAACCCTGTCATCAGCAGCATCTGCTTCGACTTCCTGAGGCTCGCTCTTGCCAGCGTCTTGGGGCACGTCCGTGGATTTCGCAGCCTCTGCCTTCTCCGTGACATGTTCATTTGGTGCCTCGCTACTCTTCACGTCGGTCGCTTCTACTTTGGATACCTCGTCAGTGGAAACTTCCGGGTTTTCTTGAACTGCTTCTGTGCCTTCTTCAGCAGGCACGGCTTTCGCTTCTATGTCCCCTGACAGGTCTTTGGTTGTTTCAGGTGGGTCACCGCTAGTCGCCGGCTCTTGACCAACTTGCTCGTTCTTGTCTGAGTCGTCAGGTGCCTGCGTGCCTGCTGCAACCGCTTCGGCAGCCGGCTCGGGTGGGGCTTGCTCTTTTTCGTCTACGCCTTCTGATGTTTCTGCACTTGCTGTAGGCGTTTCGGAGCTCGCTTCAGGGCTCACGGCTTCGTCTTGAATTGCTGCTTCACTCGACTCAAGTTGCCCTTTGTCTTGGTCATCTGGCGTAGCCTTTGGGGCAGTCCCTTCGCTGAGTTCCTTCGGCGCGGAGGCATTGTCTGCAGCCTCAGATTCAGAGGTGGCCTCAGGAGCTTCAGATGCCGCGGCTGCGGCTGCTTCAGGTGCTTCAGTTGACTGCTTCTCTTGAGGCTTCTCCGTCTCAGCTTCGGTGTTTGATGATATTGGGTCACTCGCCGGCCCTTCATCCGTTTTTCCTTGCTCTGTGCTTGCAGTGGTTGCCGCAGCGTCGTCATCCGTTTCGGTCTTGTTGCCGATTGAGGTTTTGTCTTCAGGCTCTGCCGGTTGCACTTTCTCTTCCTCGCCGCCCTGCTCAGTAGCAACCGGAGTAGCAGGATCTGCTATCTCGCTGATGACAGTGGCCCCCACCTCTTCAGGTCCGCTGGTCTGAGGCTCGGGGCTCTCCTTGGTGTCCTGCTCGGAGGAGCTGTCGACCACCTCGCCACTGCCAGATGCAACAATTTCCTGGACCACGGGGTCTTGCGTCTTGGTAGGCTCCTCTTCGACGGCACCCACATCAGTCTCAACAACATGTTTAGCCTCAGCCACCGATTGCGGAGATGTCGATGATTCCTCAGTATCCTGAGCGTCGTCATCCTCAATGGATGTCGGCAAGCTATCCTCTTTTGAAGTGGGGCTTGAGGTACCATCACTTGATACCTCATCTAGCAAGCTAGAGTCAGTCGTTCCTAAAATTGCTTCGTTTGACGTGTCCGACATTTGCAGAAGGTCTTCTACATCATCGTCAGTGCTTGCATTGCCAGATTCCCGTTCAGGTGCAGTCGATGGCCCTGCAGTATCTGCGTGCTTTTCGGCATCGCCCTCAGCCTGCGGCGGCTCTTCTGCAGCAAGTTCATCGGGTTTTACGATCGGCGCCGCCTCTTCATTGTTATCGTCAGGTGGCTCGACTGGTTCTGCTGGCGGACTGATCGAGTCAGAGGCCGTCGTAGTCTCCGTCTTGGGTGGAATTTGAGGTGTTTGACTTTCACTGTCGGCCTTGGGGCTGTCCTCCTTCACAGGTGTCTGCACATCAGCGGAAGCAGCTTCGGGCTCGGTGGTCGCATCGGGAGCGGATTCAGACAAAGTCGTATTACTGCTGCTGGAATTGTCTTTTGAAACAGACTCTGCGCTGCTCCCCTCGGGCTCCAGATTTTTAGCGGGAAGCAGTTGTGTCTCCTCAGCATCGGCCGTTTCCTTTGGCTGGTTTTGATTAACAACTGAAGTCGCATCGTTGGAGGCCTCTAGAGAACTCTCTGCTGCTGCATTTCCGGAGATCTGCTCGTCTGACGGTGCTGTGGACACTTGGCCAGATGCGTCCCTTGCGGAAGTGTGAACCACTTTGCTGGATGCTTCGCCTGCTTCGGTCAATTCGGGCAATTCGGGTGTAGCTTCCCTTTTGGCGTCTTGCTCCGGCTTCGTTTGAGGTGCAGGAGCATTTTCGTCTTTGGTTGACTCGGTTGTGCCAACCTGATCTGCCACTGACGATGTCTTTCCAGATTCGGCTGGGACATCTACCGTGTTGGCCGAAGTAGCAACATCTGGCGGTATCGAAGTCGACTCTTGTGGTTTTTCGTCTTTCTCGTCGGCTGGGGTTTCAACTTGTGTAGTCTCAGGAACCTCACCCATATTCTCGCTAGATTCCACAATCGTTTTCACATCGGTCTCAGACTGAGCATCTTCTGAGAGTTCCTTGGTTTCTTCCTTTGAGTCTTCAAGGGAGTCACTTGCCTCTGGGCCTCTTGTAGAGCCTGGTTCGGGAGCGTCTTTCGGGTCTTCATCTTCGTCCCTTTTAGCAGCTCCGGACTGATGGTCACCATCTGAGTTAGGTTGTGCTTCTTCACGGTCGCCAGGCGTTGCCGTCAAGTCGGTAGCATCTGGACCATTACTGTCTGCGAGCGCAGCCTTCTCTTCACAGGGTGAGGGTGCGGAATCGCCTTTCGATTTCCCGCTGTCCTCCGCAGTAGCCGGAGGAGCAGGCACGGGCGGTGGAACTTCCTTTGGCGCGGAAGCTGTGGAACGCGATTTGGATTTTTTCGTTGCCTTGGAGGCTTTCCCTTTGGACGTCGAAGGCTCAACTTTCGGTGGGGGACTCGGCTTCCGCACAGCCACCGGCTCCCTCTTTGACTTTCTCGCTTTTGATTTGGACGAGCCCTTGGATCTCGAATTCGATAGGGACTTCTTTGCCTCCTCTGCTTTTGTCCCTGGTGCAAAACTGATTGACTTCTTCTCGGGGACGTCCTTGACTTCGTCTGGGGGGCCGGCTAGGCTTTCCTCCGCCGTCGTAGGTGCTTCGTCTAAGGGTTTGCTAGGCTCCCTGACTTTCGCATCATTCTCTTTATTCTCCGGCGGACTAGTCGAATGCTGTTCTGGAGTAACATGGTCTGGAATATCGGCAACAAGATCATTCTGCGCTGCCTCTGGCTGCGCCTCCTTTTCGTCCAAGTCACTGGAAGCCTGTTTCTTGACCTCGTCGACAGCTGGGTTCCCAGACGTCCCCGAGTCTTCCGGTGGGCTGTCCGGACTTTTAGGTGCATCATCAAGGCTGTCATTCGGCTTTTCATTCTCCTCTTCGATAGATTGCACCGGCTCGCTAGAGGTAGGTTCTTCAGCGGTGGGAGGGTCATCTTTGACAGATGATGCTTTTTCTAGATCTTGAGCATCGCCTGGATGGTTAGCCGTGTCGCTTTGACGCGGTTCAGCGTCATCAGCAGCCGAATCTACTGAGGCAGCGCTTTCCGGCGAGCTGGCCTTCTCGGACTTGTCTTCGGCTCCGGCTTTGGGCGGCGATGGATCGCTATCAGCGTTGGACGCATCTTCTTTTTCCTGCGAGCTTGCTTCAGCTGGTTGCGATTCAGACGTCATTTTCGCAGCAGGTTCGTCAGATGCACTCGGCTCTGCAGCCGCGGTCTCGGGTTCAGCAGCTTCAGGCTTCTCCTCCTCTGCTGGGGGTGCGTCAGGAGCTGCTTCGGATTTCTGGCCTTCTGCGGGAGCATCATTGGCGGTGCTAGTCTCTGTCGCTGGAGCGGAGGGTACGGCTATTGGGGCAGGCTCTTCCGCAGCTGGAACAGCAGCAGTATCTTGCGATGGCGGAGGAGCAGTTCCGTCGCTGCTCTGGCCAGGGCTCTCTGCGGCAGGTGGGGCTTGTGCTAGCCAAGGAGTAAGCGCAAAGCTGTGTCGGAACTGTATTGCGCGTGAACTTACCATCTGGGGACTTGTGCTCTTCATTCTCGGGCTTTTCTTCATCGCTGTCTTCAGAGTCTGTAGCAGCAGGAAGCGGATAAGACTTCCATGATCGCTTCAAGACCATGGGCTGCTCCGGCACAGACCTTGAGGGTGCTTCTGGCGGAGCTGCTACCCATCGCTGCTTCTGCTTGACAGCGCTGGGCTTGACGTAAGGATTGGACCAATTGGCATACTGGATCTTGCCACTGTATCGCCTGCCCGGGGCAGCCATGGCGAAGTGCTGGGGGAAAGAAGAGAAGAGAGGGCATCAGCAGCACGCCATGCAGAGATATAGCGAGGGGGGGAAAGTGAGGCAGCAAATGGCATGGGCGTGGGACAGGATAGCGCACAGACGAATGATGTGCACAGCGGATCTCCAGGAAAGGCCCGTCCCGTTGGCTAGGGCCAGATGGCGTCGAAGGTGGGCGACGAGGGTGGGGATCGAGGAACGCCCCCGACAGCTCTCCTTGGAGGTGCGTATCGCTGGCAGCTCATCAGACGGACGGGCCCAGCGCGGACTGGTGGGAAGTGAATGGACGAAGGGGCTTGGGCCATTTCGCGGGGCGACAGACCGGAGAAAGGGCTCTGTATGTGCGTGACGTGGTCGACTGCGATTTGTGAGGATGCGCAGTGGTGCTGCAGGCATGAGTGGAGCTATTCCTGCTCCAGTCGGCTGCCTCCGTCCAGCGGGACCCGACTTTTCCCACTGTCTCTCCTGGGTAGAGAGGGAGGGGCGGAAGGGAGACTCGTCTGCTGGCTCTTCTCCTTGCGTTCGCGCGCAGCAGGACGTCGTCGAGCGGACGTGTTGGCAGCCGCTGCGAGAGCCAGAGTCAGACGTCGCACCACGTCGAGTTACGCCTCATCCAGCGCTCACACCAATCGCCTCCGAGTCCAGCAGTGTCATGCCAGGTCGCAGCTCCATGCCTTGCCCAACGCCCACCGTCGTGCTCTGGCTCTGCTCCAGCACCATCACACACTCGCACGCTGTCGTGCAGTCCGTCTCGCACACGGCGCCCTCCTCTGCTTGGTCGGCCGCAGGTGAAGCTAGCTGCACGTCGACCGTCGGCAAGAGACAACGTCCAGCCTTGACGGGTACCAGATGAAGGGAGAAGCTGACCGTTTCATCCTCGTCTGCAGAGAATGTCGTGCGCTTCTGTCCAGCAACAAGCCAGGCTGTTGCATCAGCGACAACCTCAAAGACAAATTCGCTTGCCCCTTTGGATGCGTCTGCCTTCTGATGGTCCCACCGCCGTGTGTGACTGATCCGAATCTCGATCAAGACTGCATCGCCAGCCCCGATTATTGGCACATGTCTCGACTCTCCATTCGTGTGCTGACTCAGTCGTACAGTAGCAGTATGCAGATAACGTAGCCGCGGCACTTCAAAATCCACTGTCAACTCATTGGCCTGGAGCCTGGCGCCATATTCCTTGTCCTCCAGGCCCTGAAGATGCATCTTGTCGTTGCGCTGGTGCCACAGCTCGAGCCATTCGCCCAGCTCTGCACGCTGCTCTTCTCGGATACCCTCAATCGCTGTGGTCCATCCGAATTGCGAAAAGGGCGTCATCTGTAGGCAGCCACTCGCCAACGCCTCTTCGAGCATGGGTCTTTGCAGTATCCTTATCATGTTGCTGGTAAAAGTCCGTTCCAGGAGCCGGGTGAGCTCAGCAAAGGGACTGGCTTCCACTGCTTTCGTGAACTGGTCTCTCGACTGCTCCAGCGCATCTTGATGGACAGATCGGTACGTCACATAGAGGCAGAGCCTTGAACCTAGGCGTCGCTCTTCGTCATCACCAGGTACGTCCGTCACTCTTCGCTTGATTCGGTAGATGAGACACACGGGGTCGTGTGCGCTGGCCGTCAGCGGACCCGGCATCTTACCCACTTGAGAGGCCTCAAATAGCTTGCTCGATTCCAGACGAGCAGCAAGTATGTGCACTGGTCCTTTGTTCAACGGCTTGAAGAGAAATTGCGACATGAGCGCGTTCCGTTTGAACAGATCCTGCACAGTCACATCAATCAACAGATCCACGTCGATCGTCTGGCTTGCAACGAATACAAAGTCTCCCTGCGGTGTTGTATAGAGCACCTCGATGCGGACTGCAATCTCGGTAGCCGGCTTTTCCACTTCCCAAGGAATCGCAACAGTGAAATGCGAATCAGGCTGCAGTCTCCCGACCCGAATTTGACCTGTCGACGAGACTTCCAATGCATCTGCACTCGTCATGGCGGAGGCTTCAGAGTGGAAGACACGCAGCCCAGCATACTTTGCTTTCACTTGAAGACTGGCTGCCAGCACTTGGTTTGAGCCGCTTCCTAACCTCACTTGCATAGATTTGCGCTTTCCAATATGTGAATAGGGCACAGCCTTGGCCGTGGCCAGCAGTGCGTTTCTGCGCGGAAAGCACAAGACCGCGGCTCGTTTCGCAGCCCAAATCGAGCTGCCAGCCAGCAGGCTTGGTCGTCCAAGAGGTGTCGTGGGCTCAGATCGCGTCAAAGCTTCTCGCACAAATGCGATCTTTCCAGCATGGACAGATATCTTGTCCACAATATATGAACCGAACGTCGACACATTGGTCTTGAGCCAGATGCGCTGCGATGTCGCGTCGATCATGAGCATCTGATTACTCTCTAGCCAGATCTCACGCAGGGATCCGTCTTCGGCATCAACGAACCTGGCACGGACCCGATCAATCTGCATCGCTGCGACGAGCTTCTGACTGAGCTCGATAGAAATGGAAAAGCCGTCCTGATCGTCCAGCAGCGTGATCGAATTGTCGACCCTAGAGATGCGCATGAAATCATCCAGAGGCACAACATAATCGTAAGGCAACTCCGCCGAGAATGCTACAGTGTCTTTGAACAAGCACTCTGCATCAATTCGTCTTGGGATTGCCTTAGGGCCGACTTGTATCACTTTGGGCTCTGCAAGTGATCTTGCCAGGAGCAGCATCACAATCCTCATGTGTTCATCCTTGCGATTCAACATCTTCAAGCATCTGGCATGCATGCTGAGCATCGAGGTCTCCACGAGCTCCCAGTTTGATTGGCCGTAGCCCATTGATAGTCTGTTGAAGTAGCCCGCTGCCTTTGCGTAGTCTCCACTGGAATACTTTACTACTGCAAGGTCTGCAGCTAGTCGCTGAGCAGCCTTCGGCCGGCTCGAGATGAGATACGCCCAGCTTGCATGATCGCTGAGAGTTTGGTGAAATGCCTGAAAAGAGTTTTCGGTCGATAGAGCCTCAGTAAGTTGAGTGTCGAGGATCCATCGGATGGAGTCATTTGGCTGCTTGTGTTCAGGCTCTGCACCCTCCTCTTCATCGTCACTCTTTGCCTCGCCTGAAGCACCTTGTGCATTTCGAAGATGCAGATCACACGTGCGTGCCGCCTTTTCGAGCACTCTCCGCTGAAGCATGTACAACTCTGCCCTCATTGAAGCAGCGTTTGAGAGTTCATTGTTCTTGATCGGCTGGAAAGACTTCAATTCATGCACACTATTCATGGCTCCTTCTTCATAGACAGCCTCGGGAGATACTGGCGCCTTTCCTAGAACGGAAGCAGGCAGAGATGTTCGGCGAGATGGGAACAAGTCTGCTCGAGGAGAAGTAGACGTGAAGGACGAGCTTGGAGGTGCAGGAAAAGATGGCGAGGCTGTCTGGATCAAGATCTGTCTTGCCGTGGCAAATGTCCATGACAATATTGCGGCTTCAGTCTTGAGCTTGTATAAATCGTCGCTAATGTCAGATAATTCTGTGTGGCTGTATTCGACGCTGTTAGTCCGTGAAAGAGATGCCCGCTCATTAGAGGGGTGCCCATACTGTGACTCCAACTCATGATGCAGCAGTCGGCTCATCGTTGCAATGAAGCGACTTGCGCGTTCGCAGAGGGATGCCAGTGACAGCGCGTCTTCTATTTCGCCAGTAACCCTGACGTCTTCAGATCGTGAGCTAATATTTGCTCTTTCAGTGTCTGTGCTATCCTTTGGGTTTGATAGTCCCGCGCCAGGAGACGCCAGTCGTAGGAGAATGGAGAGTTGGCGTGCGAAGATGTAGCATTTCATGTCGAAGACAGAGATGTTGTTCGAGACTATGAGATCACGGTATGGCTTTGCTGCTTCGTCAATTGGTTTGGGTAGGGAGAGTGCCTGGATCGCGCTTCCTCGTTGCTCTCCCACTTCTGAGAAGATAGCCTTGAGGTCTGGCGAGGCCGGCAAGAAGCTGTTTGTTCGATTACCGGTCTTGTCAAGCTCGAGCTCCTCAATAACTGTATCTAGTCCAGCCGAGAGCTCGTCGTAGATGGTAAGCGCATCCTCGACTAGACCCACGCTCTCGAAAGCCCGACCCAGCCCTTCCTTGAGTACGAAGAAGGTGCAAAAGTTCCAACCAGGCAAAGTCCGTTGTGCGTCTCTTTGTTTCACATCATCCTCGTACTGGGCGACTCTAGTGCTGAAGGACATGAGTATCAGCGTCTTGAATTTTGCGACCACATCATTCCACGCCACGGCGGCTTCGTCGTAGGCTGCAAAAGCATCCGAAGTGGGCGGTCGTCCCTCGCTGGATTGATTGGCGTCGTCCTTGCTCAAGATGACTTGAGCAATACGATCGGGCGCATGCTTACTGGAGTGGTTGAAGTCAGCTTTGAGCTTTTCGACAATGGTACTTGACTTCCTCCCAGTCCATTTGGTAGCGGATGCTGCTTTTGGTGTTGGGGGCTCAAAGTCGCTGCCAGAAGAACGCGACACTCGTGACTCGACTGCCGCGGGGGTGTTTGGCGCTACGACGTGCACAATTAGCCATTCGGAAGCATCATGAGCATCCTGACCGGTGGTGCCGGAGCTCTGAGACGTATTCTCTCGTAGCCACTCGCGAACAGTCTTCCTCGCCGTGGCCTTGTAAGTCTCTTTGTCGTCGCATTTCAGAAGATAGATCTTCAAAAAAGGACTATCCCTAAGGCCTGGAATCTGGTGGCGCTGTACCCGTTTCTGGTTTGAGCGCACGCCGAGGATACTCGCAGAGTCTCGCGCAGGCGCATCCGACGGCCTATTCCCTCCATCAGTAGCATTACGCCGGGACTGATCGGTATCAAGACGAGTTCCCTGAGTTGCAGCACTCGCCACAAAATCGATTTCGAGTGTAGCTATTGACCTGAGGGGTCGACTTGAAGACTTCCAGTGGAGTGTTCTTAGGGGTAACCGCGCTTGAAGGTGCGGCTTCAAGGCCGGAAATAGTCCATCGGGGTCATGGTATTCGACAAGCACCATGATAGTGACATCTCAGAATGCTCAGAAGACTCTCACAGCAAGTCTAGTGGTGGTCTGGCGCCTGTGGGTGAAAACTGAGGAGGAAGGGACGCGTTTTGTTCGAGAAATTTCCAGAGGCTGCAGCTCAGGGGCAATCATGCGAGCATGTACTGTGCGTAGGACCCAATGCCCTGCCAGCGTCCTGCTCGATGATCTATCTCCAGAAATTGCGACGACGTGTGCAGCAGTAATTGCGGTGTGAGGTTTCGACGTCGTGATTGCCCCTCACATATGTCGGCGCAGGCGGGGTCAATCAGGTAGGAAGGCAGGCGCAACGGGCCCCAACGTGGCGTTGCCCCTAGCAACGTAGAGAATGGATGATGTTTCAGCTGTTCAGGTTGGAAGAAACACAACCCTTGCTCTGAAGCTCCTCGTCCATAACAATCAAGCCGCATTTAGGTGGTGGTCTTAAGAGACGCTTGCCCTCGCCATGGATAATTCTACTTCCCCCATCAAGTCTTTCCTCCGCAAACACTCTCCAATGAAGAGTAGAAACAAGCCTCTTCCGCCCGCACCATTCTCGCGAGACGAGAGTCCAACCCGCCAACCGCTCAGACACACGGATGTCAACGTACGCCCAACATCCTCCAATGGCCAGGAGAAGACAAAGAGACGCCTTGCATCTCTATTTCGTAGCTCAGATCGAGGCTCAGAACTGTCCAAATCTACAAGCTCGGCTCACCATGCCTACTCCCGTTCTGTACCCGCAGCACCCATCCAGCGTTCAAGCATAGACGACCAAGGTCTGTATGAGAAGACAGCTTCGCCCCCATCACTGCGTCGTCTGAATGCCAAGGTCATGTCGCTCGAAGAGCAGCTTCGAGATGCGCAGCGACAGTTGGACGCATATTCAAAGAATCCCAAAGCCGCAGAGATTCGCTCGCGGAACAGGAGTCATACTGGACGGGACCGGTCTAGCTCGGCGCAGGGCTCATACGCAGAGATTGACAAGAAACGGCGTCTTGTGCGAGAGCGCAGCAGCGACCGTTTCGACGGGGTGGTGGAGAGCCTGCTGCAAGGATCACAAGCATCGCCTGAACGTCCTCGCAACTACAGTCGTCCAAGTGTCCAACATCATTCGCAGCAGGCAGACGGCAGAAACCGTCGTCGGGCCTCTGCAGACGTGGCGGCAGCATATGAGCGCTTCCTGCAGCTGCAAGCGGAGGACAACAAGCGCCATCACCTGGAGCCGGAGAACAACGAGATTGACTTTGTCGGCGACTACTCGGATGGCGATGACCGCGGAGATGGCGAGGATACCCCAGCACACCAAAAACGCAAGAGATCGGAATTGCGACAGAGCAGCTGGAAGGCGATTCAGGAATACCAAGCGAAGGAGTTCCTTAGCCGTCAATGGGAGCGACAGGGTACAGAGGGCAGCAAGGAGAAGATGTACTACGAGCCTCGTAGGGCGGTCAGCGAGCAGAGCGAACGACCAGCTCAACGCAGCAAACACCACCACGACAAAGCTTTGCCAGCTTCCCCCAAAGCAAGCTCACAGTCGCCTAGCCGACACCAGCGCAGTGCGAGTCTGACAAAGAATGAGCTTCCTAGCGAGGGGAAGAAGGCACAGACACCCCAGACAATCGACGCATCCGGTGGGCCACCCTCGCCAGCTCGACGATACGCGACTAGCCCAATGAAGCTGCTGCCGGTGAAGGAAGAATTCGAGTGGGACGAGGATATATTCTGAGTTGGATGGGTGGGGACCGAGCATTCCTGACGGCGTTAGGGCATGCCGAATTCTGAAACGCGATGGCTACCTAACAGTACGGGATGCCTTCTCTTGCCTTTGGGGTGGTGGGAGCACGTGTTTACCCGCCTGGCATGCCTCGTCGTGGGGAGAGGTGACGACGCTTTCGTAGTGTAGTGTACGGATTACTTGTATTGCAAACACATCAGGAGCAATGGCAGAAATTATGACTGTATAAGAAAAGTATGGTGGTGCGATGCGCCGGTGCCCTGGGAAAGAGCGCGGCTACAATAGCAGAGGTGCCTACAAGCAGTACTGCACTGAGCAGCTGATGTCACCTGCACGGGGAGCCGCCCAAAACGAGCGGGTGCAGGGATGAGAGGCCGCTGGTTGCAGCTTTCTCTATTTTCTATTTTCTTTCTTGTGCGCTGTAGCAGAGGGAGCCACCGAAAATAGCAGGCGGAGGACCCATTGCTGACAGAGACATGTGTTGAGCGTTGTGATTGAGTGGCACCGTGCGGAGGGAATTGGCGCGAGTGGGGCAGCTGCGCGGCACGCACAGGACTTTTTCCAGCACGGATGGCAACGCAGAGCTCGTGTGCCGAGCTACAGCAAACGCAGTGGGTCCAGAAGTCTCCGCGTCTCGTGTCAGGACAATTTGGCAGAAGCAGCCAACGGGATGCCGGGAAATGATTGCAGCTCGCGGGCTGCTGCCAATGAGCGGCGGCGGCGGCGGCGATACGAGCAGAGGTATATGTGCCACGGGCAACGCGCTCGGGCGTCGAAATGATGGATGGGCAGAGTGGGCAGTTGCAGACGACGGAGGCGCGAGCCACAGCGCGAGGTCCAGGGCGGCAGGGCCAATGGCAGGCCGGCGGTGTCAACTGGCTTCGAGCGGAGTCGCGCTGGTGTCGAGTGGTGTCGATGCCGGGGAACGACGGACGAGGGGGGGACGGGCCGACGAGAGGGCGAACGGGCATCCAGGTGAGGTGCGATCAGATGCGTCGACGGGCACCGAGGAGATTCCCAGCAGGTCGTCAGTGTCAGTGGCCGAGCAGGGGCAGCGCCTCAGCACTCACACAGCGCCCGGGGACAGCGGTAGCCGTGGAGCTGGGAGCACTGTCACTTGCACTGGATCGAATGGCGACTGCAGATTGGTGGTCTGATCAACACTGACGGCCTTCCGCGCGTGCCGGGGGGTCCCAGGGCGACTCTGTCCAATTCCCCTCCTGACACGCTGCCGGGATGCATGTGCATGTGTATGTTTGCACAGCCCTCGCTTGCTCGCTGCCTCACGACACCCAGCCAGCACCACCTCCACCTCCGCCAGCCCGCCAGCCCGCCAGACAGCCCTGCTGCGGCAGCGACGGCGGGTATTCAACGCTCTCGCCCACTGCTGCTCCGCCTGCGCGCTGCTCGCTTCCCACCGTTGACCCAGCGGCTTAAGGTTCGCCCGACTGCAGCGCTAGCCCGGCGGCGTCGTTTAGCGTTTCCTTGCCCTGCCTGGCCGTGCGTGCTGGGCTTCCCTCCTCCCTCCCTCGCTCTTTCCTCGTCCCACTCGCCCGCTGCGTTTCTCTCTCACCACTCCCTCCCCAGACTGGCTTTCCTTCTTCCCAACCAGCCCCATTGCTGGGCTTCTCTTCTTCTTCCTCTCCCTCCTCATCCCTCTCTCCACCGCGTGCCCGCTGCCGCGTGTGGCTGTCCACACAGCACTGTTTTGCGCCCACCCCGGCTTTTCTCTCCCCAAAAACGCGGCCCTGCGCGAACCCACAGAGCGTGCGACACCGCCCTCCTCCTCCTCACACCACATTTCCCCAACTCCACCGACCGCGAACCTTCCACACGTCGTTTTTGTTCCCTTCTGTCTACTTCTACACGCCTGTCGTTCAATCATCCCGATTTTCGGTTTCTCTTTTTAAACATCTTGGTCCCATCTCACGCCCGGCGGCCTCTTTCGTCTCATCTCATCTCAGATTGGCTCTCCCGCTCCCGCCTCCAGTGCTTTGGTTTGGGACAATCCGACCTGCTGGAATCACTCCCTTCCGTCACACTCTTCTTGACTGGCCCTCATTGGACGCTCGACACTGCCTCCTACCTTATCTCTCCCAGCCCTTAATACCTTTTGGATTGCCGTCGACTTGTCACCCTGTTGCCCTGCCTTGCGCTGCCACACGCCCACATCTCTAGTGATACCCATTTCGACCCCGTAATGGCTTCCGCAGTAGTGGCTCCCGTTCCCAATGAGAACCGGAGCGTAGCCTCGCGCATGACGAAAGAAGGGAGACGCATCACATATGTCCTGCAGGTCATACAGAAGCCGGAGCGCGCCCGCGCGTGCGGACAGGGCGCAAAGTGTACGTCTCCCCATCCCTTCTACCATTCCCATCATACTCCAAAGCACTCACTGACAACCGCGCAGCCTCGTCCGACCGCCGCCCCGTTGACCCTCCTCCTATTGTTGACTTGCACGTCTTTGAAGGAGACGAGCGAGACGGCCGTGACATTACATTCACATATAATGCCAACTTCTTCCTTTTCGCAACTCTGGAGAATGCCCGTCCCATTGCACATGGCCGTATTCCCGCTGCACAGCAGAATTCGCCGGTATTAACTGGCACGCCTGTCGCCGGTATGGCCTATCTCGATCGCCCTCAGCCAGCCGGATATTTTATATTTCCGGATCTGTCCGTCCGCCACGAGGGCAAATACCGCCTGGCTTTTACTCTGTTCGAGGACGTCAAGGACCTAAAGGATGCAGACACTTACCAGCAAGGAAATGGCGTCCAGGTCCATGGACGTTGCGAAGTCAAGTCTTCCCCCTTCACCGTCTTTAGTGCAAAGAAATTCCCGGGACTTACGGAGAGCACCCAGCTCAGCCGGACCGTAGCAGACCAGGGCTGCCGTGTCAGAATCCGCCGTGATGTTCGTATGCGGAGACGGAACGACAAGGACTCCAAGGAATGGGACAGCTATGAGGATGCCACCGCCGAGCAGCGTGCTAACCGGTCTTCGACCCCGGAGAGCCATGCCCAGCACCAGCTGCTAGCCCAAAATCAACAATCCATAGACTCAACGGACAGGTCACGATCCATGAGCAATGCCAGTAATGCCTCAAACCACCCGATGCAACCATCTCGCAGAACTTCTGCCCAGGACTTGCAGCAATCATACCAAGCAGGCTACATGGGCCACCCCGTTGACGTTGCTGCACAGCAGAGTCAGACGCAGCAGCCAAGCACACCTCACCCAGCCCAACACGCGGTGGCAGCCTTTGTACCCCCGGCCACGCTTTCGGCACCTCCGCCCTCCAGCACCATCACACCACAACCACACATTTCTCAGTCTCCACAAGCCTCTGCGGGCTATGTGCAACAAGGGACCTACGACCAAACCCACATGGCGCAGTACCCGCCCTCATATCCACCGCAGCATTATGTACCCTCCCAGCCCATGGCAGCGTATCAGCAACCGCAAGAGTACCCGTTCGGCGGCACGCCAAATGCCAGCATGCCGCCGACGCCGCAGGTGCAGCACCAGCACCAGCAGCCGCAACCAACAGGAGCGCAGCAGCAGATCCAGGCGATGGGTCCACCAAGTTACGGCTACATGCAGCAGCCGGCTGTGTACGAGAGCAATGTGCCGCAAGTGCGACCTCAGGAGAGCATGGAGTGTATTTCACAGCAGCGGACGAACCACGCCAGCTACAATCGTGGCTCTGTAAGCTCGCAATACAGTGCCTCAAGCCATCCCATCTCGCCCTTGACCCAGGAGGACGGCGGGTTTGCGCGGACGCCTATGTCATCGATGGGCATGTTCAATAGTACGAGCGCAAGCATCGCACACGGTAAAGACCTTCCGCCGCTCCAGGTGCTGGAGGCGGCGCCGCACAAGACCGAGATGGGCTCGCCAATGACGAGCGGTGGATTTGAAGCAGGCGCACGGCCTACACCTCCTGGCACTTTTGCTCGGGGCACAGCCGGCAAGCGGTCATACGGCAGTACCTTCAACACACAACACATTCAGGAGCCGCTACGGGCCGGCGCGCGACCAAACACGGTAGCAGGGACGGTGAGCATGGATGCTTCTGATGGCAGCGACGAGGATATTGATTTCGAGGCGTTCAAACTCAGTTATAGACGAGCGGATGGGAACCGGGTGCAAAAGGTCTGGTCGCAGTCGGCGCTGTGACAGAGTAGCGGTGAAGAGATGGCGCACGTTCATTGAGACAGAATTCTGTATGTCTAGGATCCGGTGGCATTTGACAGCGGATACCGCGAGGGAAAGACTCGATACTTGATACCAATACCAGCCACTGACATGAGACCACACGCACCTCTTTTCAAAGCCGTGAACCAGGGTGCAAAGTTCAGTACCGTACACAGTACAAGGTACATAGCACATGTACGTGAGAAGCATCGCCCAGCCTCAGGCCCCTCAGCAGCCAGGTGGATCCATGCGCCAGTGGACAGTGTCTCGCCAGTCGTGTGCGTTCCTGCACATGGACGTGCATAAGCCATGTGGAATCGCTGTAAAGGATGGCCGCGGCCGTTATCGTAAACGTAAAGGTGCAGGTACTTACGTGGTGCAGGACGTGGTGCGGCAGGGCTGATCGAGTAAGAGGAGCCAGCATCGTTGCCAGGGGAGACCTGGTCGCCCAGTGGTCCTCGCGCCCTTGCGATCTGAGAGACGGCACGACTGCGCTCGTTGCGTGAGCCGCGATCGGGCTATTTCTGAGATTAGATTGGGGGTGACAGAGACTCGGTTGCTTGCCTAGGTAGGGTCTGCACGCGCAAGAAGAGTGTCATCCTGTCGACCTCACGAGGCTTTGCGATGCAGCGCTCCCTGGCCCCGCGCTACTGGAGAAATATTGACTGTGAAGCTTGTCGAGCCATGATCGTGGGCCCTCGAGTCAGGCAGCGAAGTAGCCAGCGCAACGGGCGATACGACCAAGTGTATTGGAATGGAGATCGACGGAAATTACGGAGCCATTCATCCCGTGCGCACACAGCGGATAAATACCCAAGGAGTGAGGACGACGGCGACGGCGACGACGCTGAGGCGCACGCGCAGAGTCTCGACGGCCAGTCGAACAGGCAGACGCA
Organism: Taxillus chinensis; assembly: GCA_023512835.1. Taxonomy (NCBI): domain Eukaryota; kingdom Viridiplantae; phylum Streptophyta; class Magnoliopsida; order Santalales; family Loranthaceae; genus Taxillus; species Taxillus chinensis. Next base: position 74,671 of record JAKCVP010000397.1, on the reverse strand, counting down.
CATGTGAGGGCGCCCGTGCGACAGCTGGTGCTACAGCGCATGGCGGGCAGCGTCTCGACGCAGAGAGGGCAAAGTATCGTTGCTGGCGCACAGCCTCGCGGCGGTGGTGGTGCTGGTGCTGGTGGTGGCTGGGGAGAGCCACGGGCGGCCGTCTGGACTCCAATGGCACAGATGACACTCGCCATCTTACTCGTTGCAGTTTAGCTGAACGATGATGAAATGGATCTGGTCTTAGCTTGCCAACTTTCTGTCCTATCTGGGGCCTGTCGCGTCTGATGCGTGTCTCCCCTAGGCCTACAAATCTAGTACACACCCTTTGTTGACGGCATACCCAGATAAAGTTGTCCTCGACCGCTCCTGCCCTGCTCCTTCTTCCCGGCCCTTTCCACCTACCCGCTTCCTTTCTTCCTCCCTCCTCCAAGCCTGCGTTTGGGCGCGCAAGCTTGACGGTCCATCATTCAGCACCTATCCATTGATCCATCTATACCACGTCGATCTGCACGCAGACCATAGTCCAAGATGAGTGTAGGTCCAAACTCACGTCATTGTCTGTGCGCGCCGACGGCAATCACTGACTGTGCTGTAGCAAAGTCAAGGCTCAGCTCGCTCCGGCGAGGGCGACAATGGCAGCAGCTCCGTCTCCACGGTCATCAGCACCCTGGTCCCATTGCTCCCCGTCTTTGGCGCCTACGTTGTCATCTTCCTCCTCTTCCGATCGCGCTTCGTTCGCATCTACCAGCCTCGCACCTATCTTGGTCCTCTGAAGCAATATGAGCGCACACCCAAGTTACAAACCTCCCTCTTTGGCTGGATTAAGCCATTCTTCAGCCTGCCTGACACCTATGTTCTCAACCACCAGACCATTGACGCCTACATGTTCTTGCGCTTCCTCAAGGTCTTGTTGATGATCAGTGGTTTTGGTGTGCTTCTCTGCTTTCCCATTCTGATGCCAGTCGACGCCACCTCGTCCGGAGGTAAAGTGCAGTTTGCCAAGGTCAGCTACTCCAACATCGACGTCAATGTCGAGCCGAACAGGTACTACGCCCACGTACTTGTCATGTGGGTATACCTGGGTAAGTCTTCGTCGTCATCGGTTGCCGTTTTCGATCTGCCTGACTGACCCCTGCCAGGTTTCGTGCTCTGGATCCTGGGCCGCGAGACTCTGCACTTCATCGCCCTCCGCCAAGCTTACCTGCTCTCCCCCTACTTCGCCAGCCGCATCTCTACCAAGACTGTAGTCTTCACCGATGTGCCTGAGGAGTACCTCGACGAGCAAAAATTGCGCCAAATCTTCCACGGCATCAAGCATGTCTGGATCGCTACGGACGTGGAGGACTTGGAGGAGCTTGTCAAGGAACGTGATCAGACCGCCACCAAGCTCGAAGGCGCCGAGGTCGCTCTTGCCCGCAACGCCTTGAAGAAACGCGCCAAAGCCATCAAGAAGGCCAAGGGTGCTGAAGTCGACGACCCGGAGAACGCGCTGAAATGGCTCGAGGACAAGGACCGTCCTACCCACAAACTGAAGTTTCTCGTTGGCAAGAAGGTTGACACCATCGACTGGAGCCGTAGCCACCTCGCCGAGCTGGTTCCCAAGGTTGAGACCGAGCAAGCCGCGCACTGGAATGGACAGGCCAAATACATCAGCGCTTGCTTCATCGAGTTCGAGACTGTGCAATTCGCACAGGCAGCTTTCCAGGCTCAGGTCTCTCGCGTGCCCAAGAAATTCCAACCCCGTGCCATTGGTGTTCAGCCCTCGGAGATCATCTGGAAGAACCTGAAGAAGCACTACTTCTTCCGCGACATTGCGAAAATGATCATCAATGCCATTGTTGTGGTCGTCATTCTTTTCTGGGGTGTCATTGTCGGTTTCGGTGGTCTCCTGACTCACATTGACAGGATTTCCAGTATCAGTCCCGCGTTTGCCTGGCTCAGCTTCATCAACGCCATCCCCTCCGTCATTATTGGTGTTGTGACAGGTCTTTTGCCCTCCATCTACGTAGCGGTCCTCATGGCACTCGTACCCATCTTTTTGAGATTGTTTGCACGCATCCAGGGCGCAGTCTCTCTTGGCGAAGTCGAGCTGTGGACTCAGTCCCGCTACTTCTACTTCCAGCTGATTGATGTCTTCCTAATCACTACTTTGGCATCCTCGCTCACCAGTGTTGCTCAGAGCGCCGCTGCAAACCCCGCTAGCATTCCTACAACGCTTGCCCAGAGCATTCCCACAGCGTCAAACTTTTATTTGACCTACTTTGTTGTTCAGGCCCTCGGTTTTGCCGGAGCACAGCTCGCCAACGTTGTTGCATTCGCCCTATTCCACCTTCTCGGCAAGCTGCTCGACAAGACGCCGCGCAAGATGTACAACAGATACATTACCTTCGCTCGCCTTGGCTGGGGAACTGTCTACCCTCCTGTCACCCTGCTCGGTGTTGTCTGCCTGATCTACTCCAACATTGCACCTCTGGTCTTGGGATTCGCATTGATCGGCTTCTCTCTCTTCTACTTCGCTTACCGGTACAACATCTTTTTCACTGTCGACACCACCAACATCACCGCCTATGGCTCCAATTACGCCAAGGCTCTGAACCATCTGATGGTTGGTGTGTACGTTGCAGAGGTGATGATGGTGGCGCTGATGGCCATCGCCACCGGCAGTGGTGTCGGTCAGGCTGCTGGGCCTCTCGCGCTGGCGATCATCTTCATCCTCTTCACCATTTGGGCCCACAACTATTTCAACGGTATGGTGAAGAAGCTGAAGGAGACTCTGCCTTTGGACCTCATCGCTGCCAGCCAGAGCAAGCGCGGTGTGCACACCCAGGTCAACACTGACGGAAAGGAGATTCCTGGCCTTGCCAATGACCAAGATAATGGAGGCTTCTCCAAGGACACCGAAGTCGCCATTCTGTCTCCTCCTCAGAAGACTGGCGTTGTTGCCCGGACCATGAACTGGTTGCTGCATCCCACCAACATCCCCGAGCTGGCTGCTCACTTCTCCGAGCCTGTCGGCGAGTACAGCGCTGACATTCGTCGTGAAGCATACCTTAATCCAGCCATTACTACTCCTACGCCCTTCCTCTGGATTCCCCGTGACCCTCTCGGTATTTCCAAGAGAGAGGTCACTGAGACCGGCAAGGTGGTCGGCATCAGCGATGAAGCCTCCTGGTTCGATGACAAGGCCAAGATCCACACCACCTGGCTGGGACAGGAGAAGAAGGGCGAATTCAACAGGGAGCAAGAGGCTCCCATCTACGAGAAGCCCATCGACTACTGAAGAAGCTTTTCTCTCCTCGTTGAGATGTGATACCCAGTCGCTGGCAGCGCTCAGATTATCTAATATTTTCTTATTACGACTGATTTCTTTCGCAATGAGCATTGCACTCTGAGAGCGCAGCCCTATGGAAACAGTGTTGTTTAACGTGTTAACTGAATGGAACGGATATGCTCTATGATACCTCTGCTCCAGCCATTGGGGCACGGTGATGTGGAAATCTTCTTCCTCGAGGGTCCTCGTGGATCCTCTTTCTAGTACTACCTACCGTACCTAGGTACCTACCTACATAGGTACGTGCCTACCTATTTACCTATTACAGTAACTGGAGAGAGGGATCAGGCTCAGGTCCGGAAGATGCGGGAAGATGCGCCCATTCTGTCTCTACAGCCCGTGTTATTGTTAGGATTGAGTAGCAACCAATATCGGTGTGAGCGATTTGCAATACATCTTTTCCCATATCTTTTGCATGAAGTGTGTTTTTCTGCTGCTTGTAATTTCAGGACGCTACATGTTTTTTTTTTCTTCTGTTTTTGAATACAGAGTGCGGTCGAGGTAGCTGTTTAAATGTTATCTAGGCATGTGATGATGTATAATGTATACGTCGACGGCCGAACAATCGAGTTACTTGCTGTACACGATGTTCAATGTCGATAAGTCTTTGGGTAATGGCGTTTAATGGAAGAGTGAAGAGTCAGGGTAGATGCATGTCACCCAACACTGAAATACCGAAAGCAAGAGCAGAAGCAAAGCAAAGCAAAAGCAAAAGCAAAAGCAAAAGCAAAAGCAAAAGCAAAAGCAAAAGCAAAAGCAAGAGCAAGAGCAAGAGCAAGACGAAGACAATCTTCTTTTCTTCTTCTTCAAAGTAAGTTTGATTCCTTAAATTCTGGGGAGGAAAAAAAGTTGGTCATGGATATCATATGTACAACAGTCAACACAATGCCGTACCGCACACGACTTGAGTTTTTGGGGCGGGGGGATGGGGAGGCCTTGTTCTCTCCTTGCGTCGTCCCCATTGCTAGGCCTGGGCGTTTTCTTCTGCTTCCCTTGCCTTGCCTTGCACTTCCCTTTCCCCCCCTGTGCATGCTTCATCTTCCAGTAGTGTGGCTGACGGCCTAGTCCTCTCAAAAGCTACCGGGGATAGTAGATGGAAAAAGATATGCTAGATAGATAGCTTACTGCATACCCATCTGTCTAATTTCTGGGTTCCGCCCACGCATTCAGCCCACCCAACCTTCAAAACGCCATACACGACCCATCGTGAGATGCAAAGCAGTATGCTCCAGAGAAGGCAACGCTCGCGCGACGAAAACGGGAGTAGTTGCCGCTGTGAACACAGCGCATAAAAATTGACCGTGACGAAAAATATCGAGGAAAGAGAAAGGACATCACTCGTAGCCGGCGCCTCGTTGCCAAGGGCTGCCATTGTGACGTCCTCTCGCGTTCGACAGGTCTGATCTCGTCGATGCAGCGCGCTCGTGGCCCGCGTCATAGGCTGTGTTCGTGTTGTATTGCTGTGTCATGGCAGATGCCTCCTTGTTGTAGGCGGGGTTGGCATGGTTGTTGTTGGGGGTGCCATCGTAAGAATGCGATGAGAAAGACTCCTCGTCAATCTCACGGGGCTTGAAGGGGACTTTGCCCTCACCACGAGCTGTAGCTCCTAGGGCGTCGAGCTCGGTGTTGAGGTTGGTCTGCGACTTGATGAAAGAGCCACGATCATCGCGCATGGGCTGGTAGCGGACATCAGGATTCTTGGAGAAGATGGCGTATCCAGTGGCGATGAGTAGCAGAATCAGGAGCACGAGGGCGAAAGCGGCATTGAGCACGAAGTAGAGAATACCCATAATACCAACGACAAGACCCTTGTAAATGTTAGAAGCGGGAACTCTACGCAGACGGTGCACTCAGTAACAACTTACAGGAAGGCCGAAAATGTCGGTGAAGAAGATCAGGAAGATGGAGCTGACAAAGTTGACAGCAGCAATTGAAATGTTGAAGACGTTGGTCTTCTTGTCCATCCATGGGCGCAGAATGGAAACTGCAACGAGCAGACCAGCGTCGAGGATGAGGATTGCAACGGCTTGAACAATGCCAGAGTTGGGCTGACCAAACGCGACGAACATTCCAAAGACCAACAAGAAACCCAGCCATGGGATGACGAACCAGTAGGTGGTTGCTCTGTACTGGACGTACAAGAAACCCCACTTGTGCAACGAAACTGGGTCAGAGTAGAGGATGTAGGCCGGGTTCTTGTGCATAGCGATGGAGCGACGCGCCAAACGAACGACCTTGGAGCAAGCCCATGCAAGCATGAGGATGAAGGTAATGACAGTGATGACGGCTAGAGCCATCTCACCGGCAGAATCTTGGACGACGAGTTCCCAGAAGCAAAGGACAACCATCTGAGGGAAACCGATCAAGACAACTCGGAACAGAATGCCTTTCAGAATGGTGGCCCAGCCGTTGCGGAAATCCTGGAACTTGTCGCCCTTCATCTTGCCAGAGCGGGCCAAAGCCTCCAGAATGAACTTGAAGGCCACAACACCCAGGACGACAAAGATGACGAAGACGATGAAAAAGATGTAACCAGTCATGAAGATGTTGGTCAGCTCGATACCAGCACGGAAACCAACACGCTGAATACCGCGGACAGTGATGGTTCCTCCAGATTCAGAGTTGGCGTTGGTGTTGGCGACGCGCTTAACGAGGTGGCTACCAAGTGCCGAAGCAGCTTTTGGAATAATGCGGTTGTAACGATCGCCTCCCTTGTCGGCAAGGTATTGAGCAGCGCGAGAAGAGCCCGCCTCTAGAGAACGCTTTTGGACGTTGACGGAGACGGCGGAAAGTCTGCCCAGCAAGTTTGATGGGTTTCCACCAGTCGCACGCTGGTACCAGGTGGCAATGTCCTGAATGAAGCCAATCTTGATGATACCCATGGACCACATAAAGTTCTGGGTCCACGATGAAACAATCGGGGGTAGTGTTACAGCTGTCATGCCGAAAAGAGCTTGATGCTGGAAGAAGCCGAACAGGGACATGGCGTTAGCTGCAACGTGCACCGCAGTGTTTGAATGGCCGAGACCAGCAACAATGGCGGACACAAGCAGGGCGAGACCTGCGATTACAGCGGTCGCCCAGCCGACGCCCTTTTGGTAGACGGTCTTGCCGTTCGACAGCTCGGCTTGGATACACGCGAGCTCCACGTCGGTACCGGTCTGGAGAATCTTGATTCGCACTTGACCATCGATATCAGGGACAGTGTAGGCGACCCCGGGGATCTTGGAAATGACATCGGGCGAGATATCGTTGATGTTGGACTTGATTGGGATCTGACCGGAGGTCATGGGGCAGAGACCTTGCAGACCGACATTGCAACCGTTCAGCTTGTCAGAGTAGACTTGGTATCCGTAGGCGGTCACATCGATTTCAGCTGTGACATTGCCAGTAATGGCAGAGTAGCCTTCGACGTTGACTGACAGCGAATGGTTTGACGGGTAGAATGCGACCTTGAAAAGCTTCGCAGTGAAGCCTCCGGCGACTGTTGCGTTTACGGCGCAAGACTGTAGCGAGTCGGACTCGATGACTTGTTCTGCGGATGCGACGGGGCTCAGGAATGCGGCTGCGGCGAGCAAGAATGCCCAGGGGGCAGATGTCGAGAATTTCATGGTGGTAAGCGCCCAAAGCAGTAAGCCGGTGGCGAACGGGGACTGCGACAAGATCAAGCAAGTCGGAGAGGTTTGATTATTATTTTAGATGTTTTCGAGGATGGAAGAGTGGAAAAGAGGATGACTTGAGAGGAGAGCGAGGAGGTATGTTTCTGCGGAGCACGTTGGCGACGCGGATGTCCGAGTGAGGCCCACGTCGCCGAGATGGAGGAAAGAGATTGGCTAGCCGGCGAGGCTTGGAGGAGCGATGCCGATTAAGAGGGGCTATGTAACGAGTGACGTCCCGTGAGCGATGGATGGGGGAGAGGAGGAGATTGGAGTGATTAGAGACTGGTGAAGGATGGCGGAGAAGGAGGAGGAGTCGGAGGAGGAGAACGGGGCGGGCTCTGGGGAGGTCAGATGGAACAAAGTCATCAAAAGGGCGACTCTCAATCTGGGTGGCAGTAGTAAGGGGCGGGGAGTGGCCGGAGCATGTAAAGGCCGCGCAACGCTCTATTCTCAGATCCGCGCTATTGGCTGTTGGCACAGTGACTGACAATGGATGATGCACTCGCGCCCCGGATCGAGACGCGTGCATTTTCTTATTGTTCTTATTATTATGCATCGCCGTCGCTCTTGCCTTGTTCCTGTCACCTGCCTCACGGCCAGCGGTAGCAGCAGCAGCGCTTAATCCTTCGCCCGCGCTCCCAGACAGCCGCCCCCATCGCCCTCGTATCCACTGCGAAAACGGCGTGCGAAATTTGCAGCACTGCTAATCTTCCTTTCCGCACCCATGCCGTCACTCGTCGCCAGGCCTTGCATTTTGTCTTGGAACTCTTGGGCAGGGCGCTCCAACAGGCTGACGACATCCTACTTGGGCCTGGGCCGGATTAGTGCTGCACCCGTCCACGCAACGCTCAGCGTCTCACGCAGGAACATCTCCTGCACCGCCGCAATGCCGAGCCCGGCCCAGCATCTCTCGATTCGCGAAGCCGTCCTTCCGTCTGGTTAAATGAGCCTCGACGCGATCGCTGCTACCTCGCCCTCGGTCCTACTGTGCTAGTTGGATCTGCGACCTGCAGGACAATGCTTCTAAGCTCTTTGAGGCCCAAGGTGTTAGGTAGGACTTGGCAGGAGCATAGCCCTTGTCTGACGCCCGACACTGCAGGTGGTCCAGCAAGCCCTAGACCGCGCCTGCACGTGACATGCTCTTCCTTTTACATGTTGGCACTGCCGCTGTCAGCAACGTCTGTCCAACCAAGGAACCCCTCGCACGTGCCTTTGTACTTTTTAGCCTGACTTGCTTATCGCTCTCGTGACCCGGCAGTGCTGAAGCGCAGCTGTCAAGTACCTACAGTGTAAACGTGTCCGGACTCCGCACCTGTAAACAAGGGAGCTCACAGCGACCGGGTGCCAGCGGGTTAGAGTTCAGAAATCCAAGGTCAACGGGCATAGCTAAACATGGTAGATTCTGCACACGGGTGACTTTGCTTGCCAATCAGGGACAGCCGGGCTATTGCGCTTACCAAGTGTGCTGAGGGGTCACTGATGCTGTGGGGAATCCCTCAGCGCGCTACAGACCGATGCCGACGTCGAGTCAGACTGAGCAACCAGCCTCTTTAGGCCCTGCTGTATTGAAGCAGATAGTCTTCGCCACCTGCAGCATCATGCGCCGTGAAGAGAAGCTAAAGGTGCGTATCTAGGTCTTTGCGCTATAAACATCGTGTCCAAAATGCCCTTCCGCTCAATGTCTCCCAATGCAAAAGATGATCTGAGGCGAAGCCATGAAAGCCTCTACATGAAGCTTTTCCTGAGGCGACACGAGCAGGGTCGCTCATCCATGCGTAGGTTGGGTTCTGATGCGCATGCCCTGGACAAGTTCGAGCCCAGTCGTCCCTTTTGCAGAGTCAGAGGGCGCTCTCTGTAACGGAATGAGGCTACAGAAGACCCGATGACACGAGAGCATTAATCTGTCCTCGCAGACGCCCAGCGACGACTGTCTGGCATGAGCCCTCGATATCCGCTGCGGCTGGAGGAGCTTAGTCAGCCGTCAAGCCACACGGCAATGACACCTGTGTCCTGTCTGTACCTCCCTAGCTTAGGTAGGGAGAGCTCGAGCCAGGCAGGCTACATCCTCAACCGCTGACGACGCGCATTGACAGGCATCAGCAATCAGCATCTTGCTTCTCTGTCTGCAGTCTATTTCGACTTCTCTTCTCCCCACATCCACAACATAGCACACTGGTGCCATGGATTTCTCCGACGCATTGTAGGACCTCGCGCACAGCTCAACCTTGAAGGCCAGGGGCTAACGAAATCGCATAGTCGCATAGTCAACCTCGTCGTAGGCGTTGTCCTGATCCTCGGTGGCATCGGCCAGTTCTTTCCCTTCGGAATGTACGCACAAAGCATCGCCCCTAACAACTTCTGGATTGCGCTCACATCACACAAGTCAGAAGCTGATCGTTGGCGTGTACTGCATTCTGTTCGGTGCCGGTAAGCATTGTCATTAATACTTTTCCAAGGTTTTGATGTATGCTAAAACATAATTTGCTAGGTGTTGGACTCCTTGGTACGAATTCCTTGGGCTCCCTCGACAAGCCAAACACGCTGACCTTGATGCGCAGAGTTTCAAATACCTCCAATCGTCTCACGATATGCTTCCTTCATGTTCTCCTTCTTGGGCCGCGGCGTCTGTAAGTGCTACTGAAAAGATACAAACATGGCTGGCATGGGGCTTACGCAATTCTATACAGTCTATGTCTTTATCGGCTCAGTCATGGCTGGCGATCACTGGTTCAACTGGGTAGCCGGAATCATTGTTGCGCTTGTTGGTATTGCGTACATTGTCCTCGAGTTCATTCCTTCCATCGAGCCGCCAAGCAACATGAGGTATGAAAATTGCACGGTAATCGAGAATGAAGTTTATCGCTGACTGTATGTTCAGGGAGGCTGAAGCTAGCAGCTGGGGTGCCGAGCAGATCTGAGCCTGAACTTGGGTTTGTGATATCATTCACATACGCTGGATCCTCCCATGCAAGAGCCATTCAGATGACTCAAGAAACCCGCAGCTACAGCTAGAGCATGGACATGACTGAGCGCGACTCGCTAGTATTAGGTCTCCACGCTTGGTGAACCTGCCGATTACCGAACTATAGATCTGACTTGTGGAATTAGAGCGGACGGGAACAGGTGGCGGCTGCTTGTAACAGTATAGGACATCTGAAGCTAATGTTGACTACCTAATGGAGGCCTAGACCTGGCCTTTGACAACTCCATCGCCCTTCTCGCTCTCTTCCCTATTGCACAAAATCTGACGCCACGCTCTTGGATGCAGGATCCGTACCGAGTCAGAGCCAGGAACGTGACTTGCAATCAGGATTTGCCACAGCTCTGAAAATCTGTCTAGGTGATTTCCTGGCATGGAAAGGTAGCCAAGTGTAATGCTTATCAGACTCCCAAAGGCATTTGACTCGCTGCAGCACATTGAATCTTGGTCGAGGTTGTCAATCAATACCGACGAATTTAGTGTTAATCACTGATATGGAACGTCCCCGCCATGCCCCGCCCGCGAGCCCAAGCTGCCATCCGCGCGCCATTGAACGCTCCCTGATTCAGACCTCTTCTCATACATAACGCACACATCATCCGCTCAGGACAAGCAGTCGGACCACACAACAGGTCTCGCAAGCAACATGGCAGCCAATTTCAAACCAGAAGACCTGGTGCCCTTCGGCGACGTAGCAGCCGGCCAGTAAGCCCACCCTCTCAACCCAACATTCACCCCGGATCTAACGACCAGAACAGTGAAGGTGTCCTCTCCGACCCCTCAGGCGAAGTAGTGATAAAACCCTGCACCCCGGCCGAGATCGCATTCTACGAAACCGTCACAAAAGACCATCCGGACTTTGCAGAATTCCTGCCCGCGTTCGTGGGCACGCTGTCCATGCCCACGCCCGAGCAAAAAGCTGCGCTCGCAAACCAGGATCCTACGTCGATCAGTGCGGCGCTGCAGGCACAGGAGGGTACAGCTGAGAAACTGGACATCAATGATCCCGGCCCGCTGCATGGCAAAGCGCTCGTTACGGAGCAGGCTATTGCGCTGGAGAACGTTGCGTCGGGCTTCGTGAAGCCTAATATCCTCGACGTGAAGCTCGGTGCTAGACTATGGGACGACGATGCGCCCGAAGCGAAGAGGCAGCGTCTCGACAAGGTTTCGTCCGAGACTACGAGCGGGAGTCTTGGCTTTCGTGTTGCCGGAATGAGAGTTTGGAAGCCGCAGCAGGGCGAGGAAGGGGAGTATCAAATCTACGATAAGATGTACGGGCGCAAGTTCTCCAAGGACGATGTCAGGGATGCGTTCCGTGAGTTCTTCTATGACAGTTCGGAAGAGGGCAAGCAGACCAAGTGGGCGAGGGATCTTGTCGTGCAGCGGTCATTGACAGAGGTTTCCGACTTGGAGAAGATTTTGCAAAAGCAAGAGAGCAGGATGTACTCTGCGAGCATACTATTCGTGTACGAGGGCGATAACGAGGCACTGGATGCAGCGATCAAGGAGGATGCCAATCCGCAAGCACCGGCTGAGGACGAGGAAGAAGAGGAAGAGATGCCGCCGCCAATTTGTGCAGTCAAGGCCATCGACTTTGCACACGCACGCTTCACTCCTGGCGAGGGTCCCGACAAGAATGCTTTGCAGGGAGTAGAGAGTACTCGCAAGCTGCTCGAGGAGTTGCTGAATTAGAGCGTTGTCTCTTGTTTGCATGCAAGACGCGCCTGTAGATATGTGATACCCAAGCGATGCAAAGAGACTGATTTCGACCATGGTACGGAGGGAGGTTGCCCCAATCTGAAAGCAAGATTCAAGACACTGGCCAAAGGCAGCCTATGTACTCAATCATGCATTGCATTCCATGTTCCATTTCTGTCCCTGAACCATTCACCCGAATCGGCTAGCGGTCGTTGCAGAGCCGCACTGCAACTTTGGAACTTCCAAGCTCCAGTGCAGCTCTGCTCTTCCTTCAATGACGGGCATGCGACAGCTCCTCTGCCCACCGCCTACACACAGAGCCCGAATAGAAAATTGTCTTTAAGCATGCATCATAGACGAATCTAGTACCACGTCTGCCTCTCTTTCGCCCTTCGCCAATTCCCCCTTCCCCCTCCCGTCGTCTCTTCCACCACCATTAAGAATAAACAATGGCTCTCCCAGGCCTCTCCCTCCCAGGCCTCTCCCTCAACGACGCACCACAAACCCAATACAGACCATCCGCCTCCACCTCAAATTCCACATACGACGCACCCAAAGAACCACGAACAATAACTCTAGCACCCAACACCGAACTCCGCCTCGAACTATCCCCCTCCTCCCCACCCCTCGTCATAAAACTCCTCTCCACCCCTCCACCGCAAACAGCCCTCCCGCCATCCCCGCACGCCCCATCGGCAGAAATCTTCGGCACAGAACTCGCAAGCGCACAAACTTACACTCTGCCCGCCGCGACCAAATGCGCCGTGTACACGCACCACGGCGCAACGCTCGAACTCCTCGGCGACACAGAGACAGAGTACATCAGCGAGGAAACATGCTACGCCGAGCACGTCAACCTCAGCTTTGCACTTGCATCGCTGCGCGCACAGCGGCGCGAGGGTCCGCGCGTCCTCCTCCTCGGCGCGTCAGATAGCGGCAAGACAAGCTTGGCCAAGACACTCGTGGGCTACACGCTGCGCATGGACGCGGGCGCGCCGCTGATGATCAACCTCGATCCGAGCGAGGGCGTGCTCTGTCTGCCGGGAAGCTTGAGCGCCGCGGTGTTTGGCGCAGGGGCTATTCTCGACGTGGAGGATGTTGCGACGAGGGGGTGGGGGACTAGTGCTGTTGCTGGTGCGGCGGGCGTGCCTGTCAAATCCCCGCTCGTGTATCATTTCGGGCATGCGAAGCCTGAAGAGAAGGCTGATGTGTTCAAGGCGGTGTGCACGCGTCTTGCTGTCGCGGCTACGGGGCGCTACGAGGAAGATGCAGATGCAAAGCAGGGTGGGATGATTCTCGACCTAGCTGCAAGCTGCGTGGCCTCGGGCCGTGAGAAGGAAGGATACGACATCGTAAGCCATGTCGTGAGTGAGTTTAGCGTCAATGTCGTTGTAGTCATTGGCAGCGAGAAACTGTACAATGATATGCAGCGCAAGTTCGAGCCCACGCGCAGCACAGAAGAGGCAGTCACCGTCGTCAAAGTATCCAAGAATGGCGGCTGCGTGGACAGAGACGCCGCGTACAGGAGAGCGCTCTCGGACATGCAGGTTAGGAACTACTTCTTCGGTAGCACGGCGAATCCGCTCAGTCCGCATACGACGACGGTCGATTTCAGCGCGCTGACGGTGCTCGAGTTTGTCAGGGCGGACGCCGCGTCGCATGCTGCGGGTGACGCGAGGTTTGCACCCGGCGGAGGGGACGACGAGGACGAGGATGATTATGAGCCGCCTGACTACGAGTCGCCCGCATATGGGCAACAGGGCAAAGACGCAGTTTTCCGCAAGGTACAGCCGAGCATCAGTATGAATGGCGGACTGCTGGTCCTAAAGTACGTTGGGGCAGAGGACTCGCAGGCCGCGATCCGGAATGCGCCTGTCATGGGATACCTGTTTTTCGCGGACGTTGACGAGGCGAAGAAGAAGGTGAAGATACTCAGTCCTGTGGGAGGGCGACTGCCGCTACAGCATGCGCTGATATTCGGGCCCTATCCGACTATATCAAGCGACTTTCAAGTATAAGCGACGAGTATGTTGCGCTGCATTGTTTGCTTGCATCATTTCCCTAGCGGTAAATACTATGATGAACCCCATGTTGCACAACGACGGTATGTCCTTCAGATAGTGCTTACTTGGATGGCTTTTCAGGGCCGTCCAGCCATCGATAGACGCTGGCAAAGTCTTTCCCAGCACACCTGTCATCCTTACTTGCCTCTTCGTAGACCCTCATCGCCGTAGCACCCATCTCGTTCTTCACCCCGTACTCCTTGACCGCCGCGAGTGCCAAACCCAGATCCTTCTTCATGAGACTGATCCCGAAGCCTCCCTCGTATCCTCGACTAGCGGGTGCTGCCTCTACGACGCCCGGGACAGGATTGTTGATCTCGCTAGGCCAGCAGCGACCTGTCGCAGTGTTGATCATGTCCGCCAGCGCCTTGGGATCCAATCCCCACCGGATACCCATGCTCATTGCCTCAGCTGTTGCAATGTTGTTCAAGGCAAGCAAATAGTTGTTGGCCAGTTTGCCGGCAAGGCCGGAGCCCTGGTCGCCAAGATGCACGACACGTTTGCCCATTTTGCTCAGAACTCCTGTAGCTCGTTGCACGAGCTCTGTAGGTGCACCAAGCATGAATGTCAAGGTCCCGGCTTCAGCACCGACGACACCGCCAGACATTGGGGCGTCTACAAAGGCCGAGGTGGAGGATGTAGATGATTGGACATCTGCAGCTACTGAGCGGGAAGTAATGGGGTCGATGGTCGAAGTGTCAATGAACAACCGCGGCGGACCATTGGGAGCCTTTGTTTGCAGCGTAGGATTGAGAATAGCCTTGAAGACCGATTTCACATGCGAGGGCTCCGGCAGCGATGTGATGACAGTCGACTTTTGCATAGGGTCAGTTACTAGCTCTGAAAACGCTGTAAAGGCGATTGTTTTGAAGAGGAAGCTTCAGAGGATTGGCTTTGATTATGGTGTTGTAATCAGACGAGGGATTAGCTTCGAAAAGCTGATCCCCAACTTAGATCATAGATAGAATAATGGGAAAATCATTCATCATTGGACTTTGGGAGAGAAGGACAAAGCATTCGGTGACACGTACAGACTTCTCAGCGACCTCACGCACATCTTGTGCAATGGTAGTGTTCTTGCTGCCAACGGCTTCTATGAAGGCTTGTGTTGCTTTCTGATTCACATCATGAACGATGAGTGTGTCGTCTGGGTGAATTTTGTTTCGTAGGTTTCTTGCCATTGGCAGGCCTTGCAACGCAGGTCAGTTCTCTGAGGTGCATCTAGGGTTAAGCTCAGCCATTGAACTCTTACCCATACGGCCCAGACCAATGAAGCCATAAGTTTCAAGTCTTCGAGCAGAAGCAGAGAAGGACCGACGAGAAACTGCAGAGAAGGCAGCTCTTGCAGTTGAACGATATTGGTGCATCATGGCGGACATGAGCAAGAGCTTGAAGCCCCGCGGTAGACACCATGGTGGAGGTTGGACAGTGCGACTGGGCAGCTGAGTGGATGCAAGGAAGAGGAGCGGTTAACCTCGGGGTTGCGAAGGAGCGGACGTGTGGACAGTTGCACACCTGACCACCCGTGCAACGCCAAGATGTCCCAAACTTGGCGGCGACAGTCGGCCTTGAACCTCAGGTCATCCTGGCTAATGTACATTCGATGTCGGGGACGGCCTGGAGTCTTCGTAGATCACAACATCAAAGCAATACCTTTGGCTCCCAAGGCACTGGCCATGACAGGCAGACAAAGGGCGGGCGTGTCTTCACTACGGACCAATGCCCATAGCATAGTGCTAACGCTTTGCAAAGACCGTGCATGCGCGAAAGAGGCCATCCCAGGCCCCATGGGTTTGAACGAGCAATGTGAGCGCATTCTCACTGGTAGGCCGCTGCTCCAGAAGGCAGTAGAGGTGTTGCGGCGAAGGCAAGAATTCAAGTGCTCGTGACCTCGCCAACACTGTGTTGTTCAGCCACTCTCTCTTCTCCACGGATGCATGCTCTCCTATCTGGCTGAAGGGCAGAAACAGGGATGGGAGCTCTACCTAGCTGTCCCGGTCAGATATTATCACTGCGTATATCTCTTTGAACATTCGCGAGCAGTCAGCCTTCTCTATTACTAGAAAGCCACCTCCCTCGCACACAAGCGCACGATGAGGTGTCAAGATTATATCTTGACACTCCGAATATTCCTCCGACTTGCTCAATGATTGCGATGCGTAACAAAGTCATCGGATTGGAACACAGCATCCAGGGTCGTGCATAGCCGCGAGGAGCAGACATTGTACTAGTGGACTCTCCCGCCTTCTCTGGTCATGCACATCTCAGGATATGATAAAGTCGAGCCTCCGCGCCATCGCTGCAATGCAGGAATTACAATACGGTCGCCTCGGATAAGGCTGCTCTAGCAAGATTAATGACATCAATTGCAACCATGGCCCAGAGTAACGGGCTTTGTCGTGAGTCATAGTTAGTCTCTACACCCAGGTCCGTGTCGTGCGAATTATCGTTGTGGGTGCGGACAGATCAATCTTAATGACCATGGCAATGGCGAACCGAGAACTGGACAATCGCACTTGGAGTCTGAATTTCGCCTGCGCAAGGTGCCCTCGCCACCATCGGCAGGCATAGCTCACTGCCTTGGCAGCTCTGGAACATCATGTTTTCAAGTCCATCAAGCGGCAAGCTCCAAGAGGCTTGCCCAAGTTGCCCATGTGTGTGGGGTGGCTATGCTGAGGGAATCAAACACCCTATCCATGCAGGATATGAAGGGCAATGGCCGTTCTAGGGACTGTATTCGCGTGCGCTCTTTAGCCCCAAACCTGCCAGCCACCCAAAGACTGACATGGCATGCATATACGTAAAGCTTCGAGTACCAAAGTCCGACGAACAGGTAAAAACTCCCTTCCGAGCATCCTAGATGAGTCTCTACTAGTGGGCTCCTTATGTGACCGTCGAATTTGATGCTGCATGCTTGATAGCATGCGGATGTAGCGCATGTTGGCGAGGGACTGAATCCAAAAGCATGACCGACAGCTGTGGAGGCAGGCGTGGATCCTCGTACCAAGACTTGAGGTCGCGAAACGAAAGCAAGTAAATAATCGAGGTCATGAATAGTCCTGACATCCAGGAATGTAGGCGGCAGACGCTCCGAGCATATACCGGCGTCTAATAAGGTGGACGGCGTGATGTTTATCAGGGTCCAGATATTTCCAGCTAGTCAGTCTAGCAATTGAAAACTTGCAGATCTTCAGGTCGACACGCTTCCCGGACCTCCAGCATCTTGGGATTGGAGCCATTGATACCACTCTTCCTCTTCAAGGATGTCTAGCAGTGGAAGGTCTGTCAGACTTTTGTTAGTGCCACGTAAAAGCAATACTCAGTGCGCTGGGCACACTACCGATCATAATTGTCTTGCAATATGCTCGCTGTTGGCGTCCTGTGGAGCACACACAAGAAGTCGCAGTGACTTTGCACACTTGCGTATCCAACCCTTCCTTGGAGAGACAGATCAAGGCCCCCCTGACCGGATGAATGGCCTGATCGTTGTTCTCGTGGGTGACATCCTCAACGAGGGAGCAGTGCTCTAGGCACCATCCGAAATGACCGTTCAATAAACAAGTTCTAGATATTTGCCTGTCGCACGCTGAGCATTCCAGACTATACGAAGTCGTCAGTCCCTATTGCATAGACAGAGGAGGTAGTAATGAACCTCTGCTCCAATGCCTCCGAGGCTGCAAAAAGCTCGAACTGAAGGACAGCTTCTTTGACTTCCCTTAGCTGAACTTTGAAGTTCTCTGGCCAGCCAGAAATGTCGTTGCGGAGTATGTGAGCATCGACACTGAGTGGCCATGTCACATGAAACTCATGTCCTGGTCTGGGAATTGCTGACTTGGTTGAGTGTATGTATGGCATCGCTGTCGTAAATTGACATGCCCGATCTCGCATGAGGAAGTGGTCGCTCGTCGCGAACAAGACACCCTGAATAGAGAAGTCAGCTCTAAAATACATTACTCAATGAGGCTCGCATGGGTCACATCAGGTGCGCTTGACGTGAAGGAATGCCATTCCAGATATGCTGCCGGTATAGATTGAGGAAAGATCTGCGCCACCTGATATTTATTGTGGGCGTCAGGAAAGTGCAGCGTCCGACCGATGTCTTCGGACCATGAGCATTCCGCAGAAGCTTCTTGTTGACCAGAGTCGAGAGCGAGCAGGCTCCCTAGCACCTCGGCGTACGGCCTGGGTCTGTACATACGCAAAGTACAAGAAGACGGTGATGGCATTGGTAAGCCGACATGGCTGACCACCAATGGTGTTACTGTTGACGTCTCGTCCTCGAATGGACGGACTTCTGAGCCATGAGATATCGGCACTTCTTTGACAATGGGTTGTCTAGGAGCTGTGCGTAATGCATGTACCAGTTGATCAGGATTGCAAATTACACGGAGGCTTTCCCGTTCAATTTACTGAGTTAAAAGGGGAAGTCCAGGTGTCGAGCTGCCTCTACAGACTGACTAGAGCATTGCTTGAGACCCGCTCAGCTTATAGTCTAGAGCCAGCCTGATTGATGGAGTGTGACGCAGCATTGCTCGAAAAGGACAAGCAATGGTACAAACATACGAAGTGTTGCAATTTCCCGATGAGATCGGGATGTGTGCACAAGGTCCATGCCGCGGTAACATTGATTTCGAAAGGTTGGCCTTGCGATCTGATCATTTCGCTTGAATCTGAGCTTCAAGTATTCGATATCTCGCTAAAGCGGCAGCAGCACAAGTGCGGCGATCATCCGCGAGGGTCTGGGATTGGACGGTCTGCGAAGACATGTAAGACTATGCGAGCAGTGGACAAGCGTCCACCTGGCTTTGAAATAGCGACGCTCCCAGTGATGACACTTCGGGTTGCCTACCTAGATGCTGTGTGCGGGCTGGGCTGCGCTGGCACCGCTGGCATGACCGCCACGTGAGCGTCTGCCCTGTGGCACGCTGGCATCTAGTGGCACACTAAGTACGTGCGTCATCAACTGTTGCACTCTAATGTTTGTACTCAGGGTCTGTCTACTCAGATCAAGCTGATCAGCTTCTAAACTTGAGACTCTCACAGAAACTTGACGGTGCACACTTACGCCACCCAGTGACTTCCTCCACTACGCCTAAAGCGCAATGTCATCCCGACAGGCAACACCTCCGCGCTCCCTGCAGCCTCTAAATCCACAGAAACCACCCCTCACCCCAGAGCAAGTTCGCAAACTAGAAGAAGCCCGTCTCAAGGCAAAAGGTATTCGCCAACAGCAGGAAGCCGCCGCCAAAGCAGCCGCCGCCGCCGCCCAAAAGCCAGCGAGTCTATTGCGACAAGCATCGAATACGTTTGCCACACCCTCAGATGTCGCTGCTGCCACGCGCGCGCACGATACTACGCTTCGCGATGCGCGCAACGTCCATACCTCGTCTTCGTCGACGCCACAGACTGGCCAGAAGCGGCCACACGATGAAATCCAACCCGCGCGCAAATTCGCAAAGTACGTCGACTATGACTTTTCGCGCATGACGGATACAAAGGGTGGATTCTTGTCTGCAGAGGATGACCCGCATAATCGGGCTATGCGGCAGGCGGAGGATGCAGAGCAGAAGCCGGCCCACATGACGATGCAGGAATGGGAACGGCATCGATTACTGAAGAAATTGCGCGAGGCTAGAGCTGGGCCGTTTCAGCCTGGTATAAGTGTCGTTGGCGACGGAAAGGAACAGAAAAAGTGCCGGGAGTGCGGCACGTTGGAGATTGACTTTAGCTGGGTTGACATCTTTGGCGTGGCAGTGTGTAATGCGTGTAAAGAGAGAGAACCGGACAAGTATTCTCTGTTGACAAAGACAGAGGCCAAGGAAGATTACCTGCTCACGGATCCCGAATTGAGGGACACCGATTTGCTGCCGCACATGGAGAAGCCCAATCCACACAAGAGCACATTCCACAACATGATGCTGTTCATGCGCTGTCAAGTTGAAGAGTATGCGTTTTCGGAACGTAAATGGGGATCGCCAGAGGCTTTAGATGCCGAGTTCGAGAAGCGGACGGCGGAGAAGAAGAAGCGAAAGGAAGAGAAGTTCAAGGGCAAGCTCGCCGAGCTGAAGAAGCGTACCAGAGTAGAGAAGGAGAGGCGGCGAAGAGAAGGCGAGGGCAAAGGTGAGTTCGGCGAAAGGATACGCGGACGTCATGATACCCACCAGCATGAATGGGGTCGCGTGCTCCAAGGCGCAGATGGTCCAATACGAAAGTGCTCAGAATGCGGCATGGAGGTGGAAGAAGTCGAATTCTAGTATTCCTTTGGCATTTTTCTTACTCATACACAGCAGGTTCTTCGTAACAATCCATCTTGCATATGACCACACCACTATACATGCCCCTCTATGCGATTGAGCCTCTTTACTCCTCCTTGACACCACCACGTCCAGAGCGCTCGGCACTCTCGATGGCAGCCTTATCTGTCTTGACTTCTCCAGCGCCTTGGCCGGCCATTGCGCCCATGAGACCGCCACCGGCCTTCCAAGGCCTCTTCAGGTCACCAGCGGCTGGTTGACCAAAGATGTAAATTTTGGCAAGATTGGTCTCGAATGCGCCCTTGAGCGGGATGATACTTTGAATGAGAAGTGGGTTGGTGTACTTCATGTAAAGATGCATGAAAGCCATCATCGCGAGACCCATAAGCTGACTCTTCTGTGCTTCCTTGACCTTGCTGAGATCATAGGCGTGTACAGTTGTTGTGACGAGCTTAGGGTCCTCTTGGCTGCCCATGGGAGCGGGCTCGACGTATTTTATAGTGGTCATGTCTGCAACTAGCTGTCAGTATTGCGTTGATCTATTCAGGTGTGACTACTCCGATATGCAGGAACGTATCCTAGGAGAGTTCATGGAGAACGGAAAGGTACCACGTACCGCGCTTCTTGTTGATCTGAGCCGTGATGTAGTAATTGACAGCGAAGATGAGAAGATTGGAGACGACGTAGAGTGCGCGAACACCCAGGAGGACGCGCTCATCCTCAAATGGAATCTTCTTGGAGGCCTGCATCATGAAAAGAATGATGAGGAGGTTGGTACTACATGCTCCGTTAGCCATGTTCGTTACTGCCTAAGCGACTATTGTGCACGACAAGAGTCCTGTCGTGCAGCAGTATGATCAGTCGAGAGGAGGATGTCGTACATCTGGGGGTTCATCGCGAAGCCTGCCATGTTGAAGGAACGAGGTTATCGTGTTGTTTGGAGTGGTGGTGGAGAAATGGGAGCAAGAGAGAGAGAGAGAGAGAGAGCACAAGGGCCACACTACTTGGAGATGGGCGTTGAAGTTTGAAGAAGCCAGACTACCTTATGTACGGCGGGCGCCGTGTGAGCGATGAGGCGCTAGAGGCGCTCAGACTTTCTTCTCTTCGATCCCCCACAATGTGCCCAGGCTAGTTCTCGTGGTCCTGCCAAGTGGACTTCGTCCGCTATGCTTTTTATCTTGAGCGGTATCACAGACTTGTCCGGCAGAAGACTTTGAGGTGAAAGGCGCCAGCGTCGCAAGTTGGGTGGAGCATACTGGATCAGAACTATGAGTCGATGCAAAATCGTTTGCCGCGGTCAATACCAACATATTATCCAGTGAAAATTCGCAAATCTGCACGGCATGAAGCAAGTCAACGACCATTCGTTGAAGCCAATTTTCATCATACAAAATAAGCTTGACCACTGTCGAGGCGATCCCAAGTCCTTTATCATGACCTACAGCATAAGGATATCCCAAATGAAATTTCTAACGCCGCGCTGAAAATACGCAGAAATAATCATAAGTTCGTAGCATCATGATAATCGTAAGTCGTCCACGAGAACGTTTTCGCAGGACGGAGCTCATCAGGAAGCTTGAATGACGGTACTGCCGTTGCCCTTCATCTCAACGTCGCCATCTTCATAACTCCAGATACTCATCGTGTCTGGCAGATTTTTTTTGACCTGCGGATTGTTTCGAGCTTCTTGCTCAGCCCAAGTCCGCATCCTAACGAGGCTCTTTAGCCGAGCACGACGCGCAAAGCCTTGACTTTCGAGAATGGCTTCATTGACACGGCTGGCGACCTGTTGTCGTAAAGATGGCTCGAGCAGAGCAGATATCTGGGGTGTTCTATTTTCAGGTGTGAAGATGAGCAAAGCCATGGTGCATTCAAGATCTCGCAGGAAAGCAGGATTGGTGGGAGCGATGGGGGCGAGATGTGAGGCAGCAAACTCGAGGGCCGGTGTGATGTCTCCCTCGGCCATGCATTGCTTGATCAACTCAATGAGCTGGAGACGAAGTAATGCAAAGTTCAGAGGTTGATCGTTCTCTAGAAGCTATTCAGATAATCAGCACACGCCCATAAATAGATGTGCAAGAAAGGATATCTATTTATGATGCTCATACTGAGGACTGAAGTGTGTGAGTGTCTCTCACCATGGTCCCGAAGGATCTAAGAGTGGTGCATGAAACTTTGATATAATCATAGCAAGAAGGAAGAAGATACGGGGAAGGCATCAGGGTATGCGTACATCTGGATTGAGATCATGGATCTTCGCGATAGCGTTCTCGATATCGCCCTTGACAATGAAGTTGCGAATATCCACACGCTCTTGTATTGTATCGGTATCGCCAGGCTGATTTATGTTTGCTTCCACACGGAACTTCTCAGCAGCTTCAGGAAAACCTTCGTTGATGAGGTAGTCCATAATGACGAAATTGATGTCTCTATTGACTTCCAGGTCAGCGATCGATTTCATGACGACGACTAGCAGTGCTATAGCATGATTGTGATCAGAGGTGCTGAATGGTTGTTGCGAATGATTCCTCCTCATTTGGATCGGAGAGATTCCCATTATTCAATCATCATGTTGTGGAAGACGATTTACAAAGAAGCTGATGAACACTTACGTCTTTGAGGGTTTCACTCCCTCAACCCGGGTCTCGAAGGATTGAGCATCTTCGCTAGCGACGGAACTCTAGAACTCTGTCAGCTACAGAGGCGGATGGACACACCGAGCGAGACTGTAAACAGCTTTGCAGCGTTGGAAAGCTCGACAAGGCTCTGCGGGGACAGTCACGAACCATCTTGAAGCGTTGTCACCAGATTCTGGGGCGGTAGAGACCTTGTTCAAATCTGGCTAGCTGAGGAAGCAGTGGAAGCATTCAATGCAGCTTGAGCAGGGACGGGTTCACATCAGTAAAGGTGAGTTCTGGTGAAGGGCATTCCGTCTGCTGAGGCAAATAAGAATCCGGTGAAAAGAGGAGGTGTAGCTTGCAGCGGAAGATTGCAGCAGAGCGTGAAAGCTCTGGTCGAGCTTTGAAGGGTCCTCTGACACACGGACTAGTAGGCTTGGCGTCGAGGGTATTGTCTTGTGAACAACTGACCGCCAGCGCAGCAGCAGCAATTGTTAAGTTCATCTACGAAGGGCCTGAGCTTGACGATGATTACTAGAGCAACAGGCTTTTATGTATATACTATGTCCATTTTCGCGATCATTCCTTCTTAATCTGAATTTGTCAGACGACCCATGTAGCATGAGGGTATTGTCACACAAACATGTTGAGACCACCACGTCGACCATCGCTCGAGAGATCACGGTCTTCCCAAAGGGCAGAATATACACCTCCCTGGACAGGCTGCAGCATCATAGGAATCGCAGGTTCGTCTGGCAGTGGGAAGACCAGTCTTGCGCTTGCTATCACCGCTTCACTGAATTTGCCATGGGTAGTCGTCCTAAGCATGGTAGGCGAGCCTCCTCATCTGACCGTAGAGACAACGGCAAGCTGACGTTAACTGAACGAAGGACTCCTTCTACAAAGTTCTTACCCCGGATCAATCGGCTGCAGCCTTCCGGAATGAATACGACTTCGATTCACCGGAAGCAGTCGATTTCGATGTGTTGGTAGACAGATTGCGGGACCTGAAGGCTGGGTAGGTCCAACGTATGTGCGGTTAATGCAGTGCGGCTTACATCCACTCACAATTTCAGACGAAGAGCAGAAGTCCCAATATACTCGTTTGAGAAACATTCTCGCGAGGACCGGACAAATACCATCTACTCTCCTCACGTCCTTATACTAGAAGGTATCTTTGCGCTTCACGATAAGCGTGTGCTTGACATGCTCGACTTGAGAGTATTTGCGGAGGCTGATGCAGATCTGTGTCTTTCTCGACGACGTAAGTCTGGGACCTCTGATTGAGGTCCAGCTCCATGCTAAAGTATTGTAGTTGTCAGAGACGTGCGCGAGCGCGGACGTGACATTGAAGGCTGTATAAAGCAGTGGTTTGCCTTTGTCAAGCCAAACTTCCACAAATATGTGGAGCGTCAAAAGGATGTCGCTGGTGAGTGGCCCGCTCGAAACAGTCTGGAATACGGTCGCTTTAATGGAAGTTGTAGACATCATTGTCCCTCGGGGTATAGAGAACCATGTCGCTATCGGTGAGCGAGCCGACATCAACATAACCCAACGAGTATCGGACTAACACGCTCTCAGGTATGGTGTCGGACCATGTCCGCAAGACACTGGCATTCAAGTCTCGCATGCATCAATTGGAGCTGCGCAAATTGGACGAAGACGCGGAGGATGCAGATCTCAGCAACGTCATCTCACTGGAGCAAAAGCCGCAGATTGTCGGTATGAGTACGATCTTGCTGGACCCAAGGACATCGCGTGAGGACTTTTGCTTTTACTTCGACCGAATGACGGCGCTTTTGATCGAAAAGTAGGTCACTGCTCTCGAGTTACAATTTTGTACCTACTGACAATTCTCAGGGCTGTCGAGGCGGGCACATTCATGCCAAAGACAGTGTACACTCCTCACAATTATCGCTACAACGGTGCCACCCTCCATGGTACCATTAGTGCTGTGGCGATCCTGAGAGGTGGCAGTACGATGGAAAGAGGACTTCGTCGTGTCATCCCAGATTGCAACATTGGACGAATTTTGATTCAGACGCAAGAAGAGTCCTCGGAGCCTGAATTACATTACCTGTACCTTCCAGAGCAGATCTCAAGCCACTCTCGAGTGCTGCTCCTAGATCCGCAGATGTCCAGCGGAGGAGCTGCCCTGATGGCAGTACGAGTACTAGTGGATCACGGAGTCGAAGAGGACCGCATAGTGTTCGTAACATATTTCGCAGGCCACAAAGGACTGGCAAGATTGATGACAGTGTTCCCTGACATCAACGTGGTAGTGTGCCGGGTTGGAGAGGATCTGCAACAGCGGTGGATGGAAGCAAAGTACCTGGGCTGTTGAGCTGAAGTCGAGCGTCTGCTGACTATACAGCGGCTGTATCTTTCCAGAACATCTAGAAAGACGGGTGATGGAAAATGGCTCATATGCATCCGCGCGCGCGGCACAAGAGGATCAGTGTTGGTGATGAGCAATAGATGGGGCTCTGTCCTCGACTGGTACTAATGTAGCCCGGGAGATCGTTGCGCCTAAAATCTACCGAACGGAGGTATGTCCACCCGGACCCTGACACTCCTGAGCCCGCAGTGCCCGCCCCGCAGCAATAAATCGATTGAAAAGTGAAGCCAATCACGCCAACCCAGGCATTGCCGCGCCGAGCTCTGACATTACTTTCTTCCCACTGTGACCCGCGAGCGCTACTGCAAGACGCCATATGCCACGGTTGCGCCTACAGAATTGAACAGCCACGATGAGCACGACCACAACTATCTCCAGCCAGACTGGGACCCTGAACGCCAGCAACGTCTTGCGCCTCGTCCCTGAGGTTGACACTGGCCTTGCCGCCAACCTTCGCACAGACACGAGCGACCTTCAAGGCTACGATGAAGAGCAAGTCCGACTCATGGAGGAGGTGTGTATTGTACTGGATGAAGATGACCAGCCCATCGGGACAGCAAGCAAGAAAGTTTGTAAGTCTCTCATTCAGACCTCAAGCACCTCAGGGCACTAATCATCTCCGTAGGTCACTTGATGGAGAATATCGATAAGGGTCTCCTCCATCGTGCCTTTTCCGTCTTCCTCTTCGACTCGAATAATCGCCTCCTACTGCAGCAACGCGCGACCGAGAAGATCACATTTCCTGGTAAGCACGCCACCATTCCCACGCTTCGCAGAACCAGAAAAGCTCATCGACGTATCTAATGCAGATATGTGGACAAACACTTGCTGCTCACATCCGCTAGGCGTGCCCGGTGAAACTGGCGCACAGCTCGATGCTGCTGTCAACGGTGTACGACGCGCTGCGCAGCGAAAACTAAACCACGAACTTGGCATCCAAGCTGCCCAAGTTCCACTCGACAAGTTCGACTTTCTGACAAGGATACACTACAAAGCCCCTAGTGATGGCAAGTGGGGAGAGCACGAGAGTACGTCAGACCGTGTCGCCAAGACTTGGTGCACGCATAGCTAATCAGGTATCACTAGTGGACTACATCATGTTCATCAAGGCTGATGTTGACCTTGATATTAATCCGAACGAGGTCCGGGATTCGAAATGGGTCAACGCAGACGAGCTGAAGAGCATGTTCCAGGACCCACAATTGAAGTTTACGCCGTGGTTTAAGCTCATCTGCAACTCTATGCTCTTCGAGTGGTGGAGCAAGATGATCGATGGCCAACTCGAGCCATACAAAAACGAGCAGCAGATCAGACGAATGTTGTAAAGGAGACACAAGCATCAAGATATACGAATCCGCGCCACGCAGCGCATCTTACAGCTTCCTGCTTCGATGCGTCTCTGCAGCTTATGTTCTCGGTCAATTCGGCTACCGCCCTGTGTGATCCGCCGGATGCACAGGCTCACCGTCAGGCCTCAATGATTTGCTACAATGAGCGAGCATGGCCACCTCATGCGGCTTTCTTTTCCAACTCTTGGATGCAGTTGCCGATGCATGTCCTAATAACAGCCAGACTGCTTGGGGGAAGGCACGCGTAATCGCTAGTGCTGAGCTTACAAGCGCCGAGGGCGATCTGGACTCATTTGGGAAAGCACAAGCGGCATCCACGGCATGACCAGCATGCCTTCGCTCGCCGGCCCAATCATTCCGACAGCCTTTTCTTCCTATCTTGTACCACACGTTCCGTGGCTTTCCACGTTGCAGTCGCAAGCTCACAAGATAGTTCTATCGCGGTCTCTAGCGGCACAATGATTCACGTAAGAGGGTCCCTGCTGGGGCCAGCGGTTGCCTCCGGCCTAGCTGTCAGCATCCACCAGATATATGGCCCTGCATCCATGCCACGCCTACCTCCTCTGCACTGTCAGCCAGATTTAGGTCACGCGCCGCCGACTTCGATTCAGCTTCGCTTAATTGCGTACTCCACTTGAGTGTTTCGTCCAACCGTGGTAGATTCCTCACCTACATCAACGTCGCCTTGTGTCCCGCAAACACTTCGCCCACCTTCTGCAAGCTACCTGTCGAGCAAACGCTTAAAGGTTCCAATCCCACGCCAGGTTCTTACTGGATCCAACCCCGTCCATTCACCCTCGAACCTCTTTCCAGAGAGACCCGGCTGACTATCGTGCATTGATGTCGGTTGATCTGCGCACCTCGTTGCCCACGCTCCGCGTTCACTCAAGAGTGAAAGCCATTTCCAGATCGCAATTGTCCAATCCCCATACCGGAGATATTACGAGACCCGCGAAACGCAAGTCAAGTAATAATAGTAGTAATAGAACTAGTCACAACTCGTGTTACTACCATTGATCAATTCGATCGAAGATCTGAGTGAGCGTCTTCAACATGGCACCAATCAAAGTTGATACCATGAAGCTCAACGGCAAGCCAACACGGTCAACTATTGCCATGAACAACAAACTTCGCCCTCCAACCACGATCCGTGAGATTACCATGGCCGAATACAAGCCTGCTGCTGCGTCCCTTGCTGCCTCATTTGCAAAGGACCATGTAGCCCGCTACTTCGTCGACACTCCTGCTCGTGCGGCCTGGTCCGAGGCTGAGAAATACGCTCTACATACTACCATTATGGAATACATCGTTGCGCAGCATATTCTTAGTGGCCTAGTGACTGCAGCTGGGCCGGAGTCTGACCCATATGCCTGTATCGCGCTCTGGATGCCACCCGGCAAAGAAAGCGATGATATCACGACTCTCGTGCGCTCAGGTATGTGGCGTCTATACTACAAGCTGGACTCTGAAGCTCGAACACGCATGTTCAAAGAGTTCCTTCCCCTTCTTCACGACACGAAGCACGATGTCATGGGCGCCCGAGACGCAGACTCCTATTACCTCGTCTACATCGGCACACGTCCCGGTGCCCAGGGTCTAGGTCTCGCCCGCAAGACAGTGCAATACGTTACCTCTCGTGCGGACGAGGAGGGTCGAGCATGCTATCTCGAGAGTAGCAACGATATTAATCCAGGCATTTACCGACGGTTCGGATTTGAAGTGGTCAGGAGCATCGCGCTCAAGCGCGACGCGCATGAGATTAGGCTGGACATTATGGTTCGCGAGCCCGCTGATGTCGATGCAGACTCTGTGCCCAGCTCTGCTGAGAGTAGTCTTGGCGGCGATGGGGATGTTAGCGTTATGCAGCAGTTGACTGGCCGAAAGATGCCTGTCGCTGTAAAGGAGGTTGAGAAGGGCCTGGCTAGGATCACCGCCGTTGGTGCTGTTGCGGAGAAGGGTGTTGCGGGAAAAATTGAGAGTCAGGTGAGGACTTTTGGGGTTGTCGTCTAAGAGACGAGAGCTGTACTTTTCGAAGCCCTTGGCTATAGTATGAGGGCCGAGAAAGAAGATCGGAGAACCCTCGATGGGACCGGCGAGCGGCCATGACTAAATTGCTATGACGAAGGCCGCAGGATTGAAATTGACATGGAAGAGGACGGCGTTGTTTGCTTCTCTCGACACTGTTATTGTTAGCATTTCTAATATAGCACTCCACTCAAACAAGCAACATGAGCAATACCTCACCCAGTTCCTTTTGCCACTATGTGACTACTAATGCTCTAGAGGGACACGAAAAACCAACACAGTGTTTGAGACAAAGGAAGGCCAACGAAACATGTCATGCAGCAAGAACACGTCTACCGAGAATAACGATCAAAAGTGAGGAATCACAAGAAGCAGGCAGAAGGAAAGCGGAAACAGGTACAGAGAATAGACAATTGCATTACTGTACATCCCATCGTTGACCTTCGTCCATGCCAGCGGGCCTGCCATCAAAGTTCCGTCAATGCATGCCCCATAATCAGTTGGTTCCCAGTCTCAAGGTTCTCTACTCTTCGTCACTTCTCTCTACCTCCACCTCTCTCTCTCTCTCTCTCTCTCTCTCTCTCTCTCTCTCTCTCTCTCTCTCTGTCTCTCTCTCAATCTGTGCTCATTTGCACATCTGCAGCACAAAACTCCGAGAAACGCCATGACATGCCTGATGCCGACTTTGCAATAATGTATCGCGAGGGATAGCACTCATAACCACCCCAGAGCTCAAACCCGAAAAAGCCAGAATGCGTATATGAGGGGGAATCGGTTCGCGAGCAGGGGACGTAGACTCATCAGCCGTCCCTGGGTAAGAGCTGAGTTGGACTTATAGTCCCTTTGGCAGGCCTGTTTATCTGCCTTGTATCATCTACGTCCTTGCTCTACCTCTCCTGCTCGAATTCCCTTTGGTCTCTCTCCTTCTCTCTCTCTTGACATTCGTCTTCGCCAGAGGGAGAGGGAGGTGCGGTTTACAGAAAGTACTCGCCCCTGCCGCCGCGGCCTGCGGGCACGGCTCGGCGGTCATCAGGGACGGCACCAAAGATTTTGAATTGAGGGTCCAAGTCCTCTGATACGTTCATGATTGAGGCGACATTGCCGCATCGGTAGCAGTAGTTTGGCGCGGACCAGACAGTGACGACGTCCATATTGTTAAAATGATACTGTTCGTCGGCTGTTAGCTGGGGCAAAGTATGCTTTGTGAGAGATGCAAACATACCTTGTAGCCTTCGTTGACAAGCTGGTGCGCTCTCGCAATCAGACTCAATCCATTGACGTGATTGAACTCGCTAGACACCTTGTCACCAAACAGCCAGCCTGCGCCTCGCGGGCTGATAGCCCACGTATCGACGTCCTCGGGATCCGACCAGACCAGGTCGCAAAACGCACCTTCGTGCGGAATCTCCTGAGCGCGCGCCACAACGCGCACCTGATCCAAGGTTCGAATCTCAGGCGACAGACCACCGTGTACGCAGAGCACCTTGCCATCGACAATGGCTGCCAGAGCCAAAAAGTCGAATACCTGGCAGCACGATTTCCAGACCGATGCATTCCCGTACTTTTGCTGGCATTCCTCGTAGAAGCCGTAGACTTGTGTGATTTGTCGAGACTCGTGGTTACCACGCACCAACGTCACACGATCAGGGTATTTTGCCTTCAGGCACATGAGCAGCGTGAAGGTTTCCAGACTAAAGTACCCGCGGTCGACAAAGTCGCCCAGAAAGATGAAGTTCTGCAGTCCGTTGAAGCCAGGGCGGTTCTCGCTGCCCGTGCTTTTACTCCGGCTGCGGCCGCGTGGCTCTTCGTCGTCTTCGTCGTCTTCAACGTCTTCGTACTCTTCGTTTGCGTCTGCGTCGTCTGCTTCGATTGTGGAACCATCCTCGCGTTTCGCTGTGTACTCTGGATTCCGCTGATATCTCCTTTTCATTGTTCTCCGCGCCTTTGGGTCTGTGATGATGTTGGGTGGCTCAATGTCTGATGCGTTGATTGTCTTTGTAGGTCCGATGGGTGCTGTGGGTGCAGTCTCGCATGGCATGCCGCCTGCTGTGCGGAAGAGCTCCAGTAGGTCGTAAAATTGACCGTGTATGTCACCGCATACTGTCACGGGTGCTGATACGGGTTGGATGTTTGACTCTATTGACGCAAGTGTAAGTAGCTGATCAAGAGTACTTGAGAAAGGGGCATTTCGTACCTTCCATCAGATACTCTTTTACAATTTCGCAGAGTCGCTTGATGTCTGGTTCTGGCAGGTACTTGCACTGCTTCGCAGCCTCCAGCCACTCATCTGGTCCTCCTCCTTGTCTGATCTCTGCTGGGCCCGGCTGCGGGACTTCCTCATCTTTGTTGACCATGATCGAGCGCAAGCGATTACGCAAGGTCTGAGGGAATGATTTATTTGAGCAATGTTACCAGCAAGGGCACGATTAGCGTAACGAAGTCCAGGTGATGGCGATGCGGGGATGGCACGCGCGCGCAGCTGCAGGGAAAGCGATGAATTTTATAATCTTGAGGAGCTTAAGGTGAGAAATGACGGTACAGTCAACAACAGAGGCGTCAAGTAGAAAGTCAGGCAGGTAAGCACAAGATCGTGAACGGTAAACTTGATCTCCAGGGCTGGTATCGTGACCGAACCAAGGTCGTTGACCCTCGAGCCCGCGGGCCAGGGCTGGCGTTCCAAAACGTCGGTCCGTCTTTCCGCCGCGGGGCCAATAGTCACCACCCTGCGTCGTCACCTTTGATCACCCATTTTCCACGCTCGTTACATGAACTTGCGTGCCTGGAACGCAGCCTGCAAGCACATGCGAAGCGCAAACACCTGATCTCATCTACACATTCGTCACACACATGAGGGCCACCTAGCTTTTTCATGTCCTCATCATGGCTGAGGCAGCTCCTCAAGGAACACCCGCTAAGCCTGGAACCATACCCATATCCGCTGTCAATAGCGCGCAGAAGCAGAATGTGCCCCAGAAGGAAAATGCTCAGCGCTCCTCCGCAGCAGGAAAGCTGAAGGTTGTCGTACGCAGACTTCCTCCTAGTCTTACCCAGCAGGAGTTTGAAACAACACTCGGACAGGAATGGCTGCAGGGCAAGGGCAAGGTATCTTGGATGCGGTTCGTGAGTGGGAAAGTGTCGAAAGAGTAGGCCTACACATTCCAAACGAACGTTCTTGATGCATAGAGGCTGACAAGTATTGCTCAGCGCCGCGAAGCCTCCACGACCTGCATGCTGCTATCTGCATCTTACAGGGCAGCCGCATTTTGAGGGTCTCGTCTCCCATCTGCGGACCCTTGGCTACTACGATGGACAGGTCTGGACCTCAGATCCAGCCCTCGTGGCAAAGCCGGAATTCAATTTCGCGCTGTTCCAACGTGTGCCAGCGAACAAGAAGCGCAATGATGCACGCCAGGGCCTTATCGACCAGGACCCGGAGTTCATTGAGTTTTTGGAGAGTCTCACGAACCCGCTTCAAAAGTCACAGAATGTGGAGGCGCTGTTGAAAGACGAAGACGCAAAAGGTGAAAAGGTAACCACGACGCCTCTGATCCAGCATCTGCGTGAGAAGAAAGCGGCCAAAGAAAAGGCCAAGGAGAACAAGGGCAAGGCGCACGGTCGCAACACGAGCAAGGCTGAGACTGAATCGAAGGCAGAGACCAAGGCCGCTGCAAAAGAGGAAAAGAAGGGCAATGAGCGATCCAACCGCCGCGGCGGGAAGCAAGACGCACAGAAGAAGGACGCGACTCCTGCGGCTGCTTCGCCCAAACCGCAAGCTGCGTCCCCTGCGAAGCAAGATTCCAAGTCTGCAGCTCAAGCAAGCAAGAAGTCCACAACGCCTTCGGCGACCCCCACGGCTGCTCGTATTATCCAGCGCGACTTGGGAATCCGAGGTGGTCGTGGTGGAAGCCCTCGCAAACAGGGTGGACGAGCGGACAACAAAAATGCGCCTGCCGCTGATGGTGCCGAATCGAAATCGAATAATCAGACCCCTGCTGCAGCTCACGGTAATACTAGGCCAGGAACGCCTGCCAGCACCACTGCGGTCGCCAACAACAACAAGTCCGTACCTCCTGTTGCGCCATCCGCAGTACTCAAGCGCCAATCAGGTGCACCGCCTGCGACAGTCCAATCGTCCAATGCGTCCAAGTCTGCAACATTGTCCAACGCATCTGGTACGTCTGCGTTTCTCAAGCACGCCAATCCTTCTCAAGGCATCACAGAGCCTCTTATACAAGCCGCACTTTCAACATTCGGTCCGGTTAAGAGCGTGGAAATCGACAAGCGTAAGGGCTTTGCATTCGTTGAGTTTGGGGACACTCAGAGTCTCACCAAAGCTGTAGCACAGGGCACTGTTAAAGTGGCGCAGGGCAATGTTTTGGTGCTCGAGCGCAAAGACAGAGCTGCTACAAATACTCCATCGTCTGGTGGTAATAACGCAGCGGGGAGTGCAGCAAGTAACAAGGGCACAACAGCCACAAGCGCGCCAACCCCCACTCAACCAGCCAGTGCGCCATCTGCCATGAGAGCGGAGCAAGGCAGCCGTGGAGGCTCAGCCAACCGGTTCCGTGGCGGGCGTGGCGGACGAGGAGGCGGAGGCCGTGGTCGCGCATCCGGACCTGCTGGTGGAAACCAAGCAGGGCAGCAACCCGTTGCATCAGCACCTCCAGCAGCACCGGCAAATGCGAACGCTATCAAGGCCGGGACGTGATTGCCAGTTGACTGCATGTCGCGCGGACGTGCATGTATCACCTTCGAAGCTGTCTTAAGCCCTCTCTCTATCCCCGTCAGAGGTGACAGGTTATGCACACTTACTTGATGTGTTCTTCCAGCTGCTCACTGTCACTCCGTTATCAGACGCTGCGCTGTATTCGCCAGGAGCAAGTCAGCACTACCAACCCCCCAGCCTTGTGCGCTTTAGGAGTACGAGGAAGGGACAGTCTCCAATGACGAGATGCTGCGACGGTAGGATTCACACAAGCTTCAGCAGCTCTTGGAGCAGGCGATGCGAGGATACCATGGTACGACGCGGTGACAGTGTTTAGGGCACTCTGCGCACCAAGCTTGACTGGACATTGCATGGTTGAGAAATGCAGGTTGAGCCGGAGCGGCCGTGGTCGATCAAATCGAGCTGCGTTGCGTTCCATTTGGCTTCGCGAGAACCCAACACAAATTGCAGGTCGGAGCAGATTTAGAGCAAAACCCTCTCGGTGAATGGCTAATTAATTCGTCTGCCAGTGCGCTCTTGATAGCTTTCGTCTGACGGTGAACACCTCAGACACGGCAGGCCTACCGTGTGCACTACTGATAAGGCGTGAATAGTCTCAGCCGCGTGGCTGAAGGGGTTGAGGCAGCGGTCTAGTGGCGCAAGTGCCAGCCCAGGGCCACGAAGATCCTTCTCTACCAGCAGATCCGGGCACGAAAGGCCAGATCTGACAGGGGAACGGCGTCTATATCGTAGGGCCTATGAACGGGCTAGCATTACCCGTAATGATCAGTGGAGTTCGCCGTCGGGGCCGCAGTTACGGCGAGCGTCCACGACTTCGCGGGACGACGCAATACGGCCGTGCGAAGCTTCTTCAATAGTATTCCTCCCCCGTCGGCCAATTGTCCCCTCTCGGGCTGGTGCCTCCGCTTTGACGTCTTTGACGGTACTGTTTTGAATCTTTAAGCCTCCAGCGAGCCGTGGAAGCTCCAGGGCCTTGATCATGTCTGACTGCAGCTGCCTAGACGTGCGCTGCATCGCGTCTCGCTCTTCGGCCGGCTCAAGCTTGTACACTACACGCTCGGCTCTACGCTCTTTATGCAGCCAGACAACACCTGAATACGCCTTGCATCTGCTTTGACGTCTGTCGCTCGTCTCGTCTGCTTCATTCCTCGGACATTTCCTGCTCATCTATAAGACTTCAGCCGCTGCCTGCCCTCCATGGACTGGGTACCACTTACAGCACAGCATCCCTCTTCGACTATACCCTCGTCTTCTTCTCACACAAACCGCAGCAACATGTCTTCTGAAGAAGAAGCCAAATACGAACGGATCCCCCAGCCACCCACACATGCTCTTGGCTTCCTGGGCAACATTCCAGACGTTGACTCGAGTTTCGCCCTCAAGTCGTTCTGGAAGCTAGCCACGCTCTACGGTCCCATTGTGCAGCTCGACCTGGTCTCGCGCAAGGCGATCCTCCTTTCGAATTACGATCTCATACACGAAGTTTGCAACGATGACCGCTTCGAAAAGGTCATTGGCGGCGCGCTCAAGGAGGTGAGGGCCGTGGTGGGCGATGTGAGTGTCTGCGGGCGCCTCGGACAGCCCGGATCGATAGCTGATAGTGTATGCAGGGGCTATTCACAGCGTATCCTCATGAACCAGTACGTTTTGCCGCCAGTTCATTTTCCCCCTCACTTTGCCCTAGACCAAAGAATGCTAACGCACTGTAGAACTGGCACAAGGCACATCGCACACTCATGCCCGTGTTCGGGCCTATGGTAAGCGTCCCCCATTCAGCCTGTCTGCACGGCAGGCAAACCTTGGGTATTCTTCCTCACAGCTGGCTCGCAGGGTGTGCGCAAGATGTTCCCTGAAATGGCGGACATTGCATCGCAGATGATCCTCAGATGGGACAGACTAGGCCCAAACCACATCATCGACACGGCCGACGACTTTACGCGTCTCGCCTTTGACACAATCGGCATCTGCGCCTTCAACTACCGCTTCAACAACTTTTACTCGGAGCGCATGCATCCCTTTGCCGACCAGATGGCCGAGTCGCTCGTGGAAGCGGGGAAGCGCGCGGGCAGACTGGGCATCGAGACATCGCTGCGCATCTGGTCGACAGCGCATCTCCAGGACAATATTCAGAAGATGCACAAGCTGTGCGACGACATTATTGCCGAGCGCAAGGCTCACCCGAAGCCTGAAGTCAATGATTTGCTCAATGTCATGCTGAATATTGCCGATCCCGTCACGGGTGAGAAGCTGGACGATGAGAATATTCGGTTTCAAATGGCTACATTTCTCATTGCTGGGCATGAGACTACTTCGGGCACCCTGGCTTACCTGTTCTATAACCTGCTGAAGAATCCCGAGAAGATGCACAAGGCTCAGCAGGAAGTCGATTCTATTGTGGGAGACAATACCGTCGAGGTCAAGCACTTGAATCAGCTCAAGTACATTGACGCCTGCATCAAGGAGACTCTACGCCTCAACGGACCCATTGGCGCCATTGGCCGACATGCAAAGCATGACACTGTCATTGGCGGCAAGTACAAGATTCCCGCAGACACTGGCCTAGTGCTCAACCTCAAGGGTCTGCATCAAGATCCAAAGATTTGGGGCGAAGACGCAGCCGCCTTCAAGTAAGATCACCGAAATCAAGCCACTGGCGCACTTTTGATGCTAATAGCGATAATGTAGGCCAGAGAGGATGCTCGACTTTGAAAAGCTGCCCCCTGACGCTTGGAAGCCCTTTGGCACCGGTGTCCGCGCCTGCATCGGTCGGGCTTTCGCCGAGCAGGAGATGATCCTCAACGTGGCCCTGATCCTACAGCGCTTCCAGGTCGAGATGGCCGATCCCTCGTACGAGCTTGCAATCAAGAGCACCCTCACCACCAAGCCAGAGGGCTTCAGCATCAAAGTCCGCAGACGCGCTGGCAAGGATGTCATGGTCGGCCTTGGATCCAAGCCATCGACGGCAAATGCAGCCAGCAAGCCTGGCCACCCGGCCAAGGTCACGCCAGGTGTTAAGAGCAAGATTACGGTTGCGTATGGATCTAATGCTGGGACGTGCAAGACTTTTGCCGAAGACTTGCAGACCAATGCGCCCGAGTACGGATTCGAGGCTGAGGTGGTTGCGCTTGACAGCATGACTGAGGCAATGGTCAAAGGCAAGCCTACAGTCATCATCACCTCCAGCTACGAGGGAAAGCCACCTGATAACGCAAAGAAATTTGTCTCGTGGCTCGAGACCAATGCCGCTACCTCTGATCTACTCAAGGAGACATCCTATGCTCTATTTGGTGTCGGCAACAGCGAATGGGCCTCGACATATCACAAGGTGCCAAAGACGATCGAGTCCCTCCTCCAACAGCATGGGTCCAAGCAGATCATCCCCTCGGCATTTGCGGATGTCAAGTCGGATTGCACTGGCGAGTGGGAGCAGTGGAGCGACAACTTCTGGCAGACTCTTGAGTCTAGTGGTCTTGCAGGTGCCCACGAGCAGAAGAGCGAGCTCAACGCGCAAGTCTACAAGCACGACGTACCCTCTATGCTTGGCGGACAGGAGATGTCGTGGGGCATTGTCAAATCTGCCCGATGTTTGGGTGGGCAGGAAGTAGGACCCGAGAAGCGTGAACTGGAAGTCCAGCTGCCCGAGGGCGTCACATACCAGACGGGTGACTATCTGGTAGTCCTCCCTCTCAACCACGCGGATACCGTCAAGCGTGTGCTCGCGCGCTTCAATCTTCATGCGGACGACCTGATTCAGATCTCCGGAACGCGAAAGGCTTTCCTTGCCTCGAAAGAGCCGATTCCAGCTGCAGTCTTCTTCACTCACCGCGTTGAGCTTGGGCTTCCACCGACGCAGCGCCAGCTGGAACTCCTCGCATCCTTCACCCAGGACAAAGCCGAGCATGACTCTCTGATCTCGCTTGCTGGCGACGCGTCGTTCAAAGCCACCGTTCTTGGCTTGGACTACGCAGTCTTGGACATTCTAGAAGATCACCCGTCTTGCGCGGTCCCGCTGTCAGCCTTCATCGATATCCTGAAGCCGCTAACTCCTAGACAATATTCCATCTCATCTTCTCCGCTGGCACCTCATGCACACGTTGGCCAGGATACCTACACGGCAACCATTTCATATGATACGCACACAGCGCCGGCCCGTTCGTCGCAAGCTTTGCCAACATCGAAGCCTCGAACGTTCCATGGTGTCGCCTCGTCTTACCTGTCGCGCCTTATTCCGGGCCAGCGTATCCACTGCTTTGTTCGCAAGACGAATGCGGCCTTCCACCTGCCGGAAGATCCTAGCGTGCCAATCATCATGATTGCAGCGGGCACGGGTATCGCACCGATGCGAGGCTTCATTCAAGAAAGAGCGGCCATTGAGTCGGCTGGGGCACGCAAGATGGGCCGCGGTCTACTCTACTTTGGCTGCCGTGATTTCGAGAAGGACTACATTTACTGTGACGAATTCGCAGAATACGAGAAGACGGATGCTCTCGAAGTCAGGCCGGCGTTCAGCAAGCGTGCGCCAGTATCGGAGACTGAGCGGTACAAGTACACGCATGAAAGGATGTGGGCGGATCGGAAGGAATTGAGTCAGCTCTTCGGGCAGGGCGCAAAGGTGTTTCTGTGCGGAAGTGCCAGCAAATTGGCCAAGAGCACCGCTGAGGTTGTGAAGAAGATTTATGCCGACGCTGCGCGAGAGCGCGGAGTAGAGAAGAGTGAGCAAGAGGTGCAAGAATGGTTTGAGCGTATTAGGGAGGTCAGATACGTTTCCGATGTCTTTGAGTAGGCTTACTCTAGTGACATCTAATGACTTACGACTTTTGGTTACCGCCTCTCCGTTTTCCTCTTTTGGGCCTCACAAGGGGTGGCGGGATGCTCGGGTGACGGGGTGTGCTTCCAAATACGCGCAATAGGAGGTGCGATGGTTCGAGGCTGAGAGGAAGAGCCCAGGGTGGAGTAGTTGTGGGGTAAAAACTCCGAGGCGATTCGTATCCAGAGCAGGATCAACATCATTATGAACCAAAGCAGGTGTAGTAAGCAGAGCAAGCGACAAGCAATTGGCGAGGGCCAAGAGGGCCAGCGGGCGGCGCAGGACAAGATTATTGGGGCGCTTGTCTCGGACTGCAGATTTGACAGTCGGAACAAGGCGGCGCTACTTCTGGGTCAACTGAAGCAACCAGTGGTGGCAGATGAAGTTGGCAAATACGACAGTACAAGTCAATTGGCATGCCGAAATAGGCATGCAGGGGCTGAAGAGAGGTAGTGAAACCGGCGGATCGCAGGGCTGGGTATTGCGACATGTAACCTTTTGTTTTTTGGCCCTCGCGTGCGGCCAGGCACGGCCAACAGGGACAGGCACAACGACGAGGACGACAACGCTGAGCGGTAGGCAGAGCAGAGGCAACACGGCGGAGGACAGGCTGATCGGGGAGACTTTAGAGTTGATTGCTGGCAATGTAATTTTAGCTCGAGCCCACGGTTACGGTGGTGCCGATCACGGTGGAGTCTCGGCGGACGTCGGATGCGTGGTGATCGGGCAGGGAGGAGACTCAGAGGGGTGGCGGCGGGGGAGCAAAGTAGGGCTCTCTGCAGGGCAGGTGGAGGGCGTGAGTTTGCATATATGCGAACGAGCAGACGGGGCGGAGATGTTGGACCCAACATCCAGCGCAGCGCAGGTGGTGCAGGTGCACGAGAGACAATAATGGGGGGAAGGAGGGAACGTGGGGGCCGCGCCTTCCACGTCGACGTCGTCGTCCTCTACTTTTGCGGTGTGCGAGTGCGGGTGCGCGAGTGGGCCTGCCCGTGTCCGTGTGCGTGGTCTGGCGGTGCTGTCTCGTACTCCGCCGTGTCCGCTCTGCCGACTTCTCCTCCCTTTCCCACTCCCTCGTCCACAACCACCACCGGCACCACCCGCCTGCACCTGCACCCCGCCGGTGGCCTTGTGGACGTGCCTCGATCTTTTCTTGTTCTTTTTCTTCCCTTCCTTTTTTCCTCACTGTTCTCCACTCACGCTGACCGCCGGAACCTTGCATCCGAAGCGTCCTGCTCGCCCCCTTCGCCGGCCGCCAAGCAACGGCAGCAGCAGCAAATAGCGTTGCAAGAGGGTGCAGTCCGTCGGGCGCCTGGACCACCACAAATCATTCGCGCACGCACAGACCCGCCTTCGCTTGCCTCCTAGCGCCCTTTCTGCGCGTTGTTCGCCCTCACGCCCGCCGTCCAGCCCCCATCATCCTCGGCCCCATTCTCCGCTTCTGGCATCGCCGTCAATCCTCTCCTCTTCACTCTTGCTTGCTGCCCTTGACATGCCCTTCTAACGCCCTCTGTCTGCTTACCTTCACCCACCAAACCTGCTCTGCCAGTTTGACGCACCTTACTCGCTCTGCTCCGCCTCTCTGCTGCCCCTCAATCCCGCCGCCCGCCGCCCTCAACACTTGCGGCGCACCAGCCACATCCCACTTCCATGTCCCGTCCCGTCCCTGCGCAGACCTGATCTCGCTCGACTGCACTCAGCCTCTTGCACCACGCCTGCCGGCAGTCTGATTGCTCGCCCGGCAAAGATTCACCGTCGGCTGATTGCTGACTCTTTGCTGACGCTGCTCCGGCCCTGCAGCACGCCTCTTGGACCCATTATCAGGCCGTTGACGACCTTAGCTGGCTCGTCGATTTTGCTTCACCTCCCGCGCTGCTAGATATGCACAAGTTGCTTCTCGCCCAACCTGCTGGCTACTCGTACGTCTCCTTCCTCCAGCCTTCGTCCCTTCTCCCTTGCTGGGATTCCTCTTCATCTCCCTTGCAGCGTCGCTCAACTGCCAGACCGTGCCAAGCCAGGGTCTAGAATGTTCAGTCTGGCTTCTGCATATCCCATCTCCTTCTGCATCACGCGTCTTGCGCTGTGCTCCCCTCTCCTTCAATTACACACCGAAAAGAAAAAATGCTGACCACAAAAGACACTTTGCGCAATCACACGAAACGATCCGTCGCGCCCTTAGTGCCCCTCACGTGCAATCCGATCACCACCAGCAGATGCTACCTCAGTCTGGGCACACTACCACCTCCTACAGCCCCCCGCCGCCATCTGCGCAATTCCCGTCCGCGTCTGCAGACTACCCTTCCGGCAACTCTTCTTCCTCCATCCCACAAAAGTCTTCCACCTCGCCCTCGGATCAATCCTTTCGCTCTTCGCCTGAGACACCTGCTAGCCGGTCGGACGTCGATCGAAAACTTACGCTGCCCCCTCCAGCGGCCGCCACCGTCGTCAACCCACATTTTACCGGCCCTCGGCCTGAATCGCTTCTGGCCCCTTCAGCCCCTTCGCTGCCCCAACCTTATCACGAGAATCCTTCTCAGCCTCTTGCAGACTCCCTTTCCCTTGCCGAGTCTCCTCGTCACCCTCGACAGACCGGGCCTGCTGCTGCCGCAAAGCAGCACTCGTCCATGCTGGAGCCCGACCACCGCGAAATCCGCCTGACCAGGACTGGTCGAATCAGCAAGGCCCTCAAGGGTCAGGCTGTTCACCGCTGCGAGCAATGCGGCAAGGTTTATACTCGTCTCGAGCACTTGCGCCGCCATCAACGGAACCACGGCACCATCCTTCGTTGTGAGATTGATGGGTGCGACAAAGTTTTTCACCGTCATGATATGCTAGAGCGTCATCGCGAGAACGGTCACAAGGTCCTGCCAAACAGAAAGCGAATTGTGCCGCGTCCTTCTGATGAATTGCAGCAGCAACCTCACTACCCCTACCCGCAATCCTCCACGGAGCATCCCGAGTCTGCTGCGTACACGCCGCACATGACTGCCCCTTCAGCATCCTCCGCAGCCTCCGAGCAACCACCACAATCATCGACCGCCACACCCTCAACGTCGCAACCCTCGCAAAGGCCACAGCTGACCCTGTCGACTGCACCTGCCGCGCATCGACTGCCCAGCATACAGTCGCTGCTCAACGACGAAGCGCCAATCAGTCCACTCCTGCCACCTCCGACCGGCGCCTTCAAAAGTCCAATGAGCGCACAGCCCTTTGCAGGCAGCGCACCAACTTCACCCGCAGCTCTCGAGCATCCACAGTCTGCATTTCCCTCGCCGGGACCCTATTTTACCTCGCAAACAGGCCCGACTCCGACATCAGCCCGCCGCCCTTACCAGTATCCCCCGCCTCCACCTCCACCCGCAACGCACCAGTCGTCTCACTCCCCTGAAAATGACAATGCGAAAATCTCAACGCCCAAGTCTCAGTATCCTCCTCATCCGGCGCCTCGACCCAACGGCTGGCAAGGGCACCATTCCTCGCGCTCTCTGCAACTGCAACAGTCGCCGGGGCCAAATCACGCAACAACGAATGCTTCGCCGCCAGCAAAGAGACAACGGCTCTCGGAAGAGCGCAAAATCACCTCGTCTCCACCGCAAGTGATTAGTCATGAGGATTCACAGATGAACGATGTCATGCCCCACATGTCGCGACGCTGGGCGCCCCAACCGGCAGCTTCGCACTAAACGACCTTTTCCTTCCCCATATTTTGCATTGTAGATATCCGGCACGGCGTTGTTTCGAAACCGTCGTGAGCACGCGTGGCACGACATTGGACTAGCGAGTCGAAAACGTTGGGCGTCTTCTGCGTTGTCTTGTGTGACAGCTGCATGTGTCCATTGGCGGGCATGCCAGTCAATCGACGCTTGTCCCCGCAGTCGGCAACAAAAAAGTCTCCATCTAGCCCTTGCATGATTCCCTGCGGAAGCAGCATTGTGCTTCTCTTTCATTGCCCAAAGGCATGCCATAGACGATCAATGAAGTTTTCTTAACCCATCAAGTCCGCTGTTTTTTTTTATTTCCTCTCTTTTTCTTCTTTTGAGACTCTCTACCTTGTCTCTGTTGCAACTTGTCGACGAAAGTTTTAAGCTACTGTATGTAGCTGCTTTGTCCTGCAGCCCGCAATCTCAAGCACTACGCTAGGAGAAAGCATCCAGCATGATCGGCCGCTGTCAACCTACATACAGTACAACCTGTACCCCGAAACCGCTGCGCGCCGATCGGCGGGCCAGGTTGCATTTTTCCCGCCTTCTGTTCTTAGTTACTGCTTTTTTTTCTTTTCGCATGCTCCACGCATCTGCATCTCCATTTGTATCTACATTTTTCTTTGCCCTATGCCAAGAAAATTCCTCTCTTAATGATAGTGGGAGGTTTCATCTTTAGTAGTGGCTCGTGAGATTGTATGAGGCCTGTTTGTAGATACCTACTGCCGTTGGTGGGTTTTGCTGGAATGTCCCGGGCTGGTGAAGTCATGTGTAAGTTCTTACCTTGATTCCAATTTCGGCTCTGCTTATGCTTGTGCTATTCGGATGTGCGATTGCGCTCGAGGTACAGGCTGAATGGGCTTAGCGAGCAGGCGCGCATGGCAGACTGGGAAGTCGACTAGTGCAGGTGCCCATCTCATCTCATCCCATTACATCCCTTACTCCCATTCCCGTACAGACAGTACCCAAATTTCATCCCACTTCCACTTCGACTTCCACACCCATGGCCTTCGCACCGAAGGGCCTGACCAATTCCTCACCATCGGCCGACTTAGCTTAGCGCCGTGCATTCACGGCACGACCAGCACCACACAGCAGTTGAGCCGAGCGCCGGTGGCCCGTTACGTGCCTTTTAACCTGCAGTATGATCGACGTCTAGTCCTTTTCGTACGGGGGTAGTGCATGCGCGCAGTGCAGTAGCACGAGTCGCTTTGCGCTGCTTGGCTCGTCTTTGCACGCTGTATGGCTCGTTTGGTGCTCCGATTTTCATTTGTGTCTTCTTTTTTGTTCTTGCGCGGTGAGGGCACTGGGGTACGCTTAATCCTGACTTTGCGCAAGGGTGTTTGCTAGCTTTATGTGGAGAGGAGCGCTTTGGGGTGCGAGGGCATGATGAAGGGAGAAAGGGGGCAGTGTAGAGTAGGGTAAGTTTGGAACTCAATGTAGACAGGCAGGCAGGGGCTTAGCATGGGATTCTGCGCAAACTCAGTAGGTATACTGTACTTGTAGTTTTCAAATGCGCATCGCACGTAGACGCGAGACGCGAGAACTGTCGGTATGCAAGGTACTGTACGAAGTACCCAGCCAGCTGCTCTACGTCCCTACGTCTAGGTGTAAGGACAGTACCTCCTGTGCTTCCTCGCACCCCTACTTACATACTAACCAAGTAATCAAAGCGCAATATCCAACGATGAAGCAATCACCGATGCGCTCAAGACCGAAATCGATCGCCATGGCGATCCAAGGCGCCGCGATGCGATGCGATGCAGTGCATTCTTCTCTCATCATCAAGCAGTCAGCAAATAGCTTTACCACAGTCACATTAGACGAGGAAGTGCACAGACGCGGATACGAACAGGCGTAGTCGTAGTCGTAGTCACGAATGTCGCAAACGTCCAATGTCGCAGACGAGTGCCAGCCCAACCTGCGGCAAACGCGATTGCTACGCCACGCTCACCGCCAGCAGCGCAAGATGAATATGTGACGTGGACATGCGTGCATATATTCCGTAACTGAGTGTGTATGTGCGCGCGCGAGATGAAAGCAGAAGGAATTAAGCAGGTTGGGGCCATTATCGCATAGAAGGCATACCAAGTGCAGTACCCGTGAGTACAGTATGTAGCGAGCATAACAAGACCTGAACGCTTCCCACACCCCGACTCTCATGCCCGTGCCGATGCGAGAAGGAACCGCATCTCCAATCAAAAGTCACATGTATTAAGCAAAAATTGAAAAGGGCCAAGCAAAAATACATC
Organism: Taxillus chinensis; assembly: GCA_023512835.1. Lineage (NCBI taxonomy): Eukaryota > Viridiplantae > Streptophyta > Magnoliopsida > Santalales > Loranthaceae > Taxillus > Taxillus chinensis. Next base: position 30,819 of record JAKCVP010000397.1, on the reverse strand, counting down.
TCATAGATTTTTTGAGCCCCCTGGCCTTTTAGAACGAAAAGCCCTCATGCCCACGATGTCGAGTCGAGGGCGAGATGCTGGGTCAGGTACTTTGTAATATACATTCATACAAACAGTAAGTACGATTTGGACCCTCCTCGCGGGGCGGGAATACCTGCACTTAAACGGGCCAGTGCAGGCAACCTTAAGATGAGGGCCGAATCGACCTCGTGTGCCTTGGCCCGCAACATGAGTCGGGTTGGGCTGGGTGTTGGACCCAGGGCTGAAACGAGGGCCGAAATGATGGGGGAATCGTATTGTATTCACTGTACTTGACTAGCTGGCATTGCTGGTTAGGTGCGAGCTGAGGTGAAGTTGTCATGGATGTTGACTTCGCTAGGTATGTAGGTACCTTATATAGACAGGAGGACCTGTCAATCCCCTTTGTTCTTCTTCATCATCATCATCATCATCGTCGTCCTGTTGCTTCTCCTCCTTCTCACACATTCCCTTGAATTCGTCATGCGCTAGTCAGCCCAAGCACAAACAGTATCGAAGCCGTCAACCCGACATGTAGGTGCTTCGTACCCACCTCGCGCCAGACGTTGCACTACGGTGCGAAGTAAATCTTCGCAACTCTTACTCTAACAGCGCCGCCGCATTCCCAATCTTCGTTCCTCGGACTTGTTTCCATTTCAGCGGCATACAAAGGAGATAGCTAGGGCACGTAAGGGTAGGGACTACCTGCGTCCATGGACGGCTCGCAAGAAGAGTGGGTTCAAAAGCGTTGGCTTCGAGACGACGAGTCGGAGACCATCAACTACATTTATGTTGGCTCACCCTAGGAGTCTTGTCCATTGCACTTCTCGCCACAGATTAAGTACATTGAAGACTGTTCATGTAGATGTGGCATGTACCCAAAGCAATATGACCATCCCTCAGAAACTGGACGTCCCCTGCAAGCTGGTATGCCTAAAAATCCAGGATGAGTCCTCGCAGTTTAGCAAGCTGCAACACGATTTACGCGGAAATTCGACGACAAGTACGCGATGAAAGTGCAAAGTCATGGATTCGTTCAGGCAGAGGTCAACGATTACCTTACGCCAGCTCGAGTCTTGAAACTCGACATCAGAACCTCATGAAGCCGCCCGCCATACCATACCATGCCGGTCCGTACCAGACCATGCGTCCACGCCCGAGACCAGTAGTTCTTCGAATCAAATGCTTTCCTCAGAAGTTGTCAGTCTCGATTAGGGAGAACCCACAAGTCCAACGCCAATTATGCATCCACGCCGATTCAGCCATCGATGCCTGCAATGGCAAGAATGCCTATCACGGCAGAGAAACCGACAACCCCGCCGACGACGCCTCCAGCAATCGCATTCCCGAATTTCTTCAGGTACCGCTTCGTGGCTGAAGTGCGTGAGTTGACCCTGTGGTCTGTTTTGACTCGCTTCGACGGACGCTCCCCGCCGCCGCCAGGAAGCATGAATCGGACGCGCTGCGGAGTAGTGACCTTCTCTGGACCTTGTTCAATTTTTGCTGCAGAAGTCTCGGATAGTATTGCGGCCGCTTGCGTGTCCTCTGCCAGTCCGTCCTTTGAAGTTGTCCCAGCATTTTGCGCTTCTGACAAGCCATCATTGCTCGAGATCTCATCTGCCTTGCGTTTCTTTGTGGATTGCTCAGAGTCTACGGGAGGTGTGGAGTTGAGTAGATTGGAGATTGATAGTCGCTGCTGTGCTGCAGATTTGTTTGTTGCCTCGACCACTTTGTGATCCGCGTCCTCGTTCAGAGATTCTGGTGCAGCAGACTCGAGAGCTGATGCAGCAGTTTGTTCTCGCACAGGTCCATTGTTGTAGACCGGGTCTACTGGACCGGCAACGCTCGACCACTCATTTCGCTCAAGTTCATCCTCAGGAAGGCTCTGGATCGTCTGCGTCGGGGAAAGGAAAAACCCAAGGCTCGGACAAGTCGGATGTTTGTAGTTCTCTTGCGGTGATATCGTTGACTGGGAGAAGTCCGTTCCTGAAAAGTTGGTGCTCGGTTGAGGAGCCACCTGGGACGCAGCCTCAAGAGCCGTGGGAGCGAGATCTGGTGATGCTGGCGCGTAGCCACTGCTGGTGACGTGATCGTAGCTCGCAGGAGACTTGCAGGATTCGCCATCGGCCTCGCCGCTGAAATCGCTTTCAGAGTCATTTGATTCATGGTCGGAGGAATCTTCGGTGATGCCCGACTCCAGACCATCGTGATCGTCTCGGACTGGACTTGCAGATCTCGATGTTATTTTTGGGAGCGAGAGGTGTCCTGGCTCATCAGCCGTTGATCCAGAGGTGATCCCGTAGCTGTCCTCGTCACAGTCTCCGTCTTCTTCGTCTTCGCTTCCAGAAAGGTCCGAGTGAGCTGAGAATGCTGAAGCACTACTGGCCGCAACGCTCTCGTGATTTAAGAATGTGTCTATATCTTCATCCTCGTCCTCAGATTTGACGCTCCGCCCACTGGATTCATCGTCGGAGCTGTGGGCGGATGGTACACGGACTGCAAAGCCAGGTTGTGGCGCAGATTCTTCAGCTGTCTCACGCATCCAGCTGGGCGCCTTTGCGGTTGAGCTTTCCTGAAATGCGGTCGAGTCCAGGACCGTTGGTCTACGACTCTGGACTTGTTTCCAAGGCGTGGCTCTATTTTCAATCCATTCATCAATCCCTAGTTGAAAAGGGCCATGAGTCTCTAGCAGAAGCTTCTCAACGTTGGCTTTTGCGGTGACAAGACTAGGATACCGCGGAGCGAACGCTCGCGCTGGCCACGGTCTGGCTTTGGCGGAACTGACGAAATAAATAGTAAATTCGACTGGTGGATCGTTGGTGTCATGGATATGAATGCCCAGGGTGACTACATCGCCAGAGCACAAAACCTTGGGCACCTCAGGTTGGATAGCAGTACCGTTGACCTTGGTGCCGTGGAGAGAATAGACGTCCACAATCTCAATACCAGGGGGATCTTTCTTCAAACAGAGGTTCGCATGGTCTCGTGATACAGGAGGAGCTGCGAAGATGCCGTTGTCGGGGCGTACAGCTTCGGCCTCACCTAAACGACGAGTCCTGCGTCCCAATTTCATGAAAGGACGCTCCGTGGTTAGGGTGAAAGTACGGGTGTAGAAGTCATTGCTGTCTTTTGTCGCTTTCAGAATGACATCCACTACCCGAATAAAGTTAGGAAACACTCTTGGTATCTGCGTAGAGACTGAGCACAACTTACGGCTGCCTGTTTGAGTAGAAGAAGAAGGTCCGGGATCCATGAAGCTAGACGTGTTGAGCTCGCTGCGAATTGTCAAGAATTTGTCAAGCTGGGCGGCTTCGGCAGCTTCAGGTGAAGAAGGAGATTCAGCATGTGGGTTGATACACTCCCACGGGTCCATGATAGTGGAGCTGGCGGTCGTATGATAGGCGGGGTAGACGTCGACCAATAGAGCTAGCAGGATGCAAGGGTTGAGGCGTGGCAGCGACTAACACTGTTGACCGTGGGATGACCCTAGACCAGCTCGCTTAGCAACAATTACAGACGTGGGCGTCTGCAGAGGAAGCAGAAGCGGCAGTGGATAGGGGCTGGTGGAGGAAGTGTAAGAGTGATGGTCAAGATGAGGATAGAGTGAGTTGAACCAGCAGGAGCGACTAACCCAAAGCAGACGGTGGTCACGCGCGGGGACCCTTCACGCTGACTTTCACATGTAGATAGGTGGTCTGAGAGAAGCTCTTGATACTAGGCTCGCTCGACAAGGTGAAGACGCGACATGAATCCGTCAAGAAAGTACGTAGTGCTCACAAGGTGTGATCTGCACCGATCAAAGCCGAAGCGGTCCCTCAACCATTGGACGTTGCTTGTGCAAGATAGACACCGTCCTCCTTGACCCAGAAGAGGCAGCCACGGCCTCCTCGACTGCGTAGCTTCTGCCGCACGACATCATTCCATTCTTCACTGCCCCAAAGATCAACCCAGGCTCCCCATTTACCTTGGCGAACAACGTTGAGTCGCATGGCGGCCTCAGTCAACGCAGTCTCGAGGCTCATGTCCCCTGCAAACTTCTTCACCGTCTCGCGTTCTGTCACTAATCGTAGAGTAACGAGCCCTTGCCATGATCCGGGTAGATGAGGCTTGAAGCTCGGTGGCGCATCTGGACGGACTCTGGGCAGAGTGATGAGACCCGAATTCGTGGCAAGTATTGGCATACCGAACACTCTCTGGAGCTGACGCAGAGAAGTGGTCAAGATCGTCCAGTCCAGGCCTGACTGCTCGGGAGGTGGCACTTCCTCATCCAAGAATGTGTCGAAGCGAGCGTACTCGTCCTCGGCGCGGTCTTGCCAGTAGAACGCTCCGATATTGTTGATACCAACCAGGGCCAATGGCAGACTTCCGGAGGTGTGCGTCTTGAATGAGAAAAGAAATGCTTCCAAGGTCTGTGCTGTTACCGCCAGGGAAGCCATGGACTGAGGGCGGAAGACGTGCACATGTTTCATCGCATGACTGACAACATCCTCTGCCGGCTGCAGCTGTTGAGTTTTGTCATCTATGGCTTCGGGGCCACCAAGATAACAGACCATGATTCTTTCTAGCCTCTCCACGTCGAAGCGGCCATCAAGATCTAGCAGCAACGTGAGGCCGCCGCGTCCAGGGCGTCTGCCTTGGCCTGGGCTACACGGGAGGACGGCTGCGGCTATGGCATAGTAGAGAAGACTTGCCGCACCCACATCATCACCTGTGGAGTCGATTTGGACAGCTGCAGCCCTTCTGAGCGTGATATTTGTAGGCTGAAAGATTCCGACGAGCTCATCGAGTGCTGGTATCCCACAGGAAGTCGTTGCGCCACCGTGTAAATTTTGGAGGGATGTCATGACCTGGCGATATGTCAACACTATAATTTTGTGTATACAAAAGAGCAGAAGCCAAGTGCCAATTGAGTTGTGATTGCTATAAGGATCGGGGTTCTCTGTCGACTTACCTCGCTCAAGTTGACCTCTTCAACTTCGTCCAACAACCTTCTACCCAGATCAGCCGCTCCAAGACTCATTGCGCTTCGCAATCTCCATCAATTGCATTATACCTGACACCACTCGGTCGCATCTCAAAACGTTAGCGATCAAATCAAAGTGTTCCGCAGGCCGTCAAGACTCTCACGTCTCTTCAGCGACGTAGGAAGCTAGGAAGGGGTGTCGAGGTGGAAGGTGTCGCAACTGGCGATCATGCCGCCTCCGACCGAGCCATTCAACGTAAAGGAACTGGAACGCCGCATTGACATCAACACCAATGGAAGATTGAAAAAGTACCATACGGAACTTCGAAAGTGTCGCCTCAAGGAGATGGATCAGTATAATTGTTGGATGGATATCAAAGACGACAGTCCGACCAGGGGTGAGATCACATGCGAGTCTGTGACGAGGTTCTTTCGACAGTAAGTCCTGCGAAGTTGTATTCCTTTTCGCATGCTCTGAAGACTGAGGCTTACAGATGTTCCAATGGTATGACAGTTGAAACGACAGCTTGGGAGGGTCTAGCATCACAAGGGAAAAAGTGACATGGACCAGTGGAAAATGGTCGGGGTTGTCCGTGTTCGGCGACGCAGCGTGGAATCATCAACGCATAGCATCTGCGGCGAAACACTTTAAACGATTTCCAATCAATACTACATTCCGAAGCGAACGCATATTGCTTGTGATCATGCTCATGCTCATCAGCCCAGATTTTGCGGCGCCGCCTTCGTAATGCCCTCAAACTACAATGCGCCATTCGGCACAAAGCCCGTGTAAACAGCTACGCCTAAGATGCAGTCAAGTTCCCTTCCAATACGCCCTGCTGAAAATGCCCAATAGAAATCATGACAGCTTGGACGGCTTACAACGCCGAGATCCAATCTTGTGCCCCCTTGCGCCAATTGCTCTTGTCGTAGTTGACGATTGCTCCAAAGTCAACATCCGTAGGAACCATTCCATCACTGGGACGAGTGTCGCCCCCAGCATCTCCCTGAAATGCGTCCAGCACATCTGCGCTTCGCGACTCTGAACTGTTCCCACCCAAAATCGCCGTCAAAGCATCCTGGAAAACCCGATCGTCTTCTTCTTGACCTTTGATGGCGCCTTGCTCTTTCTTGTTCCTTCTCATTGCTTTGGTGCCTTTCTGTCTGGCAACCATTAATCGTCGCAATGCTTGTTCCGCCAGCAGACCTTCCTGCATCGCCTGTTCTCGGACTTTGCGTGAATCCAGCTCGTGCTGTGTGATCACGGGTGTATCTTTATACGTGTGCTGACTCGGAAAGTCTGGTAGGTGTCCGGGAACCCAAGTTTTCTGCTTCTTCTCGTCGGCTCCTCCCAGGTCGCGGCTGAGTAGGGACTGCGCTTTGTGGACGTCCACTGGCTCGTGCGCTGCTTCAGCAACACCTATACGCGATTGTGCGATTTCGACTGGTATTTGCGCCTTTAGATCTGCTTCGAATGACGAGGAGGTAAGACCGCGCACTGAGAGCGCGCGCGCAAAGTCAATCGGTATCGGCGAACTTCTGCGACAGGCGCGCATCGAGAGTGCAACAGAACTGAAAATACTGTGCATATCTGCAGGAAAGACTTAGCATGAGTATTTTCTAAGGATAGCAGGCATAGACGTACATTCATTGACGAGACCTTTGAAGCTTTCCATTGCCGATTGCTTGTACGAGCCGAATCCCGCCTGCTGTAAAGCCAACGCTAGGCATTTTTCGAGCTCCTGGTTGACGGTTTTGTGATCTTGCGGGACCAGTGCGGTCAGGATGCCGCCGGGTTGCTTGTAGCGAAGTTTGTGGTGGACTAGGCGTCGTCGTTTGTGTGAGCGAGGCCTGTCTGGATCATCTCCTGCGGCGCGCTTCACAGGGCCCATGATCGCAAGCCGAGGCGGTGTGAAAAGAGACCCTGCAGAACGAGAATCAGATTGAGAGAGGACGTCCGAAGAAGTCGCGTTGGATTTATGGATGCATGAATGCGCAGGGTATGTCAAGTGCTGGCGCAAGGCCCTCTCGCAGTGCGATGGAGCTATGATGAAGGTCACCGTTCGAGGGCTGAGAATCGCGCCTTTCCTGATTGGGACCTCGGACTCAAGTCGATGCCCGTCCACCGTGCACCTGTGCATACCTTAGCAGGAGATGTCTGTTCGGAAATTGGGAAAATGCTGGTATCACATATTATTTTGCACGGCGATAAATCGTGGACAGCCGGAGTCCGCTTTCACTGAATGCGCGCTCATGAACGAAGTGACCCGAATAGCAGCCCTCTTAATGCGCATCTAGATTGACACAAGATCGAGTCAAACAGTAAGCCGGCGTGTTATACCGCTGGATATTCGACTCAGTTTCAGGCTATCTGATCCTTCAGGACAATCTCTTGCACCACCAGGCATGCCCTAAAGAGCATCGTTTTCCACTCGTGTAGAATGGAAATGTCAATGTGCTCCTGATTTACTCAGTTTTCCCAGTTTCCCCAAATGTCGCATTCCCAAACCCAGGTTCCCCGATTCGTGACCCAGTAACCCCATAGTCATACACGTAAAATGCCTTCATCACGTATTTGCCATTGACTTTAGTGACTATTGAGTCATCGCGGGTCACCAGCAGCGACGCATCGCAACACGTGAAATGCTCCTCGAAGGTGTAATCGATCTCTACCGATTGACCAGGCGCCCCAGCCCAATGCCAGTGCACTGTAATATACCCGTTTCGGTAGGAGTCCCACTTTTCAGAAAATTGCGCCCATACTTTGTTCTTAACTGACCACGACCTGTCATTGTGCCATGCATTCGTGACCCCTCCCAGGATTTCCCAGTCGGCGTCGAGGGTGCCAACATCTTTCAATTTGTACTCTACAGTCCAGTGAAGAGTGAACTTTTGGCCGTTGGGCGAGAAATTTGAGGGAAGGGAAATGAAAAAGGTGCGCCATCTCAATGGCGATTCGATCATGTACTGAGACTGTGAGAGGGAGGATAATAGCCAAACCCATGCCAAGATGGTCCCGAATGGAGTCAGCATCTTGTGATTTGTCCCAAGGCGTTATTGGTTTCCTAGGGCCTGTGTACCCACTTCAAGAGCGGACGTGCAAGGTCTTTTTATCTAGATACGACATGCGAGAGCGCAAGTCACTGAACAGGAACACCATGATGGTGAGATTGCAGGACTGCTACGCGAAAGTAGGGGTCGATGCTGTACTCAAATCCGCCGAAGGTAATGATGCCAGCGATACTGTTCGTTAGCGGAATAATCGCGCGAAGCATGCCCTTGACAGATGCGTGTATTTGCTAGCTGATGTCTGGGCGTGCTGGGGAACAAGGAGAGAGCAGTCGTCAGAGGCTCCAAGGCTTGGCAAAGCTCCGAACGCCGAACCTCTCTTGCGCAGCCCTGACCTCAAGCATCTACTACTCCTACAGCTCCGAACACCAACCACTCTCCACTCTGACTCCCACTCGATCTCGTCACTCACAAGTGGGCGCAAAGATGCCAGTCGTTAGCAACATTAAGCCCATCACGGGCGTAAGTCTGCCCTCAGCTTGACCTCGGGTGAAGCCGCGTGAAGAACAGGATTGTAGGCTAACATTGCACCTCTAGATGCTGAAGAGGAGCATTGTCGTCGACATCAGCTGCGCTCTCGGTGCGTGATCCTTGTCTACCAAGTCAAAATCGATGCGGCATACGCATCAGGCTCTCAAGACGCGCGAGTGGAGCTGTATTAGTGTACCCGGCTAACAATGCACAGGCCTCGGAACCGCCGCTGGCTACTTTTGGTGGTACGGTATGTATACGAATGGCTATTCCTGACATCTTCTGTGGTTTCTGGATGGGCTGACATTCTTCTTGCAGGCTACCACGTCCCCGCCGTTCGTCACCGCGACAGATTCTACGCAAAACTTGAAGACAAGCGCATTGAAGCCATGGGCGCCGTTCCCGACTCATAGACAGCTGTATGCTATCGTATGAAGAACTCTGTGGCTGGAGGGAAGGAGGCGCATTTCTGGAGCAATACGAAAGGAAGACATGCAATTTTAGACAGGAGCTCGTCCTTTTGACAGAGCCGACAATGGAATTTCATTGAGTCCTGATGGATTTACAGCCTGCGCCTTGTCATAGCAATGGTCACGCTTATGTCCACGAAAGTTGTGTTTTGCCCCCGAGATTCGCATCCGCAATGCAAATGGCCTTCCAAATCGCAGAACGCCGCGCTAAATGCAGAAAAATGCCAGAAACAAAAGTACACGAAGGGTTTCAACATGAGATCGTGAAGCAGCCTATCTATCCGTCGAATTGTGTGACTGCGATGACTGCGCGTGGGCAGATACAGCGAGATCGTTGGCGGTCTCAGCCGCTCCAGGTGATGTCGAGCTCTGTACGTTAGCAGAAATAGGTGTTGTAGCCACTGAGGCAGCTGGCGACACGGCTTCGTCATATTCTGGTGGTTTATGTGTCGAATGGCCTCGCGTTAGAGCTGCTTCAGGTCGCGTGAGTGCCGGATCTTCTGCTGTGCCAGCAAGTGGTGGGGGTGGTGCTGTCGGGTCAACGACCTGGGATGTGGGGTCGTTACGCATATATGGTGGTGGAGCTTCACCGCGGTGATTATAGCCCTCTTCGTAGCGTGGCTGGGCGTTTGTCGGCTCAGATCTCCATGTTCCATGCATCCAGCGGCGTGTGTTTGGCCATCCACTCGAGTCCTGAGCCAGCGCACTTTGACGCCTGGTCTGCATCATCGCCTTCTTCCTCTGTTGTTGCTTGCGACCGGCCCATAGCAGCAGAAGTAATACTACAACAAACAAAGCGATGAAAACGTAATAGTAATTGATGTAGCCGGTCTCGTCGTTATCTCTATCTCTGTCTCTTCGCACGAGCGATCTTGATGCGACTTGTGACGATGACATGGAGAATCTCGGAGCTTGTAAGGATCTGCGGTCTGAATTTGAAGACTGATAGCGAGGGACAACGGCTGGAGCCATAAGAAGAGTGTACGGGACTGTGGTGGACGTCTGGACGAGATGAGGGTGAAGCAGCGTCGCTCCGGACGACTCGACAGGTCAGTGGCTGTCGGCCTCTTGCCCGTCTCAAGATGTCAAACAAATCGGATTGGGGTTGCGGAGAAGGCAGAATCGACGCGGCAGCGGGTCGTGCAATGGTACAGAGTGGCCGTGGTGAAGGAGTTGGCAGAGGCAGCAGCGGAAAGTGACTATGGGGGAATCCCTGCCAGCGAAGCTGAGCAATCAAAGTCCGAGGATACCGTCCGCTTCTCGTCACACGCACCTCACTCGCCCGTCAGCGCAGGATGGAAGAACGTATGCTTCTGAAACCACAGCAACACATGCTGTCTGTCAAAGCCTTGCGCTGCTTGCTGTCAGACAATCAAACCATGCTCCAACCATCACCAGAGGCAGACACGCCAGACTAGCAAAAGCCCATAACGCCGTTTCCGCCGATCATTAGCTGCCTTATTGCGCCTCAGCCGCAACTCTTGTTCTGCGGTTCTTCTCAGGCTAACTCCATTGCGCGACAGAGCACGCGATCCCCGCTGCCAGCATGGACGCCGAAAATGCAAAGATCAAGGACCATAATCTTAATTTGCCTGAGAGCGAGCGCATGGCTCTGAGGGTCAAAGCGAAGAAGGGTCAGTATGCGGGACGCAAGTTCTTCACGTAGACTGATCGCACCCCAGGCGCATTGGTCCAATGCGATCCGTCTATCAAGGCGATGCTTGTCAAAATTAACCAAGAAAATAAACACGCCTATATAATCGAAGAACTCAATGATGAAGCCTTGATCGTGAAGCCCGACAAGGTCGACGAGATGAAGCAGAAATTGAATAAAGTATGTGTTCCACGTGACTGCATTGCACTTGTCGCCATCTCCTACTGATCTGCTTGCCTAGCTGCTGAAGAACAGTGTCATCGATGAGGTCGAGAGCGGTGATGAGACTTAGGGGAACAGTTCAAGCAGTGCCAATATCCTGCGCTTGCGGCTGCGAAGGGACCCATGAGATCCGGCTGCGAGCATACAGCTCCGTGTGAGGCTTCGCGCCCTCCAAGCCCTCATCTCCGTCGAGGGTGCCAACCTTGACAATCTTCTTCCCTACATGTATGACATTGGTATCAAAAGGGTCAGATGACTGTGAGAGGCAACGTACCGGCAAATTGTTCGCTCTCTCGCCAGAGCGTGCTGCCGCAGTCACCACAAAAGAAGCTTGTAATGGGCTTGCCTGAGTCGCCAATCTTGGTATACTTCTTGGGCTTGCCCGCAGTCACCTCCCAATTGTCGCCAGGGATGACTAAATTGGTGCTGTACGTTGTCTGCACAAGCTGGTCAGGTAACGCGACGACCGAGCCTCAGACTCTTCCAACTTACACCAGAGATCTTTCTACAGTCAATGCAATGACACAGACACTACTCCTCCATCAGCTAAGATTCACTCTGTGCGATATGGTTTCTGAGTCTGCTGACCTTCATGTCAGCCTGGACATCCTCAGGAAACGAAGTCCTGAGATTGCCACAGAGACAACTTCCCGTAGGCATGCTGATAGTCGACAATATAAACAAGCGAGTTTGGTATTATTCCTCTTCGGTTCAAATGTGAGTGACTTGATGGTCAAACTCAGAGCGTGCTCAACCAGACCTCTTCTATAGATGTGGCTGCTGCTCACTACAACGCCATGACCAGCTTTGACACTTACCCCGCGGGAGCTTTGCTATGACGAAAGGCTTGTGACGGCCCAGCGGACATGGCAAGTGTGCGATCCTATTCTACGAGCTTGAATATGCCGGAATATGGCTCAATGTTGTTCCTGCACGGTTTTAGGTACACAGATCGTGGAAGGTCGTAGGGTATGTACATAGTGCATGGTATGCGCATGTTCTGGGTGAACATGGCGCACAACTTCCGAAAGATCTGGCTCGTCTGTAGGAGCTATACCAGGCGATTGTTGGCTGTGATCAGTTCAGCCTTTCAAGCCCAAACTTTTCAGCAAGATGGCGTAAGCGCAAGACATCACTCGCAGATGGAGTGCAAGATCAAAGGGGCAAGGTTCGACGCCACTCGTGGTGCGTGTGGCGATTGGAGAGGCGCAGCAGGCACAGCAAGCTCCCTTGTCCTTTTCCTCTTGGACTTGCCAACTGTATTCGAGCCGGATGAAGAACGAGCACTCACGAAAAAGTGAGGCTGCAACACCGCATCAACATCGTACATTCATCAAAGCTTCAGGTCATCTCTCATGTAAAAATACAGATACGTTAAGTTTCTAAGAAAACGTCTGGTCTCTTTGACCTGATCAAGGCTGTCGTCCCTGGACAGTTGCACCCACTGACCTACCCCGGGGCGGGCCTCGATCCAGATCCGGATCCAGACTCGGGTGCTTCTGTGGATCCGCTGCAAGAAGAGTGACTGGATATTGCAGTATCACTCCTAGGTCTACCGGAGTGCAGCTCGGGCGTTAGAGATCCAGTCAGCGAGCCCCGTCCAGGGCCGAGATCGCTAAGTGGGGTCGGTGGATCCGATGTTTCTGTAAGCAAGGGCGAAGAAGAGCGGTGTGAGTATTGGCTTGATGTCCTCCGATGATGAAGCTTCGACCGCTGTGCCGAGCTCGGAGTGGGGGAATCAGTGTCCAATACCGCAGCCTCGTTGATCCCCTCGACATTCAGCACGAGTAATGACGGTGCCCGAGGACGTGAAGCGGAAGCTGGAACCTGTGCCTGCTCCAGCTCGGTCCGCATTGCCCCGTATGCCTGAACAGACCTGGTAGATGAGTGAAGTGCTGTAGTGGAATCCTTTCTGACCGTATTACTAGCCGATGGTCTGCTTCCATTCCCTAAGGATGGGTCGATGCCCGTAAGGACTCGACGCAGCCTTCGACCTTGAGGTTCGCTAGCCCACTGCCACCTTAGACTAGTGGCACGATACTCATCATCTTCTTGTACCGACGATGCACGGGGAGCACCTGACTGCATTCTTGGCTGCGAAGTTGGAAGATTGTTTGTGTGCACTGGCCGCTTGCGGCTGAAGACTAGATTGTAGACATCTTGAAACGGGTGTCGAAATGGTTGGGTGACGTATCGAAAGAGACGAACTCTCCAGAGACCAAGCTGAGAATTCTCGTAATGTTCTGTGCTCAGATGCTACATTGCAAAGTCAGCCCTGATCGACAGCATGCAGAACACTGCAAAGACTTACACTCTGTAAGCACCACTGCGTTACAATCCAGATCAGGCTCAGGCCCATAACCATGAGTCCCAACGAAGTCCCTACTGGCCAAGAAATGTAGACGATTGGGGGACGGGATAAATGATACTGATGCCAGTCAATGTACCCGCCCATAGACGACCTGAGAGTGAGTATGAGCATGTTAGAGACCGACTACAAGTTGCCAGATTACTTACCAAGAGCTCGTCATGCACTCACAGCGCTCCTCCTGTCCTATCGTTTGCGCCATTATTGTATAACAAAGCCAAACTGTATTTAGGAACTCGCCGAGTGTTAGCAGCTTTTCAACAGGCGGGCGAAACTTGCTATTAGCTCTCGTGAATGCCCAGGTGAGAAACTCAACGAGAGCCAAAGATGTGGCATTGATAGCAAAGATCATATGAGATCCGCTACGGCACCCGAGACCAACGGTGGGCGTGAAGAAGGAGATGATAAATGCGCCGGCGACTGTACCCCATACAATGACCGCCGCGATGACAATCTGGAAGACGTCTCTTTTGTCAAACTCAAAAGGCTTGTCTGTAGGATTTCCAAGTACTAGCCAGAGTCGTGCTTCGCTTTCATCGAGCAGCCAGGGACGACGATGAGCACCGATATAGCTTCGCTCAATACTCTGAAGGATAGAATGGGCGCAGCCGTAATGCCACCGTATTCTACCTTGGCCTGCGAACTTGACAAATAGTTTATGCTCTCGCATATTGTTGCATTCTTCCTTAGCGTTTTGGGCTCTCTCTGTTAAAGCCTTCTGTTCTTGAGGGTCTCTTTCGCTCCCGAATGTCGTGACGTAGGCTTCCATGTTTTCTTGAATGCAGACCTCTTCCTCTGGACTGCTTCCGTATGGTGTCCAGGCCTTGACAACAGCATCGACTAATTTATTGAGCTGATCCTGAGCGTGATCGACAGCGACGAAATTCCTGTTCATGCCCAGTCAGATACAATTCAAGACCAGCAGCAAAATGGCGCAAACCTGTCTACGATGGTGGCGAGAACGAGGACGGGAAGCCATGAAAGGAGCAGCCCAAGAGCAAGATTGTGAGCCTCGAGGTTTTCGCCCAAGACGCCAAAGGCGCCTTGAATCGACAGGCCCATAGCAAAGAGAAACCACAGCGTGCTCACAAAGACAGGAACAACCTGAGACAAATGAGTGAAGCCAATCTACTATAGTTCAGAGACCCAGCTTACCGCACGACGTCGATGTTGGCGCAGATTCTCAGCAATTTTACGTCTAATGTCTCGAAGGGACTTGTCATTGCTGTTGACGATACGAGGATCTAGGTCCGCTTTGAGCCTTCGCCATTGACTCTCTTCCATGCTGTAGGGATTCCGCAATTTGATGTCTGCGGAAAAGAGCGCCATCCGAAGTAGTTGCTCAACTCGGTCGGGTCGTAGGCTGACGATCCCTTCTTTTGTGGTTACCTCGAGTTTCATAACAAATTGGTTCATGGCGGACAGGATGTATAGCGAGTCTCGCATGTCGTCATAATACTGTTTCAGGTTTCTACTCCTCTCTTCCTGATGGGAATCATCGGACGGATGCTTGACAATTTTGCCGCAGGGCACAGACATGTCAACCATGAGTGCGCATTTTCCTATGACCTTTGGTGACGGAGTTAGCATGCCTGGCAGTGACTTGTACCGACACGCACTTACCTTGATGTTCCAAAAGATGTATGCAATGGAAACGATTGGGGAGCCGAGCCATCTAAAAGTCAGCAGTGTGGTCTTGAGAGCCTCATTACTCTCAAAGGGCGCTTGCAGAAGGACGCCTATTACGGGGAGTATCCATGTCGTGAGAGTGGCCGAGACGGACGACCAGTCATACCAATCGCTACCTGAGCCACAAACTGCGAGGCAACCTTCATATGTGGTTTGAATCGTAGGGTCGTTGGCGAAGCCAATCGTTCGTCCTGTACACAGTCAACATTATGCGCGGCTCTTTCAGACAGAGTCAAGGTGCGTGTAGCATCCAAGCCTAGTGACCTCTCACGTGGAGCTCATTGGGGGCCGTGATCCAGATAAGAGATGCCCGACATCATGAAGGACAACTAACCATGATAGGCGTACTGCTCCTGTAAAGTTGTATTGCTCTGGAAGATCTCCGCACACCTCTGAAAAGTGCCTGCGTTGGAAAGCATCAAGAGTACGTCGCTGCTGTGAAGGAGGCTCCGCAGGTCCTCAGCGGGAAAGACTGGTTCGGGTGCTTTGTGCAACGTGACTAAAATTGTCGCGAGAACTTGAAGTTGACAGAAAAGAAGGGTCAAAACTCCTGGATTATAATGGATTCATCTTGCTCATAATCAAGATACAGGCAGGCATCCGGCAGCCGCTAATTCAGCCTCAAGGGTATTGTCGGATGGCGCCTTCATGACACGAGATACTCGTGGCGTGGCGTCCCATTGGATCAGCGCGGACTGAGAAGGTGAGGTGGAGTGGCTCGCTAAGCGAGACCACCTAGCCTGACCGCATGCTCTCGAACTGCCTTTGCTCGTTCGCGTACTAGCGCTGCATCTGTGGAGGGCGTGTAGACAGTGCTAGGCCGGGGTCGCCAAATGGGATGGTACTGTGGAACGTCGCGGTGGCGCATCAGCCACACAGATGCAGGTCAGCAGAGATGGTTGTGGCGTTTGCTTGGCCAATCTGCGGGACCAGCAGCAACCGAGATGCAGTCGGGTATGTATGTAGATCTCGCAGCGAAAGCAGGCAGTGGGCGTTCGACAAGAAGGCTTGGATGATAAGAACCGAAGTTGCAGGCAGAGGGAGGAGTGGGAGGACATCGAATGCAGTCCTGGAGGTATCGACCTGCCCGAATGGGGGTAGTGATTGCCCCTACACATCATGCCGTCGGCTTTTTGCCTGCTCCTCCGTCTCGCTCTCGGACAATGGACCGTGGCAGGCTTTCAGCGGACATGCAGGCCCAACTTGCATCAGACATCCATTGCTCTTCCTTAGAGCTGTAAGGCAACCGTCCTGTGGCACGTAGACAGACCGGTGTTTGAGGTGCATCAATGGATCCTGACGCTTCCGTTCCCGCGCCCCAACCATCGGTTTGGCGCTGGACGCTGGGGTTCCTGCTTGTCGGCATAGCGTGGGGACTCACCACCCCATTCATGCGCAGTCCGTAACCCTTGATAATCTCCTCACACGCCGACTGCTAATAAGAGACTGAGCAGAGGCGGCGATCAATTACACCCCGGCCGAGCATCCCTCTGTCACCGATCCACGCAACTCCTCCTCAAAGCGCCTTGTCCTGAAGGCATTCTACGCGGTAGTCGACATGTTACGGAGACCGGCATACCTCATACCTTTCCTGATCAACATCACCGGCAGCGTGTGGTTTTTCCTCCTGATTGGACAAGCAGAGTTGAGCATGGCAGTGCCCATTAGCAACTCCTTGGCCTTTCTGTTCACCGTGCTCGGCGAATGGTGGGCTGAAGGCAAGACTATTTCGAAAGGTGCGCTTCTTCAGATCGTCTTCCAAGCCGTCCAAAAAAATGCTTACACAGAGCAGATACATGGCTGGGCATGGCCTTCGTGCTGAGCGGCATCGGGCTTTGCGTGTATGCTAAGAGCTGACGTGAGGACGTGCCTAAGCCCGTTTACATACTTTTCAATTACCAAGATCCGAGGATCTGTGATACACTAAGTCGTACAGCTTACCAAAAAGCTGCTTGGCCTTCTTTTGACCCTGGTCTGGCCTCGCTAGGAAATTTGGCTTTGCTGACTCTGAACCGCACGCTGGGGCCCTGGCTCCGAGGCCGGCTTCGCGTGCTGTTCTGATCTGGTATGACTCACAACAAACGCAGGTCAAGTGGTTGTCAGAAATGAGAGCGCCATGTGCTGGTCAAACTTGCACGTCTGCAGTCCGGGCGTCCAGAGACCCGCTTCAGATTGCATCCGTGAGCGCGCACATGCACCAGTGCTCTGAAACAGAGCCCAGAGTCTACTTGATCATTCAAGCGACAAGCACTGTCTGTATACTGAAAATCTTGCAACACAGTTCCATGCCTTGGTTGACTGGTTGACTTAGAGGAACGGTAGATGACAGGGCCTTTGGCGATGTGAGTCGTCAGGGCAGTGACGTAAGGTAGCTATGGTGAGCTTGGCATGCGCTACCTACTCCAACGCTGTTGTGGCTGTTCATCCTCCGAGACGTTGGCATCTTCTTCCCTCTCTGCCTCTCTGAATGTTCACCGAGGCTGTGTCTGTCTCACTGCCTTCTGCTGTGACGTCTGTGATCATGCCACATGCTGACCGACCGATCAGAGCATTTGTCATCACCCTCTGTGTCTGACCGAATCTCCGTCATGAGCGCCTCCTTGGCCTACGAGGGACCTGACATCCTCACCATTTTGATTCAAAGCTCTTTCTTGATCCTGCTGAACGCTATCGACCATGTTGTGAACAAGTTCCTCTTTTGTGGCCTGCTCGGCCAAATTGCAATTGGCGTCGCCTGGGGCACTCCTGGAGGCAATCTCATCAACGAGGGCTCTCAGCATTTCATCACACAAATTGGATATCTGGGCTTGTTGCTGCTCGTCTTTGAAGGTGGACTGTCCACCTCGCTTCCCGCGCTCAAGGCAAATCTATCATTAAGCGTCGCCGTTGCTCTTACTGGGATTGCTCTGCCTATTGCTGCTGCGTTTATCCTGATACCACTGCTTTCGCCATCTGCGACGCCAATTGAGGCTTTCGCCGCGGGCGCAGCTCTTTGTAGTACGTCGCTAGGCACCACATTCACTGTGCTGGGCACGACGGGCTTGATGTCAGCGCGACTGGGCGTCGTTCTCAGCGCTGCCGCTATGCTCGACGACGTCGTTGGCTTGGTCATGGTCCAGGTCACCTCGTCACTTGGCCAAGGCGACGTAGGACCGGTGACAATCATACAGCCGCTTTTCGTTGCAGTCGCATTTGCTGTTGGCGCCATCGTCGTCAATCGCTGCATGATGGGGCCGATTCTGAAGAAGGCTGTGACAGGCCTGGCTGGGGAACAGACGCGATTCGCAATGCTGATTCAACATGAGAAGGTCAAATTGGCTACCTGCCTTTTAGTCTTGATTGCGCTTGTTACTGGCGCAACTTATGCCGGGACCAGCAATCTTTTCGCCGCATACATCGCCGGTGCAAGTCTGACCTGGTTGGACGCAGTTTCGTCTCAAGCGTCAAAGGCGCAGCCTGCACTGAGAACTACAACAGAGGACACTACATCGCATCCCACTAGTCCGCCTTCTATAGATGGTCCAACAGAAGTGCACAGCATGACGAGGCCAACTTCAGCCGAGCTTTATGAAGAGTATGTCAAGCCTGCCGTAGCCACAGTTCTGCAACCGTTCTTCTTCGCATCTATTGGCTTCTCCATCCCCGTCACACAGATGTTTGAGGGGGGTATAGTGTGGCGAGGAATCATCTTCACTCTACTCATGACCATCAGCAAGCTTGCGTGTGGCGGGTGGATGCTGCAATCATCCACATCCAAGTTGCCCACGCTCCTTCAGAAAGGCTCTGGCAAGCGACAAGCGCCGCCTTCTGCAGAAACTCAAAACAGTAAACCATCCGAGCATACACAGGTTGCATCACAAGGCTCATCATCAAGCACGCCCGACACTAGTGCTCCATCAGCAAAGTCCACACCTCAAGCCAACACATCAGCCAAACGCGGATCAAACGCCGCGAGTGCCCACACTGAAAAGCCAGACTCTCCCACCTCGTTGTATCCAGCTATGATAATGGGCAGTGCAATGGTAGCCCGGGGCGAGATTGGGTTTCTCATCTCATCTATCGCACGCTCGGCGGGTGTGCTTTCCCAGGAGAGCTTTCTCGTGACTACCTGGGCTATCGTTTTGTGCACTATCATCGGGCCGTTGACTGTCGGTCTACTCGTCAATAGATTAAAAAGGCTAGAGAGTGGAAAGGAGGGCACGAGAAATGTATTGGGTGTTTGGGGCGTTCAATGATGGGGAAAGCGCTGCGCGCTTCATTGGGAATTAGATACAGTGATTACGGTGATTAGGTACATCCTTTTGCCTCTTCTTTTCTGCATCGGTCTGCCATGGACATATTTGCCGTGTCTGTTCGTCGACTCGCCTCGACATGTGCACACTTCTGTACAAAGAATATCTCAAAAAATCTATGACCAGACAACCTATTGCACAAGCCTCTACTTTTTCCTGAGCAAGTAGTCCTTGCGTCCAAGCACCTTATCCTTGACAGTAGATATAGCCCCACGGATAGGCCTCATCTTGGGGCGATAACTCATATCAGCAGCCAACTTATCGTACACATCCGGCAGCGCCCACCCATTCTCCCCCTTCTCCCCCTCCTCTACAGCCTTGTACTTGATCCTCATCTCGTGATATGCCGGCTTCGAGTAGATCTCCCAAAACTCATCGTGTGTATAGTAGGTGCGCGCGTACAGTAGCTTCGCAGCCAACAACTCAGAAGCCTTGGTCTCGAGCTTCCTGTTCAGCTCGCGAAATGCGTCTGCATCCTTGGGGCCCTTGCCGTACACGCCTACGCCGTAGACACGCTCAGAGCGCACCTCTTGGATTTTGGGCGTAAAGCGCGAGGCGATCTGCATGCCATCGGCGGACTTGGCGGGGCACAGGAAGAGCTGGCAGTCGGGCATGACGGAGCGAACGTATGCGATAAAGGGAGCGACATTCTTTGCTGGCACACCGAAGTCTTGCACGCAGTACATTGATGCTAGGCCCGTCTTGTGCAGTGCGTGGTAGCATGTGCGCGAGTCCAGGAACGGGTCAGCTAACTTCTTCGTCAGCGCGTTTTTCGGCACGTGGTAGTGGTTGAAGGCTAGTTCGCCGCCCCAGAAGGCGCCGTGGTCGAAGCGGAACAGGTAGTCTTCTAGCGTGAGGGTGAGACTTTGCGGTAGCTGGTCGAGCTTGGACTCAACGTGGCTGGCGAACCAGTGGACTTGCATCTTTTTTAGTGGGGTGGAGGCAGGAGTGTCTGAGAGCGTGCCGCGCATCATGACAATCTTCTCTGGGCCGAAAAAGATGCCGTCAATGTACTCTGCATCTTCAGCGACTGCTGCTTCCATGGTTGCGACAATGTTCTCAGCGCCGACGATGCGAGAGATGTCAAGGTTGATGTACTTCTTCGCATCGATAAGCTCGACGGTGACCAGCGTTACGATACCAAAGGTGCCTAGAGAGCCGCCGGCATGCTCCAGGAGATCCGCATTGCGCTCGCGGGTGGCGGTCTCGAGACTGCCGTCGCCGAGCACGATCTCAATTTCGCTAACCGTGTTTTGGAAGAGACCGAAACGATGCATGGCGCTCTCGCCAGACATGCCGCTGAAGCCACCACCGACGGTGATTCCCTTGAACTCCATGACAATCTTAGGGACCAGGCCACGCGGCAGGGTGTGGGCCACCAGGGCATCCATGGGGACGTTGGGCTCGCATTGCACTGTGCGTGATGTTGTGTCCACGGGAAAGAGGCGGTTCATGTCAGAGACATCGATGACACCTGCGCGCGTGAAGTTCAAAGGACGCGTCGATGAGGTGCTGCCATGGTAAATTCTGAAGGGGCGGTTGGCCGACCTGAAAGCCTGAAGAGCGCTCTGGATCCGGGCCACGGAGCTGCTGTGGGCTTCCTTCAAGTTTGAGGCATCTGTAGTGACTGGGTAACCCATCGTGAATGTTTGTTGAATGCAGGCTTCTTGGACCGCGCAAAGAAAGTCGAGATTGAATTGATCTTCAAGCAATCAGAATTGTTGGGAGACTAGGTGTGATCACACGAAGTCCACTTGGTCCAGATGCAAACGCGTGCTTCGGGTTCCGATGCTGGATGCAGTTCCCGGTGTCCAACCTGATGTTCGCAACGTGTCTGACCCTTTGAGTGTCTTCAGGAATGGAATCAATTGGGGCTAATGACCGGAGGATCCGGATGGAAGTCGTTAGGCAGGACGACCGTTTGATGCCAAGTTCGCTTAGTCATTGCTGGATCCTCTCATTTCCCCATTCACTAGTCGAGAGACATCATCCCCATGTAGTTCCAATGTTTGACGTCCATGCATAGGAACGGCGGAATGGGAAGAGACCATTTGAAGCGATTTGCTGAAGAAGTTACTCTGTCGATGATCTGCCTTGGGTATCTTAAGCGAGAGAAGGAACGATGGCCAGATTGGTCTTACCAGATCCGAGGACCCTGACACCCGATGCTACTTCTCCCAGGAGGAGATCCAGACTTGTACTCACGATACTCCAGTATTCTTCTAAGCTCTGTTTGAATTCGCAATCAAGTTCAACCTTCAAACACGGATCTGTGCAGGGCGCAAGTGAAAAAGGTCGTGACGTCCGAGCTGGCGCTCAGCAGTGTTAGTCAAGAGCTGAAAAGGACCACGACCTTGGAAGCGCACCTAGTGTAGCTTTTCCGACGCCCTTCACATCATAGAACAACGGCCGAGCTATCTCATTTTGATCTGACTCGTGGGCGCCTTGATACTGTCAAAAGCATTTGATTGATCGCGTCCAAACGAACACTCTCAGAGAAGGCCCTCCATTTTTTCGACAATACCCTGGTGGACGACGCAGCATCGAGGCCTGTCGAGCCTTCAGCAACATGATCAGGGGGGTCAGTCCTGTACTGGCGTGACTGGTTGTAGAGCTGTTGTGCCATGACCAGTCTGCATGAGCCGTTGCCGATCGTTTGAACGCTGCTGCCAGCTTCAATGCTCATCGGAGGATAGCTGAGATGAATGCATCCCGTTTTGGCTCTGATTATTGTGTAGCATATCTACGGGCGGTGACGCCCTAGTTTGGACTCTTGCGTTCGATCGCTCCCTGCTGCGCTTCCAAACCGGGGTTCACAGTCACATATTATTCACAGCTGAAGACGCTGATTGCGATGGCGCCGGCACTTATTATGGACTCGGCCGTGCCTTTGAATGGCCAAGACGGGATGACAGAGGATTCAATCGCAGGCAACGATGACAAAGGGGGCCTTCCGGGAGCTCTCACGACTGAGGACTTTCATCCGCCCATGTCCGACTCTGCGACAAGGCTCAAGGCAATGATACAAGAGCCTGAGCATCTGATCGTCTGTCCAGGTGTTTACGATGGCCTTTCAGCGCGAATCGCAATGAGCGTCGGCTTCGACGGGCTCTACATGGTAAACCACACCAGCCATATTTCAGCTATCTATGCTGTTCTTGTTGATACTGACCAGAACTCGATAGACTGGAGCCGGTACTACTGTATCGCGACTCGGACAGCCAGACCTGGGTATTGCACAGCTCGCAGACATGCGCGGTAACGCAGAGGTCTGCACTCACCTCAAGCCAGGAAAGACTGCTCGCTGACAGCTTCATTGTAGATGATATCGAATCTTGATCCATCAGGTCCGCCAGTGATCGCCGACATGGACGTAGGCTTTGGAGGTAAGCACAGACGAGCCAAATGTCATCTTCAGCCCCAACTAAGCATCCCCTGCAGGACCTGTGGTGATAGCAAAATCGGTGGCAGAGTATGTCCGTGCGGGAGTAGCGGGCTTCCACATTGAGGACCAAGTAATGCAGAAGCGGTGTGGCCATCTCTCCGGCAAGAAGGTTGTATCACGCGAGGAATATTGGTCGCGCATTCGCGCCTGCAAACTGGCCAAAGATCAGCTGAGGTCAAACATCGTACTAATCGCGCGAACCGATGCCAACCAGGAGCACGGCTACGACGAATGCATCGCTCGGCTGAAGGGTGCAAGAGATATTGGCGCTGACATGGGTGTCCTTGAAGCCCCCAAGTCAAAAGAGGAAGCCGAAAGAGCTGTCAAAGATCTTGCGCCGTGGCCATTGATGCTGAATTCGGTGGAGAATGGGGCATCGCCTTTAATCACGGTGGACGAGGCCCGGTCGATGGGTTATAGGGTCATGGTGTTTTCGTTCGCGAGCTTGGCTCCCGCGTATCGGGCTATCAAAGAGACTCTCGAGGGCCTCAAACAACATGGCGTGGTCGACAGCAAGAAAGTGACCCCAGCTCAAATCTTCAACATCTGTGGAATGCAAAATTGCGTTGATATCGACACTGCGGCCGGCGGAAGCACTTATGGCGCGCTGTGAAGGCTCGGCCATTACGATATACCTTCCAAAGGCGGAAAAGGAGGCAAAGACACCCGAGATGCAATGCCATCTCAGAGCTTGAAGCTTTGATGCACGGCATATTGAGACTTACCAGAAGAGGCCTGCCGTGCCAATGCTAAAGAGAAGGGGTTTTGAGCCTGGCAGAATGCTGAACAGAGGATCTGCTTGCTCAAGCAACGCACCAAAGTTGGTAGTCGAGCTAACAATATTGGCTGGTGCGCCGATGATGTTGCATAGGTGATGTGCGGATAGACATCAACTGTTCAGAAATACCAACAGACTCAGGCTTGGTCAACAGTTGAAGTTGGAGTAGGAATCGAAATTGACCGAAGGCATTTTCATACAGCAATGTATCAGGATCTCAAAAGACTTGTCTGTTTCAGCATTTAGTGTTTAGACCTTGACTTCACAATGAACGATGAATGGTCGTTTTTCACTCAGCGAGAAGTGAAGGATGCTGGCGAAGGAGGCTGGGAGATGTGGAGGGATGGTAGGGCTGGGGCGCCACCTTTGCTGGGCAGAGATCTGCTGCTCTCGTGATACCTGTGACGCCTCTGTCTAAACTTTGGACGCCGTTCTGCATCGTCAAGACTCTTTGCAATTGACCCTATGATCATACCTCGACCCTCCATTCATCCGACAGGAGCGACCTCTTCCAATCTACGGATGAAGTAGCAAGCTCTCAGACCGCTAGTCGCCCATCGCATTCAACGTTTCCTAGGAGTAGGGCCTCCACCACGCGCTCACTACCTTCACTATGCCCGTCGTCAAGGGTGGTGTTTGGACCAATATCGAGGACGAGATTCTCAAAGCTTCAGTCTCGAAATATGGCCTGAATCAATGGGCGCGTGTTTCTTCTCTGCTCGCGCGCAAAACACCAAAACAGTGCAAAGCACGATGGTCAGAATGGCTAGACCCAGGCATTCGCAAGATTGAATGGAGCAAGGAGGAGGACGAGAAACTCTTGCACCTGGCGAAGCTGATGCCAACGCAATGGCGAACAATAGCTCCCATTGTCGGCCGCACGGCCAACCAATGCCTAGAGCGATATCAGAAGCTATTGGATGAGGCAGAGCAGCGAGAGAACAATGAGTTTGGCCTTGCTGGACCTGAAGGTGGAGAGACGCAAGCACCTAGTGCTGACGATGTCCGTCGATTGAGACCCGGAGAGGTCGATCCGGATCCAGAATCGAAACCTGCAAGACCCGATACCATTGATATGGACGAAGACGAGAAAGAGATGTTGAGCGAGGCACGAGCGCGCCTTGCCAATACTCAGGGCAAAAAGGCGAAGCGCAAAGCCAGAGAAAGACAGCTGGACGAGTCAAGGCGGCTGGCGACGCTGCAGAAGAGAAGAGAGTTGAAGGCTTCTGGTATCAACATCAAGGTCACAACTCGCAAGGCTGGCCAAATGGATTACAATGCGGATATACCATTCGAGAAGGCTCCTGCTCCCGGGTTCTATGATACACAAGATGAGCTCGCATCTAATGAACTCGAGCGCTCGGCCTTTGATCCTCGGAAGCAGCAACTCGCGAACAAGCGAAAGAATGATGACAAGGACGACGACGGCGATCGCAAGAAGAAGCGGAAAGAGGGCGAAGCGCCATCGGCTGCATTTGCAGCTGCGGCCAAAGCTGGTCAAATGCAAAGAATGCGCGAAGCAGAACGGAGCAGTAGGCGGCGATCTTTGAATCTCCCAGCTCCGCAAGTTAGCGAAGGCGAATTGGAAGATATCGTCAAGATGGGTATGGCTGGTGAACGAGCATCGCTACAGGCCGGTCAAGGAGACAATAACGCTACACGTGGGCTTGTCGGAGACTACAGCAATCGCCTGGTGGGTCAAACACCCATCCGCACCCCTCGCGCTGCACAAGAGGAAGACCGTATTGCGAACGAATTACGAAACGCCCGCGCGAGAACGGAAACACAGTCTGCTCTCTTAGGTGGAGAGAATCCGGATCTGGTCGAAACCACAGGCTACGGCGGCGCAGCACCCTCAAAGCAAACACTTTCTACGCCAAATCCTCTGGCGACACCTTTCAGAGGTGCCAAAGGTACAGGTGCCACGCCCGGCCCTGGAGCAACACCTCTTCGCACACCCCGCGACACGTTCAGTCTTAATCAGCAGACGCCTGGTGCGGTCCAGCTAGCCAGTCAGACTCCTCGCGAAATTAAGCTTGCACAGCAATCTCAACGAAGTGCTCTACGAAGTCAATTGGCTGCCCTTCCTGCCCCAAGAGAGACAGACTGGGAGCTTGAGGTGCCCGAGGAACAGGAAGAGAAAGCAGCCCGTGTAGCTGCCCAACAACGCGAAGACGCCGCAATCCGCGATGAGCGTGAGCGCGAAGCTCGTCTTGCAGCGCAAAGAGCCGACTTTGCGCGCCAAAGCCAAGTCATTCAAAGATCACTCCCTCGGCCAAGCATTCTTGATGTCGACGCCACTCTTGCACGCGTCAACAATATCTCCGACCCCATTGACCGAGCAATTGCCCACGAGGCAACATACCTCATTGCCAATGACATCCAGCGTTTCGGCAAGAAGTCTGGGCTGAAGGGTCGCATGCCAGCTCAAGGAGACTTGACTGGTGCAGACATCCAGCATGCTCGTCTTGAGATTGCATTGGAATTGGAAGGTCACCCGAAACCTGACCCGGAAGCTTTTGATGAGGATTGGGATGCCTTGCATAGTGGCTTCATCCCCGGCTTGGCTGGTTACGCAGACGATGAAGTCGAGCAATCTCAAATGCTAGTTGAAGCCTTTGACAGCCTGAACACTCGACTGACAAGCACAGCTGAGACATCGAATGCGCTTGAGAAGAAATTAGCATTGCACCTTGGCGGTTATCAGGCTCGGCAGAAGACGCTGCGTCAGAAGCTCGTGGAAGCAGGAGAGGCATTGGAAAAGATTAGACGGGATAATGAGACTTCAAGACTGGCGGCAGCAGGCGAGGACGCGGCGATTCGAGAGCGACTTGAAGGACTGAGAGAGGAAGTGCAGACTGTCATGGGCAGGGAACGGCGTGCACAGGAAGAATACAGGCTTGCTATGGAGGAGCTTAGGTCTGTGGGCGGTGCATAGCGTTTGCATAGGTAGCAAGGCATCTTTCCGAGTTGAGTTGCCGTTGATTGTAACCAGCTCGGACCTAGCTGTATCAGTATCTCACGAATGACACATGAACAGTCGATAATAAATGATGGATCAGTCGTACGTCTCGTTGCAGTGCCATGAGTGTACACTTGGTCTACAGCCTCGCGACCAGCCGAAATCAGTCTTCCTCCCCGCTGCGTCTAGAAACGCACTAGGTATCACTCATCTATCGCCCAAACGCCAAACAATGCCATGAATCAATCGCTCCTCCTTCGTCTCTCCCTCTCAAGAGCATCTCGAATCGCCCGAACCTCTACTCGATCAACAGTCACACCTAATCCACAGTCCCCATCTCAAATCCCGAGATGATACTTGGCCCGCTCATAGACATAGAAGCTTGTCGCGGCCATAGGCACGACCTTGACATAGCCGATCGCCAGCCCAACAAAGAAACCTCTGAATCCACGCTCCGCCCAAATCTTGGACGCAACCTCCACCATGCGCAGCCGATGCCCGTCACCAACCGCGCCACCGACTTGCATGCGCCGCCGAATAACTTCAAGCGGGTACGACGCAGTCTGCGACACGAACCCAGCCACACCACCAGCAATCAACTGCGCCCAGCTCGTCAACTGCGGCGCTTTCCGCCCATCACGATCAGAACCCGGAATAGTAGTATGCGGCGCAAGCGCCTTGACGCGCAGTAAATCGCCCATCAAATCGTGCGTCAAAAATGAAAAGCCAGCGTACGGCAGCATACCCCAGAGCGTAGGCACGAATCCACGGTAGAAATTCGACAGACCCGTACGCGGCAGCGCAGCAGCGGCGACACTCGTAGCGGCCTCGCTGACCTGTCCTGCGACCGCGCCTGCCGCGCTGGCATTCACTACTGCGGGCGAGAGCGGCTGCACGCGCGGCTGCGACTCATTGTAGATTGTGTGGCAGATTTTGCGCAGATTGCTGCGTCCTGTGCTTTTTGTTTCAAAGGCGAGGCGCACGCGGATTACTTCGAGCGGGTAGGTGAAGAAGACGCTTATTACGCCGCTGACGCTGCCGCTTGCGAGGCGGCGGCCGGGCGTTTCTTTGCTGCGGTCGGGGATGAACCAGGCGCGTACTTGCTCGTAGGCGAGGAATTTGATGCCGCCGTAGGGGAAGATGCGCAGGAGTGTGGCCGAGTGGCCGCGGAAGAGGCCGCGGAGGCCTGCGGACTTGTGGATGTCGCGCATGGCTTTCACGACGCCAAAGGTTGAGCCGGTGTACTTTGCGAATTGCGGGTTTGAGGCTTGGAAGAGGATTTTGACACGGTCGAGAGGGCCTACGACTGTCTTTGCCTGTGGGGAAAGGGGCGGGCATGTTAGTTGATGTGTGAACAATGTTTGGAATCTGCAGATGCGCTGGGCGCTGGCAGTGGTTGGGAGTGGGAGTCTGAGGGACGTGGAAACGTACAACACAGGCAGCAACGCCGCCCGCTAGCCCAGACTTGACCATGTACTCTGTGGACCGCTTATCTATCTTGTGTTTCTGCGGCGCCACGTCCTCGTGGTCGGTAGGACAAATGGTCGCTTTGGGCACGGGGGTGGTCATGTTGTCGTCGTCGGTGGGGCATAACGGGGGGCTGTGTCTGTCGCGTCCGGCGGCGTTCAGTTCGAGGCGTGGGCGTGCAATGTCGTCTGTGGAGACATTGCTAATGGCTTGGTAGGGCATGTCCCCGCAGAGCTGGATGAGAGCGTGAAGCGATACGAGACTATAAGGATGGAGCGGACGTGCTGGGCATACTGTGAGGGTGGCACGTTAGGGGACAACGGGAGATGAGTGGACAGAAAGCAGAGTATAGAAACAGCCCAGGTAGTGGTTAGAGGGGAAGCGTGAGCGTGTGAGGTCCGTGAAGGTTTGCAGACTAGACGGCGTAGCTCGTTGCTCTGCGTGGGTGATGTCAGCAATAGCCGAGCGGGATGTGACAAAGACGTGGTCAGCCTGAACGTTTGCCGAGAGTTGCCGTACAGGCATCATCGCCAGCCTGCCCCAATCTATATGCTTCTACAAGTGCTGCAAATGTATCTATGAATGTCCCTCGCGCGCATTGTTCGACTCTTCATCGACCGTGTCGCGCTGATCATCGTCGCGTTGCTCTTCATCGCGCTGTTTGAAAGCCTGGTACTGACCACCCACATGCTTCAACACACCGCATGCCACGCCCGCTGCCAATACGTCTATCAGAGCTGGAACCTGAAAGCACATACCCGGGCTACTTATCTGCTTGCCAAAGGCCCATGCTGCCATACGCAGGTATACTGGTGTCGACACTAGAGTTCCTGTGGAGAAAATGGTGACATAGATAATGTTCACTCTCGACTCGGATATGTCCAACTGCTTCGCACATACGTTCATCAACGCACGCAACGAGTAGATGTAAACACAGCTCAAGTCGTAGATGCCCATTGCCGACATAAACGCCGCGTTCGAACGAGAAATACTGATGCCAAAGTTACCGACAGCGGTGCCGAGTACAGACAGCAGCGTCACCAGTCCGTCGACTCCGTAGGGATACTTCTGACTGAACGAGGGAATGCGTAGCGCGAGCCACGCCCGTATCCACGGCAATGCGTACAGAATAGCGCTGTTCAGCGCTACGTGGAACGCATCTAGAGCTGCAACCGAGGATAAATTCCATTTGAGTATTGCACTTGGCCATTGAAGAAGCAGTCGATGTGAAGGGAATGCGAGGCTGACAATGCAGAGGATACCGACAGAACCATACAAGACCGTCTTGTTGACTACCGACGGGAACTGGACATCAGACGGATCAATATCCTTGGTGTTCTGGGCCGACAAAATGGGGGCTTCGGTCGGATCCAGATGGCCATCAACACCGTCCCCACCAAGATGACTCACTGAGGATGCCACCACGTGATAGCGCTCTGGAATGTTCACGTCAAGAAATGTGTAAACTACTGCCGCCACGACGCCTAGACAGGCTATGGAGAACACGTAGAGCTCCAGTATCCGTGACGGAAGCACTAGGGACGTAGCGGCTGAGCCGACAAATGATGCTACTCTGCTGATGAGGTCTAATCGAAAGAGATTATTGGCCAGGCCGTGTTGTTCGCTATGTCTTGTAAGGAGTGCATAGTGAAGTACTATGAACATTTCCGACCAGCCACCGACAACACTAAAGAGTGGTGCGTAAAGAAGGCCTTCTGGGGACAGCCTTGGGGTAAACCACAGGAACATAAGATAGAGAGACTCGACCAGCATGCTCAGAGCTCCGGCCAACATGACTCGAGTCGTTCCGAGTCGCTCGATGTAGAAGGTGTAGAAAATGGTGCTGGAGATGATGGCAACCGACCGGCTGAGGGTATAGGCGCCGTCTATCTCTGCGACGCGTGCCTCGATCTGGGGAGTCTTGCACTGAGTCTCGTCACGAAAGAGCGGACTTGCAGGAGAGTGCGGCAGCTGTTGCCGGCATATGGATTGCTCGAGCAGATAGATGTTGGCGCTGTCTTGCACTGTCAGGCTGAAGAGATGTAAGGCTAAAGAGAATTGGATCTTCAAGATCAAAGCCTCTCGATGCGACAAAGAGGCAAGAAACGAGGGTCTGAGCCATGCCATGATGCCTCTCTAGCTACAAAAGACGGTGTTTGGTGGTTCCTCCTGCCAGGGAAAGTGCGAGGGATGGACCTTGAACTCTTCTTGAATGCGGAAGGAGTGCCACCATCTTTCCAAGCATCCTCACCGGCTACCCGTACACCAGGGAGCAGACAGTCGTGACAGTCTGTCCCTGCTTCCTGTGCCTTCACTCATCAACTGATTACTCCAAACAAACGGGTCCAATCGATGGATGAATCGCTGCCTCCCTCTGAAAACAACTCATGGCTTCTAAACGAGTCCCATTGGATGACCCTATCGCTCAGCCCTCCCGTAAACGAGTGCGCATGGACTTCAATCCGACCTTGTTCGCTGCTGAGGACGAGAAAACCTTCATCCTAGACATACCCATGTCTTTGTCTCATGCACAGGCATTCGCTCCCGATGAGATGCGTTCCTTCCTGATGTCTACTTCACCACGTGAGTTCCCCTTCGAACAGGGCCACAGAAATGCGCCCATGAGCAGAAAGCTGCCAGAATGGAAAGCTCGATACCAGCACGTATGTCTCCGCGCACTTGCAGTCACAGATCGATGTTTCCATGGCAAAAGCCCTTGCTTATCAAGAGTCATTCCCAGACATTCTGCCAAGGTAAGCGATCGCGGGCCCCGGTCTTGGGCCACCAGTGGGTCAGTCAAGACCAAGGGACTGCCAAAAATCTATTGCAACAGGGACGAAACCTCACATGAGCTGCACACTGCGGAAGCCGATCAGAATGAGATGCTCGGACATCTTGAGCCTGCTCCATATCGCGTTCCGCCACGATCTGCCTTCGCACTTACCCATTGT
>JAKCVP010000396.1:0-130672 GCA_023512835.1 Taxillus chinensis | reverse complement strand
TCTTTGTATGTCGGTCGGGAGTAGACTTCCGCCAAGGTTTCTTTGCGGCTTGCCGGATTTGTAGTCCGGGGTCTGAGGTCGCTAAAGGTGCAGATGCAGGGCAATGTTGACGTTCACTTGTCTCTATGCGATTCCTTTCTCGTTTACATTTGACTGGGTGGTTGATTGTCGTCTGTCTTGTCTGTTCTCATAGAAGTGTCTATTGGTATACTCGTTGCGCTAGCGCGGAAGAGCAGAGGAGAGGAGGGGGAGGGAAGAAGGCTTGCGGTTAGTGGAAGTGTCTATGAGCAATCTGGGAGGAAGGGATCACGTAAGGTAAGAGGGTAGATGTGCGAAACGGGCTCTTGTGAGATATGCGCTGTACTCGGGCGCACCAAGGTAGATACTATAGGTAGGCAGTGCAGGCATGTACTACATGTATAGGCACCCTACGGTGGGTAGGAAGTTGATTCGATAACTTAGGTCTACCTGCGTTCTATCATGGGCAGCTATGCCGGTTTGTGAGTCTGCTGGTCTGTCTGTTCTTCTTCGAACATTATACGTATTATATTATACGTATGATACACATAATACACAGTTCAAGGGGCTAGTTAGACTCGGCTCGGAAGAAAGCCACGCCAGTCAAAGCGCGTACCACACAGCACGAGCAGACCGCCGCTCGGCACATGTCCCAGTCAGTGTCACGGCAAGCGATGGTTCGCTCGGACATATAGCATAGCCGCCCTATAATTTTCTGTAATGCACCGCCACGGCACGGCAGCGCTCTTGGAAAGAATTGGTGTGGGTCGATATGCGCCTTCGCTACGGGTACCAGACTTTAGACCATGTGACCAGATTTTCTTGCAGACGCTCATGAATTCCAGGTTGGTATGCTGGTTGAGAGATCGCTTTATCGCGCTACTTAAGTCTTTGTTGCGGCTGTGCTGTACTTTGTATAGACAGTGTGTTGTAGTCAGCGAGGGAGCTTCGTGCTGCGTCATCTAGTCAAGTACACGGACTTTGACGTCAATGAACGATGCACATTGCAGGGCATAGCTCGACTTGACGTGCGGTTTGTTGATATGCTAAGGGGGCTGTATCTCGGTACGATGTACAATGTATCATTGTATTGCCGCCGAAAAGGAAAGCTAAACAACAAAGTACCTCGCGCCCATGCAGCAGGGCAACGCGAAGGCGCAGCGCAGGAGCGGTACTTGTACTGGCGACTATACGAGCGATACTGTATCTGGCGCGTGGTCGCGTGCTTCTTAACACAGTTCGTACTGTATCTGCCGACATAGCCTGCTCAGCTTCTTGCAACGCTTCTGAGCGGGCCGCGGCCTTTCCCAGGCTAGATACTACAGTATCTCCGCAATTCATGATGGGCAAGGCAGACGACAACTCGTGTCATTGGAGCGCGTGCAGCAAATGTATGGAATATTACCGTCTGACTCCAGCGTAAGTGGCCGGTCTCGACTGCACGCCATCCGTCCATTCCAACTTTCCGCATTGGGTCCAAGACGGGGAAATGTACCGCCGCACCGAATGGACTTCACATGAATTAATCCGTGGACCTGCTCGTGCTGCTGCATGTCGTTGTGCAGCATTCGTCGCTTCCTAGTGGATAGACAGTAACTTGACTTGATCGCCGAAGCCGAAGCCGTGCATGACCCATATGCATGCCTATCCCACTGATGCGCCCGTGCCGCCCCCGCCCATCTCCTTGGCTGTGCATAGGCGCTGCGCACACTGACCCGCCTGCCGCATGACATGATGCTGAACTTAATCTTTTGGATACGAGCGCAGATGGGACAAGTCCCCTTCCGAGCGTCTGGTCTGCAGTGTGGGTCCTACCCGATGGGGCTTTGTCGCCTTGAAACGTCTTCTATTGTCGGACTTGATGTATCCTGTGTTGGGCTTAGGTAGGGAAGGTGGACAGCCAAGGCCTGAGACTGAGGTTTGCGTCTTTCTTCTCTTGGGCCTCTGGATTGGTTTTCAGTGTGCTTTTCTTTGGGCTTGCCTTTGAGGTAAATTGTTGTGCTGACTTGCCTCATGGAAGTGGGCTGTACGAGGGAAATGACGAGTCTTCTTTTATCATGGTAGCTACGTAAGGGAGCTGGGCGGGTGGGCTTTTGCGTACGGTAGAAACAACTTGCACCGATGTGATGCTACGTACTTTCTATGCGAACCTGGTAGTTGTCCATCTGTACAGTCTGTACAGTCTTTCACCGACCTATTCGCCCAGACCCTTGTTTTGGAGCGTCATCTTGAGATATACGGGGTGCTCATCCAGGCTATCGGGGCGGGGGGGGGGCCGGGGGGGGGGGGGGGGGGGGGGGTGGGGGGGGGGGGGTGGTTGGGGGGGGGGGGGTGGGGGGTTTTGTGCGGTGGTGCTGAGGGCCCGCGAGGGAGGCCTTTGCGTGTGGTGGGGTTTGGGTGTTGGGGTGTAGAGATAAGAGATTAGAAAATTTTTTTTTTGGGGTTTTTTTTATTGTTTTGGGGGGGTATTACGTGTGGATTTTATCTTAGAAACTTTTCAAAATTTTTTTCGGTTCCTTGGGGAAGGTTTTTCCCCGAAAAAAAAATTTTTTGGGAAGTGAAAACGGGGGGGGGGGGGGGGGGAATAAAGGGTTTGGCCCAAAATTCGGTTGAAGAAACCAGTTGGTTATAAACAAAGTTATATGCCAGCAGTAAATTCTTGACCTGCTTTTCAGGCACATGATCGCATTCTCCAGTCACGAGATAGATGAGGTTTGACCTGAACATGGATACTTCAGAAGACAAAGAAAAGGAAGGAAGTCGGTTCCACAAGTGCATGATCGTACATTGATGATTCGTTCCACATTATTTCCTCTTGCGTCTCTAGGCTGGCGTAGACTCCTAGCCGTAGCGAGAGATGGCACTCAAGTAAGTCTGACCACTCTCAGACAAGGCGCTCGCACCATCCACAGTAGGAGCCCACTCGTCGCTGAGTCCGCCACCGTCAGTGTAAGCGTAGGCGTAGACGCGGTCGTCACTCTCGAATAGATCAACGACATCGTTGATCCACTGGTTGATCTCGCCCTGGTCGGTGCAAGCAGTGAACTGATTTTGATCTGTTTTCGCGGATTAGTCGGGGCATTTTCTTAGCTGACAGACGAGTGGATTTTCAACTTACCATCGACGCAAGCCATCTCGGTGACCCACAGGGGCTTCTGGTAGGCATTCCAGTAGTGGTCCAGGTCCTTGCGAACACCGTCCATGTCCTTCTTGTACACGTGGATGGCGACAAAGTCCATCTTGCTGTCGGGGATCTTTGCGAAGAAGTCACCGAGGAAGTCCTCGTCAGCTTGCTCTAGAGAAAAGGAAGTCAGTGATTGATGAATCTGGGACACATATTGAGGTAAACATACTGCACATGGAGGGGCTACCCAGCAGCGATCCCTTATCACCCCAAGGCTTAATGTACTGGTTCCAAACCTCAGCAGCCTTGTCGACATCAATGTGGCTGGAGTAAGGAGGGTCACAGTCGGGCTCGTTGAAACCAAGCAGGTACGTAGGAGTATCCTGGATGTTCTGGAAGTCCTCGAAGCGCTGGTGGTCGAGGTCCGAAGCATCGCCGTCACCCCACAGCATGGGAACACCATAAGGTGCATTGTCCTTCTGAGGGTTGGGCGTCCAGTCGTACCACCAGCCTAGATGCTCGGACCAGAAGGGGACAGCATTGCCGCCTGCCGAACCAGCCTTCTTGCCTCCTGGTGTAAGGGGTGTATCGCGCTTGCCGATGCTGTTCTTGTTGACGTTGATGGCGACTGGGCCGGCTGAAACGTACGCTGAAAGCGCAATGGCTGCGATGAGTGCTTTTGACGCCATTGTGAATGTTGCTCGATGGTCTGAATGTCAGTATCCATGCTTGCTACGAAGACTACAGTATTTATACAGGGCTTTATCGACTTCCTAATGCGGCTTCAACACGAAAATAGTACTTGATAGATGTTGGTCCGCATGATCGACGCAACACGAGGTGGTCAAACAAGAATACGAGACTGAACGAAGCTTCATTCAGTGGGGTGGCGTGTTGGCGTCAGCGTCGTTGAGCGTATGAGCTGGGGTACTGAATCATTCGAGCTCGTATGGCTGTGCATATTGCTGGTTGTTGGCGTCTTATGGTGATATATGTGCCGTGGTTGCAGATGATGTCTTGCAGTGCGCGGTGGGATGCGGGAGCGCTGGAAGTTGGTTCCCCTGACGTGTCGTAATCGTGCCTTGATCTCCAAGACAGAGCTCAATGGAGGACTCTGCGGTCGCCCTTTGAGCTTTGCGGGCTTTCCTCAGCCTGTTAGGGCCATGTTTGTCGACATGTGGAGACGATATCGAGTGCTGTGAGGGTCAGCGATGTGACCGATTTCCACGACGTAGGTGATTGCACACTTTCAGATACCCTGTTCAAACCACGTGTAGACCTCACAATGAAAATGCATATTGACTAACGAGGCTTTCCTCGACTTATTGAATCGGATTCACAGCCAATGATCCTAGGAGCCTCGAAGCCATCTAAGGAGGCTCTTGTATGCTTACAAGCAGTCTTGTACACCTCGTCGGCAAGTTCGAAAACGACCAGACCGCATTCTGGGCGCGTCGCGGCGACGCGTCGAACTCAGCACATCCTATCCCGAACACCAGGAAACACATCAATATCGGACCCATCATTGCTTTCCGGACTTTCGAATATAGTTGACAACAGTCCGAGGATATGGCGAATCAGCAATCAATCATTCAAAACCTGCGCGCCCTTCTCCCCTCTTACACGGCACCGACCTTCCCAGCGGACCTCACTTCATCAGCAGCATCCCTCTACGCACTATCAAGAAGTCGCGCCTCGAATCTCAAGCCCGAGGAAGAAGTAGCCCGGACCTTTGCGTGCTGTCACTTAGCTGCAGACCGGTATGTGCTCTACTCTTTCCCTTGCCGTTCATCGCGTCCATGTGTCTTCTCCTCCATGGCTCACCCTACCCGTGGAAACAACAAGCTAATGTGAACTCCAGCCTCAAATTGAAGTTAAACTTACCCCAAATAACAGCTAAACCACCCTGCGGTCCACGGATATACAAGAAATTGTTCCAGTACCTCGACACCGCCTTGCCACCATCAACACCACTGACTACGCCCCGAAAGCAAATTCGTACTTTCGATCCGTTGTCGGGAAAATCTTCGCGCTCAATAGCCACGCCGAGAAGTCAGGATCAATCACCGCTCGCGACGCCGAGATCGAGAAGCGCACATGCAGCTGCACTGCTTTTGGGAAAGGACGTGACTGCAGGAAATGCGACCACGCCGAGTCGACATGCAAACGCACAGGTCCCAGAGCAGGAAGCCGATCAGGCAGAATCAAGTGCGCGCACACCTCTTGCGCCACTACCCATAACCCCGTC
Source organism: Taxillus chinensis (assembly GCA_023512835.1). Classification (NCBI taxonomy): domain Eukaryota; kingdom Viridiplantae; phylum Streptophyta; class Magnoliopsida; order Santalales; family Loranthaceae; genus Taxillus; species Taxillus chinensis. The sequence continues at coordinate 125,282 of JAKCVP010000396.1, read as the reverse complement.
CAAGCGCGCTCTACATGATCCACCTACGCCCACGCCCCAGCGTATACGACCCGATACGACCCCGCGAACAGACCGATCACTCCGCCCAAGCACGACACGCCACCCCAGACTAGAACCCAGCACGCCCTTGAACCCCCACGCTCCACGAACGGCATCTTCCCTCTTAGCGCGCAAACCCGCGTCTGCATCAACGGGACTACCCCCTGGCTTTCCCCCTCCATCCTCTCCCTCCTCCGGAAATTCTGCCCCCTCCAACCAGCAACACAGACACATCTTCTCTCATCCCTGATTGAATCCGGTATAAGCGCTATATCACGTACAGCGCGCTTCACAGATGAAGAACTAGTGTCTCTCTCGATAGCCCTGACGCTGCTCATCCTGCTCGAAGTGAACCGCGCGTCGCCGGGACGAGTAGCCGGCGTGCAGCGTGACGCGATTAAGAGATTGAGTTTGATGGGGGCGCAGCAGATGGTCGCGCTGCGGCGGATAGGGATAAGTAAAATGGGGGTTGTGGCGTCTGATGTTGGGAGGTGGATTGAGGAGGAGAGTGCTGGGTGGAGGGGGATGGCGTTCTGGGGGGATGTAGAGGGTGTGCTTGGTTCTCTTCTTCTTGTTGACGATGCGGATGGGGAGGGCGCGTCTATTCCTGGTACTGGTACTGGTACTGGGGCTGGGGCTGAAGCTAGGTTCTGGCTTGGCGGAAACGAGCAGAATGACCGTCAAGAAGGAAACGCACAAGCGTCAGATGACGACGTGGATGAATTAGCCCCTGATAATCTGGGTACAAGCACACCAACGACAAGACGTACAGCCGCTCGTCTAGACCCCACACCCCTCAAAACCCAGCGCTTCTCCGCGCAAGCACCCGTAGGACCGGCGGTTTCGAAAAGCAGTACGCAGGGCATGGTGAACAGTACGCATGACACAACGGAAGAAGCTGACGAAACCACCAACGAAGAAAGACGACGACGACTACAATGGCGCAGACATGCACATGCCCGACGCACAGCCAAGTCTCTCCGCAGCAGAAAGAGTAGACGCAACCAAGGGCGGACTAGGCACCATGTTCCAAGACGCAGTGGATTGGCTGAGCGACGAGCGACGCGCGCAGTACGCTGCGTGGGAACAGGATATACTGCGCAAGATTGAACTGATGGAGAATAACCTTGTAAATACTCATGCGGATTCAAAGGGGACGTCGAAAGGCGGGTCGGTGAGACGACCTCGAAGAAGAAGATTTGGAAATGTCGGGTGGTGTATTCGTAGTGCACGGGATGCTGATACATTCCTCATCGCAGGTATATCGTCCTGTCCTTTCCTCGACCGAAGAGGTCCAAGGATGAATCTATATCAATACCATATACTCCTGACGCGATGATGCTCAATCTCCAACCCGCCCTCCTCCGCTTCTCTCTTCTTACACCAATCGTACAAGAAGAAGTCAATCAGCAGCGGATATACCTTCGCCTGTGGATCCAGCTGCTCAATCTCACGTCGAATCAACTCTACAGACCGTATACTGCAGCCCCGAATCTCATTCTCCCAGTCGCTGCCACTCTTAAGTATCTCGCCCCTGCGAATCCGCGTCTCCAGCGGCGGACTGTAGTATATCGCTCCCAACGTGTACAGCATCTGCGGAATTCTATAGTCTGCAAAAGCGGTAATGCACTCAATGTCGTCAAAGTCTGCCACATCTTCTCCGCCGAAACAGGCCCAAAGGTCTGCAACGAGGATTTGTGCGCGCTTGAGATAGCGCACCTTTTCTTCTTCGTAGTATGACTCATCGGCAAAGCAAGGGAAGTGGTGAGCTAGGAGGTTGACTAGTTTGCCCGCGCTGCCGTCGGCTGCTTCTATTAGACTCAAGATAGAGCCAGAGAATTTGGTTGATAAAACGGAGCCGGCTTCTTGTAGGATGTCGAAGCGTTCTTTGAGAAGGGGGATTTCTTCGGTTGTTGAGCTGCGGAAGATTTGTTTGAGGGTGTCAAAGGTAAGATGCTTTGGTTTCAGTGTGAGACCTGCCGTTGCTTGTGCGAGAGAGGCGGCGTTTTCTGGGGCATGGATATCAGATCTTGATACTGTTGCCGGGGCTGAGACGCCATCGTCAACGTCACTGGTGGTCGCATGCTCTTCATCAGTCTTGTTCGCAGTGTTCCCGCTATTAAGGGCTTCTGGCAGAGTACCACTGCGCTCAGGATCTATGTCAGTAGCTTGCCGCTGCGGCAGCATCTCCTTTTCAAGCTCACTCCGTTCACCTTCTACAACGTCATCTTGTGTGGTGGCGACGTCGTGGTATCCGGCTCCGGCTTCGGCTTCGACAGTAGCAGAGACTCCATCATCCTCCAGCGTGGGAGGCTCAGTGGTGCTGCTGATGGCTGGGTCGCGGCCGTTCCCATTCGGTAATTCGGGATTATCATCGTCTTCATCTTGCTGCACCCAGAAGGAAGGGCTAGTAATGGGGATGCCATCCTCCAAAGCCCTTCTCAAACCCGCAACAAGACTCGAGTAGCCAGTCCAATCTCGTCCCCGCCAGCTGAGTTTGAAGCGTCCATGCTCTCCAAGTTGGCTCCAGAAACAAAAGTTCAACAAATCCATGGTGAAGATGAAGTTGACCATGCCCTCGACGCCCAGCTCCTCGATACTTGGATGCAAAGGATGTGCATGCCAAGCCTTGGAAGCTGTCGCAGGCGTGTAGGAGCCCAGTCCGGAGGGCGAGGACGAGGAAGTCATGAGGGCGTGTAGTTGGCGCGCAGCAAGCCTTGTCCCGTCCATTGAGATGAAGACGTCAATTGCGTTGTGTGCAACGTGCGCTGCGGAGGAAGCTACCCTGGTGTCGCTCCCAATAGACGGTCTGCGTTGGGAAGCGAGGCCATGGCGGGACTGAAAGGCTGAGAGAAGGTCAAATGACGGGTTGTCGTAGGAGCCGTCGGCCATGATGGAGGTGCTGAATTGTGACCGTGCTCAAGTGCAATGAGGAGCGCCTCGATTGCTGCGTGGAAGATCTCGATGACTCCGCGTACGGTGAAGTGGCCCTCCAAAAGTATGATGTTCCCGGCCCTCAAGGATCAGATTGACACAAAATCCACCCTCCGATTCAATTCGACAACATTATTCGCTTCAAAAGGAACGCATCATGATGCACTTGCAAGGTCCAGCGAGGTGGACAATACTGTAATAGCGCGACGCGGGCACGGCGGGGCAGGGAGAGAGGAGAGATCGGCACAAGAATGGGGGCACTGGGGGGCATCGTTGAACCCAGTTTGGCACCTTTGCTGGGCCGGATGTTGAACTTATTGCACAGACACGAGAATAAAGCAAGAAATCGAGCAGTAGTTGTGGCCACGTGGATATTTTGATTCAAGATATGAAAAGACGCAATGCGCGCAAGAGTAAAAAAAGGGAAAGCACGACCCAACGCCCTGCTATGTATCTACACATAACCTCGACAACAACAACAACAACAACAACAACACGATTCAAGCTTTTAGTTCTTGGGGGCGTTGTTCAGGTCCCAGGTGTTGAACCACTCGAGAACCTTGCCAGAGTAGTCCAGGACGTAGTCGTGGCACTCGCCCTTGCTGTCGTCGGTGTTCCCACCAGTCGACGCAGGCCAGCAGTGACCGAGCTCGTAGATCTGGTAGTGGGCGACGACGTCGGTCTGGCCGTTGATGGTGTAGTGAGTGTAGTCGTATCCGTCAGCGTAGTCGACCTGCTTGTCTGAGTCGGAGCCACCGTTGCGCTGCGCCCACCAGGAGACCCAGTCGTCAATGTCGGGAGTGTTGCCGCCAGCACCCTGGCCACCGTGGTAGTTGATGGTACCGTCTTGGTCGCCGTGCGACTCTAGGATGGCGCGCTTCTTGGAGCAGCTGTCCTCGCTGTTGTCGGTGTAGAGAGCGGCAGAGGCAGAGGCGAAAGCTGCAAACTCGTCACCGTTGTCGGAGCAAGCGAGAGTGTCGACGAAGCCACCACCGTTGGACTTGCCCGAGGCGTATACGTGGTCAGAGTCAATGCAGTACTCTTGGCGAAGGTGTGCAAGAAGGTCGGTGGTGAATTGAAGGTCGTTGACGCCGTCAGCAGCGTAGCTGGCGCCTTGCCATGCCTGGTCGAGACCCTCAGGCTGCACGAGGAGGTACTCCTTGCCGTCGTCGTACTGGTCGTAGCGGGAGTTACGGTACTGGCCCTCGGGACTGCCGTGTCGACCGTGGAAGTCGAAGATGACCTTGCGCTGGCGGTGGGTGTCGTCGTTGTAGCTCTCGGGGACGTAGATGCCGTAGTAGCGCGTCTGACCTCCAGAGGTGACCTTGTGGTTGTCATTGGGTCCGTGGAAGCCGCTGGAGTGGTTCTTGCCACAGCCGGAGGTGTCAGCGCGGCGATTCAGAGGGAAAGGGGATGCTGAGACGCTTGCGGCCAAGGCGAGGGCGGCAGCGCCGGCCATCTTGATGGATGAGGCGACCATTGTGTTGACTGTAGTGTAGATTGAACTTTGGGGTGTAGCTGTGTATGTGGCGATGGAAGTGGAATGCTGATTCTGTTCTATCCAGAAATGCGGAGATCTGCCTGGCGTTATATATCGGCGTAGGCAATGCGCAAGTTTTCAATACGAGGCGCTGAGGCTCAAAGAGTGTTGCCTCTCGCGCTCAATACGAGTCTAATGGGCTAGCGGCCTGTTGCACCCACGAGCGGTGGCTTGAATGACACTATATTGAGCACCGCGTGGCTGCTTGGGGCAAGCCATGCGACTGCTTGAATAATGCTTAACCATCCTGGCGAATCCATCCTTTCTCTATCGCCTTGCGCGCGCAGGCATAGTCGGCACACAGCCTGTGCAGTGGTCGGGGATTTGACAGCTGTCATTAGCCAAGCAGGGCAGGCCGCAAACACATATGTCTCTGATCGGTCCCTTGAAGGAAGTACAAACAGTAGTCCATTGGACTGCAATGATGGGGGCGCTGACAGTCGCAGCGTGGAATGACGATCGCTTGCGGGCGGGCCAAGTTGGTCTCGTATCGGATGCAACCGAAGCCTTCTGGAAGGTCAGAATCGTCCATGGATGCGCTAAAGCATTCCATAGCTCGTATAATGCAGACTTATGTCAAGGGGAGCGAGGAGAGGTTACCCTTGATCTCCAACGCCGACGCCAAACCAACTCTTGACGCCATCAGAGGCGTTGCCTCCTGCGTACATCGCAATACAAACAGCTACGAGCGTCTAATTTGATTCAAACCTCGTAGGAGAGCCGCATGCGACCTAACGATGCTGCATCTGAGGGCAACGCCTCCGCAAGATTCCTCTTGCTCGCGTTGGCTGCTCCTTTAAGGAACCATGCGTCGAATGCGTCGTAGACTGCCTGAATATCTTCACGTACTGCCGTATGACTGGCTTTCTCTGATGCGCCACGTGAATGTCACAGGCCAGAAGCATTGTGCTACCAGGCGGAATATGCGTAGAGAATTCGAAAGCCATGTTGGACTACAGCACGCGTCGGACTGACCAGACTTTAAGCTTGTGATGGAGAGGACACCACTTGGAATGGAGATCCTCAGCAGTGGGAGATCGGTACCTCATTGCATCTTGTCACGTGAATGACCTCCTTTTGAGACAATCACGTGGCAAGCCGAGCCGACATAGGAGGCGTCGCAGAAGTCGGCATGCTGCAACGGAAGTCCCTAGGGCCTCAGACCTTGACCTCATACCTCATACCTCTACCTCATACCTCATACATGCTTTGGTCCGGATGGGTAGCCGGAACCACGTCATGCGACTCAATTCCACAGCCGGAAGCCAAGTGCTGACAATTGCAATAGCGGCCATGGATCTATCAGCAGATTCTTTTCCATCTTGACCCTTAATCTTTTCGCACAACAAGTACAGCCAGGCCCGTCTTGAACCAGCAGCAAACATGTCTCTTCCCACTACCATGAAGGCTATCAAGGTCCAGGAGAAGCACAAAGCTTCCATCGTGCCGGATGCGCCTATCCCGCAACTTCCAGACGAATACATTCTAGTCAAGGTTGAGTATGTCGCCTTGAACCCGACAGACTGGAAGCACGTTGACTACGCCGGCTGGCCAAACCATACCGTTGGTTGCGATCTTTCAGGTACTGTTGTCAAGATTGGTTCCAAGGTGACAAAGCCCTTCAAGGTCGGTGATCGCGTCGCTGGATTTGCCCATGGTGTCAGGCACAATGTCCAGGACAGCGGTGCCTTTGCCCAGTACGCAAAACTCAAAGGCGACGTCACCTTCCGTGTTCCAGACTCCTGGTCTTTGGCAGATGCCTCCACGCTCGGTGTTGGCGTTACTACCGTGGGGCAAGCTTTTTATGACAGTCTAGGTCTACCTTGGCCAGACTCGCCCAGCAAGGACAAGACGCCTATCCTGGTATACGGCGGAAGCACCGCCACCGGCCTCTTCGCACTTCAATTCGCCAAGCTTAGTGGTCTACATGTCATCACAACTTGCAGTCCAAAGAATTTTGACAAGGTAAAGTCATTTGGTGCTGATCAAGTATACGACTACAAGGACGACAATGTCGGCCAGGCCATTAACAAAGCCACCGGCAACAATCTAAAGTACGCCTTCGACTGCATCTCCCAGGGCTCAAGTTTCAAGATTTGCGCCGATGCCTTGACGCAGGAAAAAGACGTTGCGCGCTACTCCGCTCTGCTGCCGATCACCGACTTTCCTCGCAGCCACGAGGACGTCTGGCAGAACGTGACTATTGGGTACTCCTTCAATGGCGAGCCATACCTTTTCGTGCAGGGCGATATGGTCAATGCGGGACCAAAAGACTTTGAATTCGGCAAAAAGTTTTGGACCGAGGCAGAGAAGCTAGCGCAAGCAGGCAAGATCAAGACCTTTGCCGTCGAGCGTGAGGGTGGCCTCGAAGGTGTGCTGCAGGGGCTGGACGACATGAGACAAAATCGAGTAAGTGGCGAGAAGCTTGTGTATAAGATTGCGTAATCGCTTTCGAACGTCTATTAGATGGACGCTCCCAGGTGCTCCGTACAGTGGAAATGCAAAGCTGATGGAGTCGGCATTTGGAACCTTCCTCCAGTACCGCGTCGAGGGTCTAGGGCCGGCGGTTACATGGACTCTGATTTCGTATCTAACCAGCTGTTCGAGTCCGCTCCTCAGGGACATGCCGATGTCCTGCGGAGACTGGCTGTAGGGGTCCGTTAGCTTATCAGACTTAACAATAACGACCTGGACTTGCAGAGGTGCCTGGCTAGGAACTGACAGCCGCCTCACAGTGCTCTGAGCTCCTGTTCCCCACCACGCGTCCACATCGCTCCAGGCCTGTTGTCATCGTACGTTATACTGAATCGTCGCACGCGATGATTGGCACCAGCGCCCTAGGATCAGCCATGGACGACACGAGGTAGCAGGCGCACAGGGTCCATTGATGGTCCCTTCCGGCGGGGTGCATGGGTGGACGACTGTTGCGGACTGTTCCAATTGCTTGAAGATTCATGCAGGGATCAGTCAGTCTGCTCAGAGCCTACACAGATCTTCAAGGAACTCACCAATCGTCCCGAGCGAAAATGATGCGGACCAGATGCAGTGGAAGCGATTGCGGCAGGCGGGCAGACATCATATCAGTCCCGTGACCTCATCAAATCCGAGGATCGCGCCCGCCTCGGTTACCGCATCCTCCACGGCCCTCGCCACGTCCGGACGAAGTGGAAGACGACATTGACTCTCCCTTGTTCCTCTCCCCGCATCTTCTACCATTCGAAGTCCGTACACTCTAGCCATCAGTATGGGCTCGAGTTCAGAACATCCTATCTTGCCCCTGCCCTACGGCACCGTCTTGTTTCCTGGCAAGACCCTCCACCTCTCCCCCGCAGACCGCGAGGATGTATCTACCGTCATTGCCAAATACTACCAGGGTTCTCTCCGTACCCGCGCCAAGGACAGCTCTCCACTGATTGTCTGTCTACCGCTACGCTCTCCCTTCTTGAGCCCCGACGGCAAGAAGCTCATCGATGGCGGCGAGAAGCAGTCGTCTCGGCCGCAACCGGAGCCAGACGCAGCTCGTGCGACAAAGGCCGACCTCTTCAACTATGGCTGTATGGCTAAGATCGCTGGCATAAGGGGAGGCCGCCGGGGCGAGGTCGCTCTCGTGCTCGAGGGCATGAGTCGATGCAAGCTCGAGAAGATCACAAAGGAGAAGCCCTACTATGAGGGCCGATTCCAAGAGTACAAGGATGTTGTCGACGTCTGGGACCCTGCCGTCAAAGGTCACTTCGCCCACCTAAAGGAATTGTCCAGGGAACTATTCTCTCTAATCAGACTTTCGAGTCTGGCATCGAGGAATACCGGCATGTCGCCTTTGCTTATCAGACAGCTGGAGGCCTTCATTGCCAGGAAGGATGTCTCCGACTCTGGCTTCTTGGCCGACTTCATGGCTGTCCTCGGACAGTGTTCCTACGAGGATAAGCTCTGGCTATTGTCTGCCATCTCGGTGCCTGCTCGCCTCCAGAAAGCAAACGAGCTCGTGCAGAAGCAGATCTCGAGCCTGCAAGGAAATACAAAGATAATTGTTACCAACAACTCTCCACAAGGACTTGATATCGAGCGCCTGAAGCAACTTCAAAACTTGCGAGGGAGACAAGGTCCGTCATCCTTAGGCTCCTCAGGCAGCGGCGCTGGTGGTGATGAGGAAGCAAACGAAGTCGAGGAGCTGAAGAAGCGCCTGGACGATGCTGGTCTGAGCGACGAGGCACAAAAGGTTGCCTCTCGCGAGCTGAAGCGGCTTTCGAAGATGAACCCGGCTCAGGCTGAGTACTCTGTCATTCGAAACTATCTGGAGAATTTGGCCGAAATCCCTTGGACACGAGCCACTGAAGATCGCCTGGATGCTTCCACATTATCAAAAGCACGCAAGCAGCTCGACGATGATCACTTTGGTCTTGAAAAGGTTAAGAAGCGATTGCTAGAATATCTCGCTGTCTTGAAGCTGAAACAGCAAGCCAACGAAGCCTTGGAGTCGCAGATCAAGGCTATTACCGACAAGACGTTACCGCCACCGGCCGAAGAGCAGAAGGAGGGGGATGACCGAATCGAAGTGAAAGACAAGCAGACCCCGGCTTCCCCACCTCTGTCGGAGCAGGATACCCAGCAGCTCCAGTCATTGAAGCAACGGAGGATGATTGACAAATCGCCTATCCTGCTCCTTGTCGGCCCTCCTGGTGTTGGAAAGACATCTCTTGCGAAGAGTGTTGCAACAGCGCTGGGACGCAAATTTCACCGCATTTCGCTTGGTGGCGTGCGTGATGAAGCTGAGATTCGTGGTCATCGGAGAACATACGTCGCTGCGATGCCTGGCCTCATCGTTTCCGGTCTAAAGAAGGTCGGTGTCGCAAACCCTGTCATCTTGCTCGACGAAATCGACAAGCTGGGAACTTCAAACTTCCATGGCGATCCATCGGCAGCTATGCTGGAAGTGCTCGATCCTGAACAAAACCACACCTTCAACGACCATTATGTCAACATTCCCATCGACCTCTCAAAGGTACTCTTCATTGCTACCGCCAACTCTCTTGACACTATTCCTCCTCCTCTCCTCGACCGTATGGAGACAATATCTCTTGCTGGCTATACCACTCTGGAAAAGAGAGCGATTGCGAGCCGCCACCTCCTACCCAAGCAAGTCCGTACAAACGGTCTTGACGAAGGTGGTGTGGCTATTCCTGACAATGTCCTCGAGGAAATTATCACGTCGTACACGCGTGAAGCGGGAGTTCGCAACCTGGAACGTGAGATTGGTTCTGTATGCCGTGCGAAGGCTGTACAATTTGCCGAAGCCCAAGACAAATCAACGCACAGCACATACAACCCGCTGGTGCGGCTCGAGGACCTTGAAGATATTCTCGGCATCGAGCGCTTCACAGACGAACTGGCCTCTTCAGCACCGCCGCGTCCTGGCATCGTCACTGGTCTCGTCGCATTTTCTGGTCTTGGCCAGGGCTCTATTCTCTTCATTGAGATTGCAGACATGCCTGGTACCGGCCGGGTGCAACTGACTGGCAAGCTTGGCGACGTGCTGAAGGAGTCGGTTGAGGTGGCGCTTACGTGGGTCAAGGCTCATGCATTCATGTTGGCCATTACTGCCGACCCCAATGAAGACGTGATGAAGAACCGTAGTATTCACGTACATTGCCCTGCTGGTGCTGTTCCAAAGGACGGTCCGTCGGCTGGTCTCGCACACACGGTGGCGCTGGTCAGCTTGTTTCGTGGTTTGAGCGTTCCGAGCACGTTAGCCATGACTGGCGAGGTCAGCCTCCGCGGCAAGGTGACACCGGTCGGAGGCATCAAGGAAAAGCTGATAGGAGCGCTCCGAGCAGGCGTTAAGACTGTGCTGCTGCCAGTGGGTAACCGCAAGGAAGTCAAGGACTGCCCGAAGGAAGTTGTCGAGTCGATGCAAATCCACTTTGTCGAACACATCTGGGAGGCACTCCGACTAATCTGGCCCGAGGAGAACTGGGCTGGAGGACGATGGGAGATGGACGCCCGTCTGTGATCCGACAGACTGGCATGGCGTACTGTGAGTTTTGGCGTAATGTCAGAGGCAAGGACATGAACATTGAACATCAACATAACATGGCATGGAGCCAAGTGTCCAGGCGCAGTCTCTGACGCAGCGACCTTTTCCAGTTTCAGGCTTGTTTCATCTTTGATTGCGAGGGAAGCGATATTGGTACGAAGTATACAAGTGCTTGAATGGGTACCTGTTCTACAGCGCTTTAGACATGACTGAGATGAGAAAGATACCAGCACACCAGTGAGACAATTCCACTCTGTTTTATAAATACCATGGCAGGAGTTGTTCTGTCGAGGTTGTCTGCTTTTGCTTTTGTGTTCAGATGTGTCGTTGCCGAGTGCATCGTGTCTATTCGCCAAGTCTTACATGCAATACTTGCATTGCCAAGCAAAAGAGGTGAACAGGTTTGGAGAGGCGATATAGGTACTCTATGGATGTGATCTCGTTGGAACGAAGCCCCAAGCAGGAACAAAGAAGGTAAATACGGCTCTCAGGGGACGGACACGCTTGAGGAGATGCAAGGAGGCTCTTGTGCCATCCTGCCAGCCAGATACGCCAGCCCAACCAGCAACGCCATTCGGCCCCACTCGGTCCGAAGGAACCTGCAGCCAGTGATTTGCGGGCTTGTAAGCTTTGAAGGCTTGAGTGGAGCGTCGTAGGTTGTGGCCGAGAATACTTACATGCGAGCATTCTGGATTGACTGTAGTTCTCGGAGAGGTCAACTGGCTTGTACAGACATGAACGACATCAAGATGAGTAGGCCTAGCGAGGTGCAATTCATACGGGCATAAAAATGGGGGGGAGTACTGCTTGTAATGATGGGATTGAGTACCTAGGGGGAACGGCGCAAGGGACTGCCCGGCGACAATAGATCGAAGTGTACCCCTGGGACGAAACAGGTAAAAGGGCCATCAAAGCAGGAACAAGACAGACTCCAGATTCTCCGCGACTCGTCAGCGTAGGTACTCATGTCGCTCAGGGCGACCAACGTATGCGTCGGGCAGTAATTTGTGCCCTGGTCGTCGGTATCTCCTTGGAGCAGATTCAATGATGGCACGAGAGTCTTGCTCCACACTGCTAGTCGTGGCTCAGCAGACTTGACCTCCACTGCTGTGGAGCAAGATCTACACGACGACAGCATCAAGATCAACAACCCCCATGAATCAGTAGAGTCGCCAGGGACTGCGGGAACTATTTCGAGTGGGCCCCGTATTGCCGTGATAGCCGCGCCAACCCCCAGCGATCGGCGCTCTGCACCGTTGCTTCATGACGCCCGCCCGATTTTCAGCCTCGTGCCCCCCTTGATTGATCTTCCCTTCTTCTCGACTCTCATGTGCTTGTCCTGATGTATTTGTAGAGCTCCCTTCTGAGTCACAAGCAACAGCCGCTCACAACTGTCAACCGTTCAATCACCTAAGCCTGAGTCGGACGCTGGACACTGGTCACGACCACGGATACACCACGACGGCCTGAATGAGCCTCGAGACGACACGGTAAGCTGGTATTACCGTCCTAGAGGATCTGGACCTACGCCACTACTCTCACTCTCTTTCTTCTCTGTCTGATTGACGGCTCTCGTCCAAGGCCACGTCTTCTTCGCCTTTGTATTCTGGAAGCTGCACCCACGCTCATTCACCATCTTTTACACTGGCCTTTCGCTCTCTCTTCTGGGCTCTGACAGCACATTACTTGCCACCACCACGATCCCGACACTACGGGGCCAAAGCCACAAAGACTGCAAAACCAAGAATCAACAATCAAAAGGCTTGAAATCCACCCAGTAGCATCTATTCATGGAGTCCCTCTACATCAGACCAGCACAATGCATCTCCCGACAGACATGAGTCCAATCAACTCCTTCCGCAGCGCCCGCTCCCGCAGTCTCTGCTTCGCCTTCATCTTCGTCTTTCTCTTCATTTACCTCAATCAGCATCTCGCTACGCGTGTCGCCGTCACGATTGAGCAGTTTGATCCTGCTCGCGCGCAGATACCCCCCGATGTTGTCCCGCCTGTCCCCTTACAGCCTACGCTCGATCCCTGGTACGAAGCGCCGTCCGGCTGGCAGAATGCTGCGCCAGGCGATTTACTAAGGCAGCGAAGCGCGCCTGCGATTGCGTTTCGATTGACGCAGAACAGGGTTGAAAACGGCGGTGCAAGCCATATCATGTACAGAACAACAGATAGCTTCGACGAGCCCGCCGTCTCAGTAGTCACCGTCATCCGACCAGCCCCATACCCATCCCGCAGCACCGACGAGCCCCCCAGCCCCGAGCCCGTCAGCGCAAACGCAAGCCGCCTCCTAATGTACCAGCCACCGTACGACAGCGCCTCCTCCGACTGTGCGCCCTCATACCAATTCGCGCTGGAAAACGCCACGAACCCAATGGAGCCGAGCTATCAAATCGTCTGGGAGGAGACCATCATCCAGGCTCTCCTGTCCCGCGGTTATCACGTAGCGATATCAGACTATGAAACGCTCAGCGCATCCTTCACCGTCGGGCCGACTGAAGGCCGCGCAGTCCTCGACGCAGTGCACGTCGTCCTGGCGCACACTGACCTCACGGGCGTCAGCCCCGACGCCCGCGTGCAACTGCTGGGTTACAGCGGGGGTGCCGCCGCGACGGAATGGGCCTCGGAATTACAAGCGCGGTATAAGCCTGCGCTGAGCGAGCAGATCATCGGCGTTGTCGCGGGCGGATTACCGGCGAACAGCTCCGCGGCGATTGATCTCATGAATCGGACCAAACAGGCTGGACTCATACCGAAGGGTCTAGTGGGGATTGCTAATGGTAATGCGTCATTTGCGTCTGCGCTCGATGGCGCGCTCAAGCCTGACGCTGCGTTGCGCGAGGAATTCTTTAGTGTGCGCAATTGCGGCGCGCAGTATGAATTTGAGGGCCAGGATATCTGGGCCAAGTACTTTGTCGACGGGGATGCGTTTCGTCATTCGCATTTGTTTACAGAGTTGATGAAGACGTATGGGCTTATGGGACAGGGTGTCGCGCCGCGGCACGCGACGTATTTCTTCCAGGGGTGCAGGGATGAAGTTGTCGGTGTGGGCGGAGCGAATGCGCTTGTCGAGGGATATTGCGGTGCGGGCGGTGAGGAGGACACGGCTACTGGAGTCAGCATTACGTATGAGACGCTGAGGGAGGAAGGGCATGTGTTTGCTGCGCTGAAGGGTTTGAGTTCGAGCAGTAATGCGCTGCGGTATATCGTTGATCGATTCGAGGGCGTTCCTGCGCCGAGGGGATGTACGATTGTGGATACTTGTGAGATTCGCGCCTTTGAATAGTGAGCAATCAAAGAGAAGGATGAGATTAGAGAAAGGCGAGGATATGAGGGAGAGGATGGAAGAAGGGAAATGCATTATGATCATGTCAAGTCTGGTTTCTTGCTTCATGCTCCACGCACCAGTCACTTGCGCGGTTCTTTCACTTTGATGCTGGAATACTGCCAGCACAATTGAGTCCTGCAGGTGTCTGATAAGATGAATTGCCTATCACGCTTATCTTGTGGTGGTCAGGCGGGTGCAGACTGCTGCTGCTGCATGATTGCCTCACATTGGAGAGCGTCACCATATACCCACATAACCCAACCTTACCTCGACCTCACCTCAGGTCGTTGGACGCCACTGCTCGACACGTCAACGCGCCTAATCATGAAGAAACCTGTAGCATAGTACGGCAAAGCTCCCAGCGGAAAGCGTCTTCACTACAAATGAGCAGCTCAGACTCAGCATCGCGTAGCCATGAGCAACACGAACCATCGACGATTCAGAGCATCGGCAGCGTACATCATCAGCAATATCACCCATGAGGATTTCCATCCTCCAGCCACGCATACATGAACTCCGCAGCCTTCATTTGCCCTGATCCACGAAAAAGTTTGGAGGCCTTCAAGCCAGTCTTGATCTTTCCTCAAGACTAGACTCCTGATCAATCCGTTTCTGACTCTGCGGATAGCTGAGGTGATGGTATGAAGAGGACGCTGCAAGAAAGAATAACGTACGGTGACTTTTACATTCTTTCCACTGACCAAGTCAGGATTCTTTCCAATAATCAGATGAGGAGTAACAAAACGACAGTCTAGTCCTTCAGTGAAGCTCACTCTTCACCGTCTCAGTCGTATCACAATGTCCATTCTTCAGATTCGCTTTACCCTGCTAGTGTTTCTTATTCGTTCTTGAGCCCCTTCTGATGAAGTCTTTGGAGCTCTCCTACCGAGGGAAAGAACCCAATTTCGACGCAAGTTAGAAAAAGCGAATATACCAAGGAGCAGAAAGACAGTGACACATGACAGTCTAGTCTTTTGGCACACCTTAAACAACATGGGGGTGCGACACTTACGTCAAATCCAAGATTTGTCGAATCAATAACGCTCATGATCATCACCTCGTATTGACAGCTTTTGTACATTTCGAATGTGAGGGATATCCATGCGCCCCTCGATGCCACTGAATTCGGAGCCCGTTTTCCGAAGTGAAGGATTTAACCTTTCTCGAAACCAAAGCGGGTAGCAGACTGAACCAAGGCAAGTACGAATCCCAAAGATAAGCATGCAAAACGAAGAGTAAGGTTCGCAGTATCACATGCTCAGCTAACCCGTTCTCCACCTCACACGTACGAGCGTGCTGTGCGTCGGTGTTGAAATCTCGATGGAGCGCAACATCACCGATGAATCTTTACGCCTAGACTCTGAAGTACATGAGTGATACTTGTCCCCTTCTTTTCGCTTTCTGAGTTGGTACTGCGAGCTTACTCTAGCCCGCCTGAGCGGGATTCCACGCTTCTGCCGAGCCGTGATTTCGAGCTCGGGAGGTGGGAAAGAAAAAGGAGAGAATGTGTAGGAAGAAAGAGAGTGTCGCATGATTTGTGGATTCTCATCGTTCGATTCGTAGGTTTTCTTCGTGGTCTGGAGTACGGTAGCTGTATAAGGTGAACTTTCATACGTGAAGTTCATACTTGATGATAAGGCAACTTTATAGTTTGCAATACGTCAAGTACATACTCTGGCATACGTGACCTTCATACTCTGCACCGATGTTGAGCACAGCTGATGAAGCTCATGAACATCACATTTTTGTGTCTATTTGGGTTACAAGCTGTGAAGTCATTAAAGCGGCGCAAAGCATCGGTACTCTCTATTTTCTCGCATAGATCAGGCCAGTATCTCAATAGACAGCTCGACAGGCCCCTGAGCAAGGTTGTACCAGAGCTGTCAGCCTATCATCCAACCTGTACTCGTCTTCCTACACTAGAATGCAAGGTAGGGGAGGGCAAGCTGAACACCCAAGGCAGAACGAGCAAGATAGGTGTTGAAGGTAAGAAACAGGAAAAGTAGCATAACGTGACGTTCAAACTCTTGCCATGTATAAAAAGTATAAAGGAACTCACTTTGAAAGGCATGATTTCTTTTCCGTTCGGTGTATCACATGCGAAGCGTGGTGGGTCCGCTGTGCTGGGTCTTGCACAGTGTTGGACAATACTCACAGTGCGGAAAGGTCTGAGTCGTAAAGAGATAGGGGACTACTTCTAATCACTTCACCTTTTTTCTCTGATTTGCTTTGCTTTTCTTGTGCGTGTCAGCGACGACGACGATGACCGTCATCTTTCTCACCGCCATGAACAACGACGCAGGGATGCCGCGATGATACTGCAGATCAGCATTGTGATCTCCTTCTCATCTCATCTGTAGGCGCCCCTGATAATTCAGTATTTGTACCCAGCCACGTTGTAGAGTATCGCATTGCTCCATCTTCTAATATCCATCTCGTAGATTCGTAGATGTATAGGTTCTAACAATGAAAGACAGACAATAGTAGGAGAAGCAGGATAACATGATTTTGAAACTCCTGCGATAATGAGGATACATACTCTGCCATGGCGTCGTGTCACTTCTCAGGGGAAGACGAGACCGGCATTCTCCCCATCGAGAATCACCTGGCAGGTAATGCATTTGCCTGACGGGGGAAAGTCGAGAGGGCAGAGAAACCTTCGAAACCAACGAAGGGGGTTCATGTTCGAGAGTATGACACGGCGTATTTGTCGTCGCTCGGGCGCGGGGCCATTAAAATTGATTTGAATGTCTTCATGGCGATGAGCATCGCTGCCTTGACTGAAAGTGTTAACTTGATGCAGTGAAGATGGGGAGAATACGGTGATGCGGAATGGGCACTTCATGCCCCTGATTTTCAGGCAATTGTCTTGAAGATCTTGGACTACAACTTCTACCTGTTTACGATGCTGACTTACTATCGACCTTGTCATTAAGATCGATGTAAAGCGGGATTAGTAGTGTAATGTGATCTTGCAATTCCTGCCGTGAGACGTGTTCATACTTCCCGATGGACAAAGTGGCTACATTTTCTTCTTCACACTGTTGCACTCCCGAGCTCTATGCGTTCAGGAATCAGGGGGTTTTCCCTTGAGCGCTCACAAGTGCTAGAGAACGACATCGATCGTTTCAGAGGGGCATGGCATTTTGGTCAAATTTTGCAAGTCAACGGGTATCGCACATTGCTCGAGCACTCTCTTTGACGACGCGCATCAGCTTTGCATGAGTGACTAGATGATGGAGCAGCGGATATGTGACACCTTACGTATACTGCAGCGTCTGCTTGTCAGGCTCTTCGAGCTCGTTCTCTGGCGGCCATCAAATTCGAGTGGGTTTCGGGCTATACGATAGATGCGGTCTGGAGCAGGGGACTGCTACATCATGTGAATTGCTGGGTACCTGTCAACGTTAGCTTGTTGGCATCTGATGGCTGAACGAAACATCAACTTTCCGTGCGTGGATTAGCAGGTCCGTTATGGGTTGCGAGCTAGGCTTTCTCGCGACTCGTAATGAAGAGTATGCCTGATGATAGCCTGCATCTGTGACGCTACGCAGTAATCTTGTCGTAGAGCATGTCATTCCTGATGCCAGCGTCTCATCAAGGCTCAACTTGAACACTTGAGACTGGAAGCGAG
Source organism: Taxillus chinensis (assembly GCA_023512835.1). Taxonomy (NCBI): domain Eukaryota; kingdom Viridiplantae; phylum Streptophyta; class Magnoliopsida; order Santalales; family Loranthaceae; genus Taxillus; species Taxillus chinensis. The sequence goes on along the minus strand of JAKCVP010000396.1, from coordinate 107,770 downwards.
TAGAACCCTGGTGTGCTGCAATGCACCTAATCTTCTCTTCCTTCAACTTATCATGGGATCTCTTGTCAGCGATCTTCTGCCTTTGTCCATCCCTGCTCGATCTCCTTGTATTAAAGGTCTGAGTGGGATAGACTAGCCATACTCACGTGCATATGAGGTTCTTGTCTTCTTGAGAGAGTATATGGCGGGCTGCTTCTCGTGCAATAGCCAATGTCATTCGATGTCAAGGGCTCTGACGAAAAGCCGATTTGGCGCTGGAAAATACGAAGGAAGGGGTCTAAGGCGAACGGCTTGTATCGGACTGCGTAGCTCGATGATGCAGATCCACAAAGCGTATCGCGGTCACTTGTGCTAGGTGCGTTCAGTCGTCGTAATGCGGCGGCGCGCGGGATTTCGGGGTACGAATACGGAAGACATAAAGTCTGTGATATGGCCAGCTGATTATTTGTGAAGTCTCTCCTTGACTGCACGTACCTGTTCGTTCATGAGCTTGCTGCGCTTGCCTTGAGCATCTGGACGGTGGTAAGCTCTGCTCACCAGTATACACCCTCTTAGGAGGGAGTTCGCAACGTTATCGCATCTTTTGTTTCGAGATCCGTAGTCACGGTGCAACCTCTTCCGAGCATTCCATATCAACCAATGCTAATCAGCTTCGACATAAAGGATCATAAGGGCAAGGTCTCGAATGATGCTTCGTGGGCCCTTTGCCCGGCGGATTGCGTAACTTCGTTCAAGGTGCACGTATGCTCATCTTGTATCTGGTGACAACTTGGCAGTGAAGGCCATCTGGTCCAAGACACTGAGTGTGTTCGTGAACCCACCGTCCCGCGGTCGCTCGTTGGAAATGCGGGTTCCCAAGCTTTGAGGTTAGTACGGCATCTCAACAGCCTACTAGGCTCGAAGGTAAATTCTCACTGCGTCTCAAGAGATCTCGCGTGAGTTCTGATTAACGTTAGCTGTATTGCTATGTAGATGTTGTGGCGCGTGGGAAATGTGCTCATTTGTACGTGTTCATTCGCATCCTTGCGGGTCACATCTTCCCATACCTATCCTGAAAGCCCCCCGCAGAGGAGACTTTAGTGGATGCCACAGGACGGAATATTGTTTGACACCACATCGCTACTACAAGGAGCTACAAAACGTCTGGAAAAAGCCGAGCGGCTCCTGTCGAAGAGAGACAGCAAGGGCAGACTATAATGCTTTAATTCACGGATCTCCTGCCATTACGGTGCATACATGATCCACACAAAGATCATTGTTGCGCAGTAAGATTATGAAGCATCTAGGTGCGAGCCTTTGTTCACTGGACTTCTCTAAGAAGTCTTGAGTACATCTGGCCATCATCATCTCTTTCCCCGTCTCACGTGCTCTCGATGACACTTCCACTTCTCGCGCAATAAGGTGCGTCTTGCTTTCAGTCCTGCTCACTCCATTCGGCTCGATACCTGTCCAGACCTCCTACCCTTCAGAAGCGCTCCTCTGCCAAGCAGAGACGATGGTGTCCAACAATTTGGCAAAGGGCGGATATCTTCTCTAGTTGACTTTCTCTCTTTCCACCAATCTTTCGCATTGAACATTTCTGACTCTCGATCCCAACTTGTTTCTGTCGTGACTCGTGGTATCAGGTATCGATCGCAGATGGTGCTCGGCGAGCAGGCAGTGAAGGCGACGGACTCCGTCGACAGACGTTTACGGACAAAACATCTGACTATCGCGCAACAAGGCGCTGACCTCTGTCATTCCTTATACCAAAATCCCATTCTTCATCATTATCCAGCCCAAGAGATGTGCTAAAGTGTTGGGATTGCCGGTACCAGATTACATGCCACGGCTCTTTTTCTTTAGAACGCCGCACAGCAGCATGAAGCAAAATATAAGGCAGAGCTTTCTCAATTATGATGTTCTTCGTTATCAAGGGCGATGATAAGCCACTTTCATCTTGTGCAAAAAGCCGAATGATTGCTTCATCACCAAGCGACGCAGGACGCTGTGTCCCACTAGGAGCACGCAACCAGCGATTGCGTGGGAGCATCCCCACCGCGTCTCAACTCCATGCGGTGACCCTCGATTACAACACAGTAGAAGCTTGTACTGTCCTCCCAAGAGCCTGCTGCTCGAGAATACTGGCGGTTCTCGTAACGCGTGGCGAAGGATGAAATGAGGTTAAGCCGAAGGTATGGACCGGAAATACACGTGAGGCTCGTTTTCTTGAATTCCCTTCCAGCTCGATTCCATGGCCATTGCGTTGATTGGAAGTGCGCTTGCGAAATTGTTTCCAAGCTGTCAGTCACAGCGTTATCTTGCAATGTGTACTTGGAGCCGAAGGCTGAGGGGCCAAGGTGAGAACTTCGAACGTCGCTGGCGGCATTTGTTCTTGTGGCTTCAAGGAAGATAAGTCTTGTTGATGATGGTCTCCACGCAAGTTTGAAGCGGCTTTTGCTATGGGCGTCGTTTCGCTCGCCGCTCCTACGTGTATGCGAATGGCTGCTGGTGGGCAGCACATCTTCTCCAGTTCGATCCGTTAGCAAGGCTTGTCTCACATTCAGGAAGTGCATGACATACCCTTGATAGAAAACTAACAGCAGCCCAGGTGTCCCAGATCCGACGCTGGATGAGCTTCCCAAAGACACAATGTGACGCTCGACTCAGGAGAGGCTCACAGTGCGGAGGAGTGCAGAGAACGCGTGACACCGCTTATCGCTCATCAATTTGCTGCACTTTTTGGAGGCGAACTTCCTCGTGCTCTTTCATCTTTGCAGCTTTGAGCTTTGCATCTACCAGACTATGGCTCTCATCAGAAGGCTGTGGGGAGGTGGCTATCAGCCAGCCTCTCGGCTTCGCAATAGATCTCCACGAGGATGGACCTGAACGCATGGAAGATCAATCCTCATCGTGATGAGGCGTTGGCAAAAATGGAAAGGAATTGCTTGCTGAAAGTATGAGGCAGTCAAACGCAGTCGAGCTTGGCCTCCATGCACCTCATTGTAAGAGGCTCTTGGTTTGGGTAGAGGGCTGGGAGATGGGAGGTTGCAATCTAGAGAAGGAACTGACGGAGTAGTGAGAGTGTGAGAAGGCAGAATCAGCTGGTCTTGGCAGACCTGGGAACAACCATTGTGTGCCGTACCTAAGGTATGAACAGTGTGACTCAAAGGCAGATGTATGATCCCAGATATGGCCTTGATCATTTGAAGAGCGAGGACAAGACCAACTAGAGGCATGTCGAGATATTTAGATTGAGCATACAATTATCGTATTGATCTTTCGGATCTAGCGAGTTTTACAGCTCTGAAGTGTTCTTTATGTCACCTTTGGGACCTATCAGACTCTACGGGGTTATCTTCAATAATGCATGATCGTCCTTCATCTATCGATGGTCTAGAGACAAAATCTTCCACCAATGAGTAGTGGAGCAGTTCGGGTCCCACGCACATCCCAAGTCAACAGGATGAGACGTACTGCTTGTTGTTCAGCCGAATGTGGTTCCTTTCATTCCATGTTCACCTCTTCAGCCTGACTTACTGTGCCACCTCAAGCTCCAACTGCTGTTTCTTGTTGTCAGTCTCAGTATCTGTAGTGACTGAGTTCTCTTTGCCCTCCGCAGCCCCAGCCTTCTCGTGGCCATCTCTCTCACCTTTGTGAGAGAGGTACGTAGCATTCTCAACCTTCGTTCTCGTTATCTGATTCAGATTCTTCAGATTCTGTATCTCTTCATCAAGGCTCTTCTCCAAGCGGGTAAATAGCTCGTTGAGGATTCGCTCTCTCAGAGGGCGTTGGGTCTCGAAGATCTGGTACTCTTCCCGTAGGCTGTCATTGTCAGGATAATGTTCTTCTGTCGGACGCACGTAGACTGACTTCAGCTGAGAACTATGGAACGTTAGCGTGACTCTGAGGAAAGCGTCGAGGATTAGGAAGGACGGTAGCGCGCATAGCACTTTGAGTACCGACGCAGGGGCAAGCGGTGACATACTACCGATCCAGATGGTTTCACTTACCTCAGCTCATTTAGCTCTTCTCTCGTCATCTTGGAGAGATCGACTGCTGGCGTCATCTTTGCGTGTAATCTAAGAACAGGTATTGAGATCTTGACGTGAGACGTGGAGAGGAGCTAAACTACCTTCTCCAGTGCTGATTAACAAACGTACGGTGATTTGCAGATGCGCATACAGTAGTCGCGAAGAGTGACTTGAAATATAGATGAGAACCAGAGAGATTTGATGTTCAGCTTCTTTGTTATTGGCCCAAGAGATTCTTGACCACACTGTGTTGTGACCACAAGTTGTTCTAGCGCACAACACCTGTCACGCTGCACAGATCGCGTTCTTTCAGAGCAGTCATGGTCGGCGTCCAGTTGTGGGAAGAAATTAATGGTCATCCATACATGATGCCACCATTGATCGCAGCACTTTCGACAATGGCTTTTACTTCAGAAGCTCAAGCGAACAAAGAAGTAGTAATAACTTATTCTGATTCTGGCTTTGCCTCACTTTTAGGGAATACGTAAAGTCATAATTCATGTCTTCGTCAGCTTGGGTCATTTGCCGTCGTGTCGGAAATGCAAATTCTACGTCTGAAGACAGAGTAAGAATACCAATCCATCATTCTGTTTGAACCCTAGGCTCCATAGCACCAGGAACGCCATGTTGCGATATCGTCTCAACCGATGAGCTCAACGACTAATCTTTGGGATGGTTCCCTCGACCTCGTGGATGGTGACGCCGTTGGTTGGGACAAAAAGGCAGCTTTTGCGATTGTAGACATCTCCGCGGAGCACCTTATACTCGGAGGTCGAATCGCTAAGCCAAGCCTCCGCTCGCTTGTAACGTTCTTCCTCGGGGGTCAAGGTTTTGCCAACAAAGGTGAGAGGCTTCTTTGGATGGCCAAACGGTCCATCATAGAGGAAGTCCTTCGTGACGATGTTGTTTGCCTTGCGACCATTGGTTAGTGCATTTTGCTCCAGGATACGCTGACCGATAGGGGCAGCCACATCACCAAGTTGCTGTCGAAGAAGACGGTTCTCTCGCTCAAGTTTATCGTTCTTTGATTGAAGCTGCTTTTTCTCAGACTGTTCACGAAGGATGGTGACCTCGCGAACAATGATCTTCCCCTCGAGACGATTGATCAGGTCTTTGAGGTCCTCGATCTTCTCCTCTAACTCTTCGGTAGTCTTCATGGGGACAGGACTAAAAGCGGGAGTTGGGATAGTTCTGTTCATAATTAGCTATGTGAACGAATTTCCCGATTGAGCACAATTGGGTTCTTACGGGGTCTTGATCAGACCAGGAGTCGGCAAAGCGATTGAAAGTCCGGCTCGTGTCATCTTGTCTAGCTCGGGGATGGTTACTAGGTATCGTGTTCAAAGGGATGAAAGAAGGTCTAAGGCTGCGAAGTCTAGTGGCAGGTGAAGTGGTCTGTAAAAGTTCTGAGTTGAGGTGATGGTTGGAAAGAATTTATAAGAACCGCATAGGGCTGAAACCGCTCAGCTGCGTCAGTTTCACAGCAATGCGCTGTCAGGTCGCTTCTGTTGCCTAGAATGAACTCACGTGCAGTAGATGATAGCCACTCAGTTGTTTGCCTACCTCATGAATTCACGCAGGGAGACGTTCAGTTGCTTCAAGTGACACTGCGCACACACAACTGGGAACAGAGTGACTACCTGATGGCGTTAGCGTTTCAGAACATCATATCCTTCACGAGAATTGACCAATCCCAAGCGAGGAATTTCAGCGAATCCACTCGAACGCGTGCCGACCTGCTACATGGTAGCGACGCAGGCTCTCAGTTGGATCTTTCTAGATCTTTTGTGGCTTGGCATATCAACTCATGGCCCGTGCGTCTCCAGAATCTTATAAATATACCCATGGCCTGTTTTATTTTCCTTTTCCCCCTCTTTCATCTGTTCTCTCAGCACATCAGACAACATGACTCGGTCAGCGTTGCTGTAATAGAAGCTCACATGCCATATAGCCTTTGATCCAGTATCAATGATGCTTGTATTGAACGAGCGCAAGTATCATTTGGCATGTTTTGCTATTTTTTTGGAACCAGTTCTCGCCTTTTTTCATTTGACTGCTGGCTTGCGAGCTGGAGGCTCATGAAGAAGTGAACCTGATACGCCATTGTCATTCGGATGTCGTACGTGATGCGGTGTTAATGCTCCGGATAGGAATCATGATGGTTGCGATTATTGTCAAGTTTATCTATGTATCATCTCGAGACGCACCTCTGCTTTGGTGCTGGACGATCAGAACTTGAGATGCAGCACACGCCCGTAGGTGGCAAAAGGATGAGGAATTTTGAAGGCCAATTTCAGCAGGCTCTACTGCTATAAGCGATGAATACCGGCCCCCAGATGTCGATCAGATCGCTAGGTCCGTTGTATCTAGATTCTTTCGACAAATATAGTTCCGGTCAATGGGAACCACACGGGTACGCCGAGGATCCTCACGGGATCCCCACGGGGTCTAGGCCAGGTCACGTCACCTTGTACCTAGATCCGGAATGTGAGGCTGTGTTTCTCAAGGCGTGCGCGACGTTCTCTGTGTGCAAGGGGTGGGAGAGATCGAGGGTAATTGGTCATCGATGTTCACAGTTCACATGAGTTGTTTGTTCGTTATTGTGAGACTTCTTCGACGCTATGAATTCAAGATTGACGACCGCCCAAGAACTCCGATCAAGACCTCGATTCTGGTATGGCCGACTGATGAACCCAACAAGACTACAATATTGACCACACAATACAGGGAGAGAGTGGGTGGGGAGAGCTGCGAGAGGGTAGTAACGGAGCAGTACATAGGGTCGTACCAAAAGTGAAGAACTTGAAGGGTGAGGGCTGTGTTCTCATACATACACTATTCGAGTCTGACTTCCAATGCAAGATGACCATTCATTGTCACTCCTCGCATTCATACCTCCAGATTAGGGACCCCTTCCATTAAGAAAAAAATAGGATCAGTGTCAGACCTGTTCGCTCTCCATCTTCGTAAGGCTCCTTCGATAGGACTATTGACAGGAGACGCGTATCCGAGTTGAACCTGGAGGAACGGGCGTGTGCAAATCACTTGGGGTTTCTCTGATGAGTCTTACAGGAATACGGAATCGCTCTTTGTGGCGCCTTGTCGGAAGTAGCTGTCCGATCAAAAAGTATTCACGGACAAAGCTGGAGAGACACCTTTGCCAAGCGTTGCCGTCCATCCGTGATTTTGATTACTGTCCTCTTAATCGGATCCCAAGTTGTAAGACTCCTCCCCGCAGATGCAGATCTGCCGTTCCAAATTAAGGATTTTACCGCGATGGAACGATATGGTGATCAATTGCACGACCTTACGAAGCTATACAAGAACATCCGCAAGCTCATCTCTGACGATGCCTTGACTTCCCATCACTAGCCTTCCCGACCGAGCAACGTGTAAACCAACATTTTCCTCTCATGGGCGCCACGAGGTCTTGGATCGCCTTCGCGCATTTTTCGATTGCGCACTTGGCCAGCCTGTCGTACGCTCAAGCACACTTGACACCCAAAACAATCCGATATCTGATATTCAAAGCGTCCGTCATTCTCCAGATTTGCACTGGCAATATCGCACAATATCAAGAGTCCGGGGTTGGCAATAGGGTCTGCATTTGCCAGCCCAGCATCTATCTTATATCTGAACGTTTCAAGACACACATATGTGGCTGGGCGAGATTATGATGTCAAAAATATTGAATAAGTTAAGGCTCGTTAAGCGGCCGAATGTCCTGGCATATCGTGCTACTCGAAAGCTCAACCTTGTTACGTCACAACCCTGCATCTGATATCGCCCAAAGTGCTAATGTGATATTGAGTATGCCTAGATTGTCTCGAGACCGGACTAAAACGTCTAGTCATCCGTTGGCTGTGCATTCAATTGTCATGTTGACAAGGTCGGGTTATCGCTGTCTCCTCTTGCGTCTCGATCAGACGCTTTGATATATGCTAGTACGTAGGGACGTAGACCTGGCGGCTCTCGTCAGAAAAAAATCACATTGCATACCTCTCGCCTGTCTGAGCTACGACTGTAGGTCATGAAAACATTACATCCCTCGATGTTCAGATCGGCACAACCCTCATATGCCACGGCCTGATGGGTTCCTCAATCCAATAGTAGTGTTGAAGCGCAAAAGTCCTCCGCAGGCCAATCGTTCAATCCTTCGAGATAAACTACCCTTTAGAGCCATAATGATTCGGATTGCGCCTAGAATAGAGTTCTTGTATGTTTAATCAACTAGCCTATCACCTTGAGATAAGCGTCATCACCGTACATAACGCCCCCGTCCACTCCAGCCACAACGAGAGCACCCATCATGCATCGAGTTACCCATATTTTCCAACTCCATTCAACTGAACAAGATTATACCATAAGACGCTCGCTCGGCTTAACATTCCAATCAAGAAGACTTATCGCTGCTGGGCGTGGTGTCGGATCTCCGTAGCCTACCCAAGCTAGTCGCAACCCCTAACCGATTCATTGCATTCAAAAAAGCTGAACGGGCTCTGCTGATCAGACAAAACTTTACCATTCAAACCAGAGAAGAACACAAGTACAATGCCCGCGCGGTCAGCCAAATCTAGACGTCTAAAATCTGACGTGCTTTCAAAGTAGTCGAGACCGCGCCTTGCCCAATCGACGCTGCACATCCCATATTGAATAAACATCACAGCACCTGGGGCAAGGCTGTAAGTATCTTTTCTAATCTCCTTCGTCCATTCTGGGCTCTGTATCCGTGGGAAGTGCACCTTGTCACAGCCTCTCACGCTCGAGTGGGTCGGACATCTGGGTACCGAAGCAATCATCTTCAAGCAATATCTTGCCCTCTTTCCGTTGTCTTCTTTGTACATAGGCCCCCCAGCCAGCTTCAAATTCATTACCCGCACCAGACCAAGTAACACCCTTTTCCAATCCTGATTCATATCGCCCCCGCCTCCCAACCCTCAAGCTCGATTCCGCACGCCCGAGATATCCTCAACGAGACGAATACGCTTTCAGCTGCAGCGATGCATTTCCATACCTCCGCGACTATCTGCGCTCCGCCAGCCTTGGACTCCTCGAGCAGCCGACGGACGGCGACACCAGACCAGATCTCTGGAATGACATGGGGTTCTACATCTCTCGAAGCCGCCTTACTTGACGGTCTTCACACACTCGACCGATTGAAGTCACGCTTCTGACATCTTCCGTCGAGCTCGCATGCCTAAGATTATTTCAAGCTGCGAGCGCGTGCTCTTCGTTTCCAATCAGCTTACCTGGCATGACAAGCACCGTCTGAACAAGAGGCGTCGAGTGGACCCGGTCCGCACGAGCCTACAGATCTATCCCCACAGACGCGATAAGTTCACCTAGTCTCTGTGTGCGATATCAAAACTTCCCCATGAAATAGCAGAGTAAGCATCCCATCTTATTCGAAATCAAGATCTTTGCGTCTCATACGGCACCAGCATCCCCTCGCGACACGCAGCAGGATTGCATCCATCCATTCATACAAACTCAGATTCTCACAAGCCCAAGCAGGTCTGCAGATCTCAGCGTGTCTTCACGCTAGCTGAGAAGCTACTATAGTGAAGCACGAGGAACTCACGTACCGGATTAGCATGCATTTATCTCCAAGATACCGCCCTCACCAAGACAGTACACCCCCCCCCCCCCCCCGCGTGTCTCAATATGTTCATCCCTTGCGACTAATCACAGGATACTATCGACACAAAACACCTCCCGACAAGAGCCAACGAACTTGCAACACAAAAGGGCCAATCATGTGCCAGTGGTAGCGCTCGCAAATCTATACGAGCAAACAAGTCTTGCATATACCAATGAAATAAACCTCCAGCTAATGACCATCTCCTGACGAATTTCCCAAGCATAATGGCTCTACCCGAGGGCATGCTTCGCCATCTCACGCAACAGCCTAGTTCTACATCTTGAACAAAGTCTGAGATAAAGTTTGAGACAATATTCCACAGCGCGCTTATTCGACTGCAAATGTATCTTACCTTTGACTGCGTGGGATACTCTGCCCTTGATCCAAAAAGAGGCAGTATTGCCACATTGACCCTCTATGACTAGGCTAACGAAGTACAAGAAAGGACCGTCAGTCTAAGCAAACACGATAGCAGATGAAGTAAGAGAAGACCAAAAGCCACAAAGCGACAAAGACATGAAGTCAAAAGAAGGTTTCGCATATCAGCCACGATCCCTGCGCCAAAATGACTAGCCGACCAGCGAAAGTCCGCCACGTCAAAATGTAAATCAGTTATCTACATAGGCGTGGCACGCAAGTAGGTACTGTTTGACTCCCATTGCAGCATAATTATATTTTAGACGAGGCTACATTGGGCTTAATCCATCTGCCCCGAGAAGTACCGGGACGAAATCCTGGCGGTGTCTCGACATTTTCCTAAACGCCTCATTTCCATGCCGATGGGCGGGTATCAAGCTGAGAAGCTGGAAAACTTTCAAGCAGCAGCAACACCAAATCTACCGCTTCGCCCTCGGCCTCAACGTCGTCCGCTGCACTTCATCCCTCAGACCACCAACCTTGCCCGCAACACCCCTGATACCACCCTCAAACTCCCTCAGCACGCTCGCCAGCTCGCGCACCTGATCATCAGCGCTCCGACCCTTGCCATCTGCACCCTTGGTAAACAGCGCCTGCTGACTCTGCGCAATCGTATTCGCCTCCACGGTCCTCAAGTGCGACTCAATCTCCACGATATACTTCTCATACTGCGCCAGCGTCTTGGCCATCTCATCCGCTGAATCCGTGAAGAAGCGCACCAAATCCTGCTTGTCCGCTCCCTCGCCCTCGGCCGCGTCGCCGCCCGCACGACTGCGCGCAGCCCACGTGCTTCGCGCCGATGGGATCTTGAGCGCCTCGATAGCCGTAAATGTGCGTCTTGCGTTTTCTATATCCGACAGACTGAGATCCTTGGCTTGCTTGATAGTTGCGCTGTCGTTGTACATTGCCAATTCGACGGTTTCGACTTCGCCGGCGATGATGCTTACGTCTTGTGGTATGCTGGATAGGTTTGCTTGATGCTGGGGAATTACTGCGGCGATTTGATCGTGAAGTTTGATTTGGCCTTCTACTACTTTCTCCACTTCGACTATCACTCTTTGGACTTCGTCGTGCAGGTCTGTGAAGCGCGTGGTGCTGCGCATGTTTGAAAGGTCGATTCGTACGCCAGGAATTGTAGCTTGGGGTTGGCGATCACCAGCGCGGCTGAAGCGAAGTGAGGGGAGACCGCCGGTAGTCGGTTGGTTTAGAAGGTGGTTGTAGCCGCTGCTATACGGTAAGCCTCATGTTCACAAATGCGGTCATGGGAGACTTACTTCAGCGAGCCCTGCGGCTGGTTATTGGTAGATGCAGCATTGGTATTGGATTGTCCAAAGAGATTTGACTGAGGTTGTGTTGATGTAGGTCCCCCAAACAGGCTGCCTCCAGCAGGCTTCGCCGCGTTGGAAGCGCCAAAGAGACCGCCTGTCTGTGCTGGTTGAGACGCCATTGCTGAGCCGAATAATCCTCCGCCTGATGGCTGCTGATTTAGGCCTTGTGCCTGAGGGTTGTTCCCAAAAAGCCCACCACCAGACGAGGCCTGGTTGTTCGTAGAACCGAAGAGACCACCGCCAGTCTGTTGTTGGTTGTTCCCCGCTGCACCAAAGAGGCCGCCACCAGTTTGAGCTTGATTTTGCTGAGTGTTATTTGTGGAGCCGAAGAGTCCCGTCGACTGCTGTGGCTGTGACTGCTGGTTGTTGCCGAACAAGCTGCCTGATTGCTGTGGTTGTGCGGAGCTCCCGAACAGACCTCCGCCTTGGTTTTGATTTGTGTTCTGCTGGGCACCAAATAAGCCTCCACCTGTGTTCCCAGTGTTTGCGCTGCCAAAGAGGCCTCCTCCGCCTCCTCCGGACGACGCTTGTGTTGTGTTGTTATTGTTTGAGATGCCGGTTAAATTTAGTGTGGGAGGTTTATTCGCCTGATTTTGGTTGTTCTGGCCACTGAATCTGGGTCAGGAGAGACGTGTAGACGGGAAGTACGTCAATTACTTACAAGAGGCCAGAGTTGGTGCTTCCAAATACTGACATGTTGGGTACCTGGCGTTGCGCGAGGTGGTTGAGAAAGCGATGCGCGCCTGGCCGCGCTAGGAAAGGGCTTCGCTGGTATAAGGCGTGGACCTATGGCACTGCTATCACTCGAGCCGAGTTCTTCGTATTCCGCGCTATCGTGCGAATAAGGTGGACAAAGTTGTTGAAGACAGTAGCTGTCGACGAGAGTTCTTCGACGGGATACGCGCCAATGGAGCTCGGTAATGGGCGAAGTTTGTTCAGGGTTCGCCAATGTGCAGTGACGTTCTGACGCGTTGACTTCGCGTCTTAACAGCTCCCAGCTCGAAGCTTGGATGCTCCATTTACATTTGCGTCTCCAATCCACGAATCCTCCACTGTACACGTTCAGACCGACCGCGGTCATCCAGCAACTTCTCTTCGCATCTGCATCCTCTTAAATCTGCACATCATGGACGAGGAAGATGACGATCTCTATGGATCTGCCACTCCGGCGCAGAACCAGGTGTACCAACAGCAAGACCTACAGCAAGCAATCAAAGCCGAAGACGATGGCGATGCCATGGAAGAAGATGACGACGATTCCGATGATGACAGTGACTCGGTATGATTTGACAGATTCATTGCGCAATAGTACTTTGCTAATCAAGTCTCGACACAGGACGTAGATATCATCACAGAGAGCAAGCCTCAGCCCAAGCAAGAGTTAGCGTGCGCATACATCCACGTATCATCTCGCATCCGCAGCTAACATTCCTCAAGTCCTCCACCGCGGCCAGAGTCTGCAAAGATCAAGATCGAAGCTCCGCCGGGACGCGCAGGTTCGGCGCAACAAGAGACGGTTACGACAACGAGTCGAGGCACAATACAAGGCCCTCCTTCGGGCAAAAACTTTCCAGAAGTGCGAGGCGCAGACATAGACGTCAATGGAACTCCAGTATACGAGCCATCAGGCAAGCCCATTACAGAAGTTCTCATGGAAGCTGGTATGCGATTGCCGTTGACTGCGGTCCTCCAGAGACCACCATTTGCGTAGTGACTGACTGACGAAATCGCTTATCCAGATGCGGCCTGGGACGAAAAGCCATGGCGAGCTCCAGGCTCAGACCCCAAGGATTACTTCAACTACGGCTTCGACGAATTCTCATGGCAGATGTATTGCGAAAGACAAAAGAGCTTGAGAGAATTCAAAGGACAAGTCGATCAAGAAGGCAATTCGATGATGGCTTTACTGGGCGGAGGGCCAGGCGCAATGTCAGGGGTGCCCAGTGCCCCAGCTGGCATGGACATGCAGGGTATGATGGACAATCCAATGATGCAGCAGATGATGGCGCAGATGATGCAGCAAAGCGGAGGGGACCCGAACAACATGGATCCCAACATGTTCATGAATGCGATGAACAGCTATCAGTCGACTCCAGGTATGGGTATGGAAGGCATGCAGCAGCCGCAACAGCCACAACAGCAGCACGGCCATCGGGGCGGCTTCGGTGGGCGACGCGGTAGACGCGGAGGCTGGTAAGGACTGGACCAGGAAGGTTTATGCGACGTTTGCTTTGCATCTGCAGGCGTTTGGGATCCTACGAATATGGCCATGTGGATTGCAGCGTCTTTGCCCGGCCAGGAGGCGTGCCTTTGCATGAGGGTGGCATGATACCTTACGACAGGGCTATGACGGACGAACACCATGTGAAGGGAAGCTCAGAGGAGGCATAATCTAGTTCATTGATTCGTTTCAGGACTTGGAGGAAAATAGCCACGGTCTCCCAATCTCTCACGCATTACCGCTCTGGAACGTCGGCAGGCGCCTGAGTTGGGACGGCCTTGGATTTTGGCATGGAACACCGCTGACCCCAAGCTTGGGAACAATGAAGTCGAATAGAGTCTCCATACTTTGATATCTGCAGTAGGTAAGTACGGAGTAGACAGGTCGATAAGGGCAATCAGGGAACCCCCGCCATGCCCACCCACACCCTTATCCGCCCGCCAAGCATCGGCAAGACCCCGTGCCCCCGTCTCCTCCGCACCTCAACCGCCACTAGACCGAGCATCCCATCTCATTCGCAGCCCAACCCTGCGACAATCGTCCCGTTTGCCCATCCATTCGATCTCTGTACACCAGTCAAACACACAGTAGGTACATTCCAAGGCAACAAGGGCCACAACCCAAAGGACAAGGCAGCCCTCGCCCGGCAGCCGTCAAACAACAATGGTTCTAATCCAGACCACCACCCCCATCTACGACCTAGCAGCCCTAGCCCAGTCGCCAAAACCAATCATAGTCTTCGTCCCAGACTCATGGCACAATGCAAACTGCTTCCACCTCGTCATCGACCTCCTCGAAGACGCAGGCTACAACAGCGTCCTAATCCACAATCCCTCATTCCGCGCCACCGCCCCCAGCACAGCAGACACCGACGCAGAGAATGAGAACGTCCCCGCCCCCGGAGCCCCCACAGGCACGCAGGCAACCCCCAAGCCCCCCAGTCCCAGTAAACGCCCAGACAGACGTAGCCAGCATCCAAAGCATCCTCGACAAAATCCTGCCCTTCAACGACGTCCTCATCATCGTGCACGGGCACGGCGCAATCCCCACGTGTGAAGCCCTCCGCGGCTACGCGCCCTCCTCGACGACGCACGCGCACGCCGTACAGCACATCCTCTTCGCCTCGGCGTTTCTCCCGGTGCAAGGACAGAGTATACGCTCGGCCTATGGGTCGACGCACAATCTGCCCGTGCTAAACCCGACGTCTGCGCAGTCTGCGGATCTCTTCTTCAATGATTTGACGCCGTATGCGGCGAATATTTGGGCGGGGAAACTGCGGCCGTACGAGAGTGAGACGCTGGATATCGTGTGTAGTTACTCTGCGTGGAGGGAGATTGCGTCGACGTATCTGTTTACGACGAGGGATAATGCGATTCCCGTTGATGTGCAGCGTGACATGGTTGAGCGTGCGGAGCGGCAGAGCGGCGTTGTGTTTGGGAAGCTGGATGTCGAGGCTGGGCATAATCCGTTTTTGAGTGTGCCTTATCAGGTATTGGGTGCTGTGAAGCGCGCAGCAGGGGAAGCGTGAGGGTGGGATTTGTTCTCAGGATGTTGACGCATCGATAAGCCGCTTTTCCTGGGTCAAGAGGTTTGGATAAGGTATGACTGCCTTTGTTCAGATTGGGGAAAGAGTGAGAAGTCAATAGTCTAGCGGTAGCCAGGTGCGAACAATGTCAAGCTAGGCAAATGCCTAGACGACGCCAGCATCCGAGACGCCACAATGAGGCAGAGCACGAAGCTATGAGACGTAGGATATGTTCGCCCAAGACGTTATGATCTGAGATGACTATCAAAGCTTACAAAAACCCTCCATATTCCACATCCCATCTCAAGCCAACCCGCACCCAACTCAAAGCTTAAGCAACTTCTCCGCATTCGTCCGTCCAATCTTCAACTTATCCGCCTCATTCAACTCAATCCCATCCCACCACCCACAAGCATCCTCGAAGCTCTCAAACGGATAATCAATGCTAAACAGAATCCGATCAGCCCCAACCTCCGCAATACAGAAATTCAGCGTAGTAGTGCTGAAATGCCCCGACGTAGTGATCCAAATATTCTCGTCAAAATACTCGCGAATCGTCCTCTGGCACGCGAGTCCCTTCTTCTTCTTCACATCCTCGAACCAGTGATTAATACGCCACATGTCAAAGGGGATATGCTCGCCCAAATGGCCAATAATAATCTTGAGCTTCGGATGGCGGTCAAAGACACCGTTCGTCACCATGCCGAGCAGATGAAGGGAGACACCATGAGCAAACGACAGCGGGGGCCCAATGAGCCACTGCCGGTCTTTCCACAGCTGCTCGAAGACTGTGCCGGTTGGATTCCGGGGATGAAGGTACAGCGGGACGTCGAGTTGTGTTAGGGTTGACCAGAAGACATCCCAGTCTGGCGAGTCGTAGAAGATGTTGTTCTGCCCTTCTGGGCCTGTGCGCTGCGTGTCGTTGACGAGGGCGCCTTTGAATCCGTATTTCGTCACGGTGCGTCGGAGCTCGTCTGCCGCTTGCTGCGGGTCATGCATGGACAGCGTGCTGTGCAGGTTAGCTCTAGCCATGCACTTATTCTAGGTAGGTAGGTTTGTTAAACTCACGCAAAGGCCGCGTAGCGGTCTGGGTTGTTCTTCACTTTCTCAGCGACATAGTCGTTGATTTCCACGGCGAAGTCATGTGCTTCCTTTGGGTCCCAGATATCTTGCACGCCCGGAGCCGTGTAACTTAGGACCGTCTTGCCGACGCCAAAGGTGTCCATCTTCTCGATGCGGATGTGGTCAATGTCGTTCATCTCACGGGCGTGCTTTTCGGCATCCACGGCGAACAGGCCGGCCCACCATCTCGTCTTCTCCGCCAGACGGGGGAGGGCGAAAGCTTCCTCTAGCGCAATCTTCCCTTGCATTTTGATGTGTTGGGTGCTTTATGGCGGCGGGGCACAGCAGGGGCGAGTTGAGTTTCAGAGATGTGATGGGTCTCTAGGAGTGAGCTGATGTGGTGCAGTCTGTGTTCCTGGGATCGTTCTGGTGGATGATGTCCAATGGTAATAAGATAGTCTGGGCAGTCATGTGGGAGCAGATCAAGTAAGGTGATAGGTCAGTGTCGTAAGCCTGAGCAGTCGGATCCTCCTGGCGGGTGCAAACTCCGCAGCAAAGGTACCTTACCCGCAACCTTCTGCTCTCTTACCCTGGCAGCCGATAACCAAGGTTAACGACCAACATCCATTGACCTCGAGACCGAAAGTAGTCAAGATCTCTTTCCCAGCATGGCGCGAATCTGCACAAGTCAATGGTAAAATAGGGGGGCTGCTCAGAGACTTTCTTGGCCGAGCAGCAACTCATCCCACAACTGAATGGCCATGGGATCCATGTTATTGAAGCTCAGTTCAGCATCAAGACCAGCTCCAAAGCCAGGGAATTCAGCATACTGGCCGCCTTGCCCGTCCATGTGATCTATTGCCGGTGCGGTCCAGTCTGCTGAATCGACTGAACCCATGGGTGTCTGCAGCACAGTCTCGCTCACCGGATCGCTGCCAAACTTGAAGATCTTGGTCACGAGAGGGCTCTCTTCTATCGGTGCAATGGACTTGCGTCTATGATGATGCTCTTTTATCGCATTGTGCAGAGCATCGAGTATGTCGAGATACTGCTTTGCCTGTGGACTTAGCGTCGCGAGATGCTGCAGGACTGCGCAACCGCCCAGATACGCCTGCTCCAGATTCGGATCATGCTTAGGGTCGGCGAACATGGCGAAGCCAATGATCAATCCAGCTGAGAAGATAAAGGCCTTTAGTATCGCCATGTTTGGGAGCAGCATGGACGCATTGAATACGTCGCGACACGTCTGCAATGTAAGCAGCGCGGACTCGATGCACGTCTGCGCTAGCACTGCATCATCCTCTGCTGGTGCATGCGGGAATGCGCCCTCCAACGGAGTCACCGAGGGATTTCTCGAGGGCATTTGCGATAGGACTCGACTCAAGTGCGTGACGAGGAATTTCCGCGTGGTGATCAGGACAGAGTAGTAGTACGAGCAAGCGACGTGAACGTTTCCAATGATGTACTCTTGCTCGTGCAGCTTGGACATTCCCGGTGGTGGGTTCGACCTCAGATTAGGACTGAGGTTCGCTGACCAGTTTGTCAAGTCGTTCAAGAACCGTTTCGCAATGGCTCTGTCTGATGCTCCTTTTCTGAAGAGCTGTTGTACTATTTCGTCGATGGTCGTCCACGTTTGATATGACGCGTCTAGACATAGTCGTCGATGGATGTCATCGTTGTCGTGGGCTTCGTCGGGTTGGGCCAGAGCGGCTGTCTCCACGTCAGAGGTGACGGGCGATCGTCCGAGTAATGCCGCCACCAAAAGGTCTAGGATGCGGACACTCTTCCAAGTCTTTAGTCTACTCAGTTTGTTAGACGTGGCAATCTTCAGCACATGAGCGATTGTGAACGTACCGTGCAGTTCCTTCTGCCTGGTTTGTAATCGAACGATACGCCTCTTCGTGGTGTATACCCAGAGCATTCGAGGCTCTTGCAGCAATGCCAATGTACATAAAGGCAGTATTTCTTCGACAGGCGCCAAACATGTAGAAAGCCATCAGAATAAAGAGCCGGACAAGGTCGACGTCGATGGTGTCAAGAAACCCGTCAAAGGCTCTCTTCTGTGCTTTAGCCTGCGGACCAGTCAGAGGAAGGCGCTTTGTCGTGTTGGAGTTGAAGCTAGAATTAAGAAATTCTCACCAGATGTACACGCTCGCATTGTTGGTCCTGGAGACCGCTACCGCGACATTGAGCGCCGATAGCAAAGCTGAGATGGCATGTCAGACAAGGCGGCGAAGCATGCTTTATAGCGAAACCTACACCATGTGGATGATTGCGTCCCTGTTGGTTTGCAAGACCATTCTATTCGATCCAGTCGTAGGATCAAGATGATTCACAATCTCTTCTTTGGACAAAACATCGATGATGCCAGAAGTCTATATTGCAGATGTGAGCGAGAGCAGTTGGGAAGAGAGAGAGAGAGGCGGGCCCGGGCATACCGCAGCAAAATATGTCTCAATCAAGATGGCCATGTCCTGGGATGAGTGAGGACACTCGAGATCGGGGTCATAGTGAGCGACGCCTTGCCTCGTTTCTAGCATAAGAGAACGCTTTGCGTCGTCGGTAAAGGCGGAGCGACCCATGTGCTTGTTCAGGGTGTCTCTCAAGAGCGTCAAGAACGACAGTGAAGCGCTACTACCAACGTAAACTTCCTCGGTAAGTACAAACTGCTCCTAGCAAGATTTCGAGAAGAGTACCTTGAGTTCCCCGTGAGGTCCAGAGCATATTGACAGCAGTATTGGGACCGTCCGAGGTCCTCTGACGAGGCGGTTCGGCGCGCTGGGGCAGCATGTCAGCGCAAGTGTCACACGAGCATAGATGAGGCGCAGCACGCTCTCACTGACCTGGGCGGATGGCGAGGCAGTCGAGACACTTCCGGATCTCGGCTTCACCTTTCCAGGGATGCGCGGTAGGTCTTCATTGTAGACGCAGTCTGCTGGGGTCTTCCGCTTGACACAGTTCTGGCACGGCACTTGGCAGTCGCAGCGCTTCTTGGAGGTCTTGCAGGGCGTGCATGCCTGCAGAGCCCGCTTCCGGTGCGAGTCGTCGACTTTGGCCCGGGGCATGGTCTCGTGGATGGGAGAATGGCAGTGGACGGTGGAGGGAGTCGCACTCCGCCATCCGCACGGGGAACTATCCGTATATGTGGAGATCGCTTACTAACGGCTATCGTGTCGGATAACACCCCGCAATTCAGATATTGGCATTTCTGCCTATCTTGTGTCCGTGCGCGCTGTGATATGGGCTCAAGATACGCTGATATGCGTACACCACAGGATAGCGATGCCAAATGGATGCCATGTCGAGGCATCCGGTCAGTCAACGGGTCGAGCAGCAAGCATAGACGATCACGAAGCCACGACTGCAAACTCCACGAGATCAGCACAAGAATAGTATTAGCGTAACAATATACATTGCCATATTTCACATCAATTTCCAAATTAATTCTACATATTCATGACCTTTGCTTGCGTAGCCACTCCTCTGTGATGCCCCTGTACTCATCCATGCCATAAGGCTCGAACCATTCGCGCCACCAGCTCGACTTTCGCTGCGGCGATAGTCCCAGGTCGAGTACCAGGCGGTCGACAAACGGTATCTGTTCAAACACAAAGTCGGGGAAGCGGTTGCCGTATCCATATGGGTATCTTCTCCGGCAAAATCTTGACATCAAGGCGGATTGCCAATACACCTCCTTCTCATCCAGGTGCTCGAGCTTGTTGTTGAGATATGCGTAAGACCAAAGAGCAGCGACTTCGTTGCGAACTTGATTGAGCGTGTTGGCGACGTATCCCACAAATACAATCGAGCGGTCACCCTTGGTTGTCAGACCTGGCGGAGCAAGGAAGCGATAGAGACGGAACGGTTCCAGACCACGCGTCTTGTCCTGAACCGCATCTTTGGCACCTGCGGGCGCTGTTGCCTTGCCGTGTTTTGGAGAATCAACTAGGACAGGGTACTGTTGAAAGATTTCCTTATCAGCATCGTCCTCCAAGCCGCTCCAGAATTGCTTTTGATCTTCGGTGTAGGAGGCGCTAGGGATGCCGAGCTCTGCATCCAGCGACGCGGGCTGGAAGTTTACATTTGGTCTGAGCTTGTTGTTAGCATTGTCGTCGAGAGATGATGGTTACAAGACACGTACTTCCACGACCAATTCGTAGCTGTCATCAGACCTGCTGGTGAGTTCAGGACCGTCCCGTCTACCAATTTTACGCCCTTCTCCGTCAACCCGAGGACATCCTCGCGGTGAATCTTCACTTGTCCACTGCGCACGAAGTCGTGTATAGGAGTTTGATAATTCAAGATGGCAAGACTCGAACCATACCAGAAGACACTTGAGCAATGGTCAGCGCTGATCAAGCAGACTTTCTGCTCTACTTACCTTGCATCGGGTATCAGTTTCGACAGCTCGGCTGTGTCTCTCAGACCAGTCTGATCCACGATGTCACCACCCAGCTTGCCCCAGAATGCAGTGGTGATAGCGCGACCAATTGGTGTACCATGGAGGAAGCTTCGAATCCAGCTGCCGTCCGAGCTCCACATGCAAGGACTGAACCATGTCAAGGCGCGAGTACAGGGCACTTTCTCGACCCAAAGGCTGGTTCCAGGGACCTTTATGTGTGAGGGTGCCATCCATGTTGCTCTGCGCGTCATCGAGTCAGTGTCGCGCACAGCGTGCATGACGACGTCAAACTTACCCATATCCGCTCTTTCGTATCACTACATCTCGTGTTAGTCACTGCTTTTTGCAGAGCTTCACTTGCTTTGCCGACTTACCCCAGTTGACCTTGAAACCTTTGCTGGCGAACATATAAACTGAATCGTAGGCACTCTTACTGCCTCCCAAAACCGTGATCTCTCTCAGTCCCTCTGGTGTCTCGGTGGCGACTTTTACGCCTTCGGTCGCCAGCATAGCCGAGTTGAGAATAGGCGCGCCAAAGTGCTCCTGGCCCTTGTATGAGATAGGTTCGGCTTGGGATGTTAAGCCAGTGCCAATGATCAGCTTAGCGCATTGGATCTGGTAGCTATTGGACGACTGGACTTCCAGGAGCCAGGAACCACTGTCGTTCTTTGTGACGGTCGTGACCTTGGAATTGAAGCGTAGCCTGGAGTAAAGGTCGTAATTCCGCGCATACTCGTCAAGATACTCATGAACGACCATTCCAGGAATGTGGCCATGCTCCTTCACACCGAAGCCCTTGTGCATGGGATAGTCGGGGTACTCAAAGGTGCCGAGCTGGTTGTTGCTGTGCAGTGTGGGATAGATGCGCTCCTTGGCCCAAACACCACCAATGGTTGAATACTGTATATTTGTAAGACTGTGCAGGTGCTGGCATGGAGACTTGCGCTTCACATACGGCGTCAAGAATGACCAGTCTGGTTTCTGGGGCGCATTGCAGGTAGGCCTTTGCTGCGCTCAAGCCCGCAAAGCCTGCAGGCGATTAGCACTAATGCACAGGAAACATCAAGTCGGGTCGGTACTTGCCTGCGCCAACGACGACAACGTCAAACGACTCCATTTCAAAGCCTGTAAATCGCAGAAGACTGCTGGACGGCTCAAAGGGTCAAGGGGGCTCTGTTAAAAAGTAGATCGATCATTGACTGATTTGTAGTCAGGCACAGTACGCGTCTGCGGCGGTTTGTTCCCCGCATTTAGTACTCCAGTCGCTTGGCCCGATCACCCTTCTCCGCTATCAGTGCCGCAAGCACCACCGAAGGCGAAGATAAGGCTATCTTGGCCTCGCTCTATAGGGGTTCTTGCTGATGTCCCTTTCCGCCGGCGGATCCCAGCATCCGTTACATTGTAGAGGACCCGGCACACAGTGGTACATGTACTGCTGTTGTTGCTGAGCCCCTTCCTACTGCCTCAGAGTCGTCAGGCGACAATAGACACAAGCCCAGGGTCCAGCTTGACGAACTGAGTTAGCTGGCCGAACTCCGAGACTTTCTCGTAGCGGGCGTTGAACGCACTGCCGTTGAACTTTGCAGACTCCGATGCCATTGATTCGTACTGGTCTACTGTTCCAACTAGTGAGGCTTTGATACTGCCACCTTCAGTCCGCTTGTCGTGATGAGTTTCATTTGCAATTGAGGAGGTCGGAGAGTATGAGATGACTGTTCACCGGACTGACTTGTGTACGAAGACGGCCAGTGATCTGCTGGACAGAGTCTAGACCTGGTCGCCGTTGAGAGGCACGGCGCGCCCGGCCAGATAGCCCATGGCCGACATTCAGTGGGCGCAGAATAGAGCTTTGATGTCCTTCGTACCTTGTCGGTTTGAGGCTGTCTCATTCCTACCTTTCCAAGCGTCGCAGGCGATAATAGAGATTGGAGGAAACTGTCAACTTGGCAACCTGGCAAGTGGAAGTATACCATCCCGTCCCATTGTCATTCTTCCACGCAAATCGTTTTCATCACAACCGGTGACCCTGTATATGTTAATGACGTCCCAAGGCCCAACCTCGGTCCACAGCATCGCGGGTGAGCATCCAACTCTCTCACATCCACATGCAATATCTCGAGCAGAACAACACGCGACATCTCCAACCTCCGCGAACCCTCCTACAATACCGCAAAAGCACTTTCTCGAGAGCACTTAAGCAAGACACAAAGCATCCAGAAAACAGCCATGTTTCCCCTCCTCCAACAACACCGGCCCACACCCCCACATAACACCCAGCATCTCCACAGCCATCCCCCACAATCCCTCGCGCCACCTTATGCCATCCAAGTCCGACAAACAACAACCCTCACAAGACCAATGTCCCAAATAGAAGCTCTGCCGCCCAACAGCACGCCTCCGCGCCCAGCTCTGCATTCCCAAGCCTACGACCCCGCAAGCAGACATCCCGTCTTCTTCAGCGAGCGGTGGCGCAAATGCGCTGACGAGGCACGGAATACGGCTGGGCCTCGTGGAAGCGGCGTAGCAGAGGGCTACGTCTGGGGCGCGAGGGGCGTGAAATTGTAGAGCTGTCACGTTGTAAGCGAGGATGAAAGCAAGTGACTGCAAAGGAAGATACCCCGTCCGTCGAGACCGATGGGACCGCGCCCTCATTCGCGAGCACGATGTCAATGCGCAAAGAAGACTTTACAAACAGACGCAGTCAATCATCTCGTCGTGATCGCATCTTCAATTCTTTAGTCATATAAGATTATACATGTCGTGACCTGTGCCCATTGCGTCCAAGCATATGAGTACAGTATTTGCTCTTCCCTGCCAAAGTGAGTCCATGCCTTGCAATGCCAGTTCAACGCCTGCCTTGATTACGCTGGAGTCAATCTTCCCTCCTGCTCATAAGTAGGCTGTATCGAGACTTTGTCATGACTCTCTCTACTTTTTGGCGTTATCCATTGAAACTCCCTGTGATGCTCGAAATCCATTGCGCATAATTCTGAAGCCGGCGCGTATCTTGCAAGGTAGTGTCATTAGAAGTATGCAAGATCTGAAGAGAGATGCTGCTCGTAGCGAATTGAAGCTTCGCATCCTCTAGGTTGCGGCGACTTCACAGTTCAGAAGACTGTGGCATGTTTTGAAAGTACCGATCAGGTACTTTAGGAACTTCGGGCGAAGCGCCAAGGTTCGCTGCACGTCGTCCACTTGCGGTCAAACGCCGGGATAGTGAGCGCACGCCAGACCGGATGCTTGATTTGCTACCGGATCGTGATCTGGCCATTGTTGCTTCGGCTACGAACGAGCGGTCGCTAGTGCTGGTCCTGCCAGCAGACGCGTCGTCTTCCGAATACACATCAATGTCGGATGCTATAGGGACCGGCGTAGTTTCTTCTTCCGGTATCTGTTGCACAGCTGGGGATGTCATGGAACGTCCCGATAACATTGGTCTTGGAGGTAAGGCACTAATAGGGGACGCACCGAAGGCGCTTGGTGACATGATCTCGAGGTCCCTTGTTGGTGTTGCTCGAGACTCGGATTGTCCATTGGTGATGCTGCCGACCCGTCGGGCAGTGTGAAGGTACGGAAGGTGCGCAGTAGTGTTGCTGTCCGTGGTCCTGAAGGCGGTCAGCGGGGCCTGGCTGAGCGCCGGTCCGAACGAGTTCGACGGGCTATCAGCACCCAGAGAAAAGCTCTGATCGTTACTGGCAGAGCTTGAGTCGAAGAAGAAATCTTCCATCTCTTCAAAGGAGTCCGAGATGATTGCCAGCTCTGCGCTATTTCCACCTGTGATGCTTGCTGTATCATTCAGAGGCATCATTGGAGTATCTGCATCGGGGAAGTACGACACCTGTCCATTGTTCTCCTGATAGAACTGAATTTCTGGCGTGGGTGTCCACGTTTCACCAGGCATTGATGCCGTGCCCAGATCCTTCAGTCTGTCCAAGTTGCGCCGTGCTCTCATCTTGGCTGCTGCGGGCATAGGCACTGACCATCCTGTCGCCTCAGGAATACCGTAGAAACTCTCTGTAGCCTCGAACTCGCGCCTTAATGCCTGGCTGGACCGGCTTCCAGCCATGCTCATCTCTAAATGTTTGTGACCAAGAGGAGTGCCTTTGAGGAGCATCACGTTGTCGAGGACTTTGAGTGCTTCCGGACAGTGCTCGGTCTGAAGAAGACGAAGCAGAGGCGACACCAGGTCCGGACCCTGGTTAGCAATGTCTGGCTTGCTCATGTCGATCGCCGGCATCAAGAACCGCAGTAAGCGCAGATTTTCGGCCTTGATCCACGGAGTGTTGTTACTTAGCATACCCATCACAAACTTTAATACCTCTAGTTCCTTTTGTGCGAAGAAGGAGAGCTCACTCAAGCGAGTGACCGCCTCCAAGATGAAATCATCAACGTCACGGAAGGAGCCCTTGATGAAGTCTTCGATGACCTCGGCGAGTCTTGGCTCATTGTGGATCTGTGCGGCTGAAGCAATATTGGTCGCCGCAGAAACAATGACTTCAGGTTTGATCAAATCATTGTAGTGTTTCAGGAAGCGCGGAAGATTAGCTAGAAAACAGAACAAGACCCGTGTGTTGTCGCCGACCACAGGATTGGATGGGATCTGAACGAGTAGATCGAGCACTCGAACCGTGTCTTCGTACCCCTCTCGCGAACGGCATCCCTTGTAGACAAGATCCGTAATTAGGCCTGCATCCATGTTAAAACCGCTTGGCTTGGCCTCGTCCAGTATGCTGATCAGTCGTGCGTCGCTGAAGTCAAGGTGTTTACATAGGTGTTCCAGAATGGCCAGAGACTCCATGAATTCCCATTCAATGACCGACTCAAGTCCCGTGTATGTTGTCCAGAACAAGGCAGGAAGTAGGCGACTGTCCGGACGAGCTTCGGCCTCCACAATGTTGCGGATGGTTCGAATCAGTTCCATGGAATATGCCTGGATGTCATTCTTCTCATCAGCCACGGTAGCAGCAAGTCGCGACGTGAACTCGGCTAACGTCAGAAAGTCTCGAGGCTGTAAGATGCATCGATACACCTGCAATGACCTGCAGGCTAGATGCCGTACTGGGCACTGAGTGGCCCACTGCATGGCAGCTTTGCCCCATCCCAGTTCGATATCGTGATAGACGAGGGAGAAAAAGGAAATCACATTGCGCACCAAGCCCGGCATTGCTGCAGGTAGCTCATGACCACTGCGTTGGTCAGAACGCTCGTCGTAGCTCCAGGTGATGGCTTTGTCATTCGAACGGACTTGGTCGATCAGCAACTCCAAGGGAGGGATGTGTTGCTCCATTTGATTGTTGTCCAACTTGGACAGCACGAGCTCATGTATGAGGTGAACAAGCATCTCGCGCGCATGCTCTCGCACAATGTCTGCATGATGGTCCCACAAGATCATGAGAATCTGTAGTAGGCCGGGTATGCGCTCGGGGGCTAGCTGCACCGGAGAGACGATCAGGTCGACCGCATAGATGAGGCAGGTCTGGCCAAGTGACATGCTTGCTTGTCCCACTTTCGTGTCGTAGATCTCCAGCAGGTTGGCGACGTACGGATAATTGGACGTGTCAGGCGGCTGAATGATCGTGTTTCGACTGTTGTCGTAAGAGATCATTGCTTTGGGATCCAGTTTCGACATGATCATCTCAATGATGACTCCGTTGTTCGTTGTTATGGTGTCACCTTGACGTCGGATGGAGTTTGCGAGAAAGACAACAACTTGTTTGGCACAACTAGGCCAATTGCCATACTGCCGACCAGTCCCGAGCTCAATGAGATGACTCAAAATAAGCTTGAGGTTACCTTCATAGGGCCCAGTGACCAAGGCTTGCCATAGCGCCTGCAATTCGGTGTGAAACACGGCGAAGCATTTCTTGGTGATGTAGAGTAGGTTTGTCAAGACCATGTAAGTTTCAGGGCTTGGTGTTCCAGCCTCGTCAACCTGCAACTCAATCCGCTGCAACCACGGAAGTAGGACAGGAACTAGATTGCGTTGTTGATCCGATTCGAGGTGGATGAATTGTCTGACTAGGTCGGAAAATACGTAGAAGACCAATTGCTGGTGGCGATCTGCCAACCTGCGAGAGATCTCGAATTGAGCCCCTCTATACACGACAGTCGTGTTGTCGGAGACGCTGATCTCGAGCTGGTGTAGCTGTGATGTGTGACTCTCACGACCTTCGTAGGCTCGGAGAAGGCGTACGGCTGCCATGCGAACGCTTCGCTCTGTTTTGCCGAGAACTAAAAGGAGGACGCTCAGGATCCTCCAGTATGGGATGCTAAGATTGGTCCGATCAGTTATGAAGACCTCTACTAAAACCGTGGTGAATTCAGCCAGGCTCTTTGTTTTGTCAAGGCGAAAAAGCCGATCCAACGATTGGTCAAGTAGGTCTTCGTTCTGGCGGTTGTGGTTCAGCAAGTTGCGCAAGGCGCGGCGCCCTGTTTCGACTTGGCGTTCGGTAGTCTGTTCGAGCATTTGGACGATCCAATCAAGAAGTAGCGGAATCTGAAAGGAATGCGAAGAGTGCGATACGCCATTCATGGTGATCCGGACAGGGCCGGCGCAGAGGGCAGCCATAGCCTTGCAAGCTGCAATCCTGAGCGAACTGAGCTCCTTCGCTTTCGCAACGTTCGCGTCGTTGCGGTGCAGAGGAATGGGTACTCCGGCAGGCAAATTGTGTGCCTTGCGCGCTTCGTCGATTGATTGTGAGGCTTCTCGCCACCATCTGTCCAAGAGCACATATGAAGCTTTTCGAGTCTGAAATGGCATCAGTCGCATGGCGTCGATGCGCTCAGCGATTCCATTGTAGAACGCTTCGATAAGCCCAGAGAATTGAACTTTCAGATCAATGCCACACATAGAGTTCTCTCCGCGCTGGAGCCACATTGCGAGTTCCTTTGTATACACAGATAGGTGCTCCAAGATGGCTTCCTCCCCTCCATTCGCCATGAGCTGCATGAAGCGCGAAGAAGTCAGTTGATAGACCTGTACGACTTCGACTGCAAACAACCAATGACCATCTGGTCTTCTTGTGGTACTCACAGACCTCGTGTGAAGTGCTGGGTTGCGTCGACCTTCATCTTCGCGGGAGCGAACTAGTCGGTCCAAAGTTTCAAGCAACTGACGAAACAAGTTTGCATTGATCGCGCCCAGCCCCGTTATTGTTGCGCTTCGCAACTGCTTATTTTTGGCAAAGAGCAGCGGCGTGACTCGAGCGAAAAGATCGGACGCGTTGTTGAGAGAGTCGTGCGGTGTGATCTGCGACGAATTCGACGTCGAGCGAGTGTGTGTTGAGTCCATGGCGCCGCTCTGGTCTAGACTCTCGTCTGAAAGGGCACCATTTGCCTTGGATGTTGCGCGTCGGATGATACTAGGGGCCTGTCCGAAAGTATGATACGGCCCGTTGCCATTCACACTCGACTGGCTATTGCCTCGACCACGCTTGCTGAACGAGTCTGATACAGGAGATTTGAGCGACTCTGCAACTGGCTCAGTCTTGTTCAGCGTGGTGCATGCGAACATCAAAAAGAACTTCCACTGCTCGAGGTTACCACGACGACTGTCAAGCGACCCGAAGCGCGTCGAATCTGACTCGAACGCAACAGGTGTTGCAGCAGTATAGGCTCGCTCGTCATCAGCGACTGCATCGATAATGGTCTGCATCTGGAATAATCTAGCACAGATGTCCTCTCGCGTAGGGGTTACGGCCATGGGCGTCTTATCGAAAACCGCTCTGACAACGCAAGGGAAAAGCTTCGACCACAACGACTTATCGGCTTCGTCATGGCTACAACAAAGCTGTGGAATGTTCTTCTTCGCAAGGCGAGCTTGTTCGACTGGGGACAATTCTGCGTCACCAGGAACAGCGATGGCGTCGTACCCACCGCTTAGTGTTCGCCATATCCTTTCGTTGTGTTCCCCTAAAGCGTCTTCAAGATCGGTGACTAATGCAAGAACTTGGACAGCATAGCCTCTAACTGTCGGCATGGGGGAGCATAGAAAGAACAGCCCTTGAGACTCCAGCCGATCGACCTGCGACCAAACGCCAGATGTATCGAGAAGAGCTCTTCGATGCTGCGGTAGATTCTCGCCTGCCTTTTCAATGGTCGTGATCCGAACCTTCTCCCTGAGTTCATTGACCCAGATATTGAGCAGCTCGATGTAAAGTCTGAGGGTATTCTCGATATGTCTCTGACCCAACAAACCACCGTCTGACATGGTTGAGTATCGATTATCATAATTCAGAATAAACCCGCCGAACTTCTCGGCCACCAACTGTGCATGACCTTGGCGACTTATCGAGCGCAAGGATTCGGACGATGAGTTGGCTATGTTCAGCTCGACATGCGCTGTTCCAATGCAAAGCAGATTGACAAGCGATGGCATAGGTATATTGCGAGGTCTGCAGCGCGGCAGAGCTTGGACGGCAACGTGGAACAAATCGTAAAATGTGCTTCGTTGCTCAGCCGGCGCATTTGAGGTTTCTCGGCGGGCAAATTGAACAGCAGCCTCGAGCGGAGTCTTCGAATACGATGGGGCAAGTTTCTCGTCAATCACGGCCTGTCCACCAAATGTGCCGTTGCACATTTGTGTAACAATGCCCAAGATTTCACAGAACTTGTCATAGTATAATCTGGTAGTCTCTGTGAAGTGATTCGTGAGGACTGGCTGCGACAATCTCTCACCCTTTGGCAGCCTGGGCCGCCGCTGAGCTTGCTGGCTGTGGCTCATCTGAAACGAAACACGACGCCCACCACTGGAGAGTCTTTCGTCCACAAAGTCAAGTGGGAAAGGCGGTTGCTCGCCTTTTTCCAGATCACCAATCAGGGCCAGAAATGCACGGATGCCCAAGACCACGCGATCGGGATCAACGTGGTCAAGCTTGAGCTCCTTGTTATAGAGCAAGGCCTCGGCGTTGATCAATGGAAAAATGATACTCTTGAAGGCAAATTCCGGGGCGTTGTAGCCAATCAGCCGAATGAGCACGATAAGTGGCTCCGACACCGACGGATCGGTTGAGAGAGAATACCGCTTCGAAGAGAAGAATACCGCCCTCGCAATGTCCTCTAGAACCTTCAAACCCGAACTTTCCTTCCCTGAGCCGGCTCGTGTTGGGTCTGGGCTGCGCTGCAAGTGCGACCAGGTCATGCGACACAAGCTCTTCAAAAGAAGCGATCGTTCGGATATGTCGGCTTTGGAAAGACGTGTCGACAAGCTTGATGTTGGTAGAAGGTGGTTCCACTTAGCGTGGAACAAATCGTTGGCAGAGCAGCAAGCAAGGACTACTTGGGCAGGAAAGGCGAAGGACCAGTATTTCAGCTTCCTCGACAACTGCAAGAGCCTGTCTTGCAACTTATTGACGATATTCCGCCATAGGCCATCTGTGAAGTCGGTTGTGACTTGTTCGGCCAAGGGTAAAAGTACCGATTCCAGCAGTTTGCAGTACTCTCTCTTCGGAGGCAAACCATGTGTCTCACCAAAAAGCTTTGTTAAGGAGGCCATAAAGTCTTGTGCTTTGCGCCAGTCCTCCGGCGTGTCGGACCGCAAGCGAAAGTAATGCATGCCGCGCAGGCGAAGGGCGAGCGTCTCTTCAGCGCTTTTGTCCGTGTTCGTTTTTGGGCCTAGCTGTCCCTGCAAGTACTGGATCTCGGCAAAGAACATCTTCGAGATGCCTTCGAGATCGAGTTCACTGAAGACACCAAGCAATTTGGTCATCATAGCCCACTTTGTCCTTTTGGCAACGGAGTATCCGAGCTCTTCTGGAAGCACTTGCTTGATCTGACCATCGAATATGATCGCCTCGAGTTTTCTCGCAGTCTCCAAGCCCAGAGCAGCAATTGTAGTCTGCGATAGAACGGCAATCATGACTCTGCCGATCAGGTATGTTGCAGCCGCGTGTCGCATGTCGCGACGACGATTTTCCAGATCGCTCGAAGGACCATTTCCTCCGACCGTAGTTGGTGAGCCTAGATGAGTATCGGCACGAGAAGGAGCTCTGCTTGGGACTGAACTGCCTATGGAAGTATTGTAGTTGTGCTCTCTATAGTCTGCGGGGCTCGAGTCCACGCCCTCTTGTTGGTGCGAATATTCGGATCGCCACGAGAGTAGTCTGCCAATAAGTGGTCTAGGCTGGTCCTTGACGACGGTACCGAGGCCTGCAATCACCATATCAAAGGTGGTGTCGGCGCCCTCGCCGCATTCAGTTTCCAGTTTGGCTCGATTGTGGTTCTCTCTTTCGGCACTTGCAACGCATGCTGTGATCTTGACATGTGCTTGTTGTTTGAACGACTGGAATAAATGCTCGAGGCCAAATTCATTGATGCTCACGACACCCTGATTTGTACTCTTGGGCCTCTTGGACGGGCTTGACCCTTGCTCTTTCCATTCACGAATGCTCGGCAGCCTGTTGGGCGCAGGAGGAGATGGGGTGCTGTTAGAAGCGAGGGAGGCAAGGCTGGGTTTGCGTTCAGCGTGGCCATTGTTAATTGGCGCAGCGCGGGGTGTTTGAGGAATAGCAGTTTGGGGCGTTTGCGGCGAGCCGCTTGAGCCCTGGCGCAGTAGGGACGGGACTTGTGGTGTGACAGATAATTGTCTCGTATGGGACCGGCTCAAGGATGGCCGCGGATGGACGTGGTGATCGATACTCCCGCGGCCTTGGTGGCCTTCAGGATGCGGGGCTGATTCGAACATGTAAGGGGAGGCGGTCCGCATGGTCTGCGACCGGGAGGTCGATCGGCTTGCGACCGCATTTGGAGTTGTAGTAGCAGGCGTTGTGGGCGTCGAGACGCGGCCACGTTTGAGAGAGTGTTCGCGCGAAGGTGGCAGAGATGTGGTAATTGCGGTCGGGGCCTCTGAGGTGCCACTAGGGAAGACGAAGTTATCGAGAGTCGCTGCTGGGTAGAATCTGGGTCAGCAAGTGCACAGAAAGGCTGGAAATGCTGCAGTGAAGTGCGAGAGTGAGGAAGACTCCAGCTACGCGCTTGAGATTGCGGTGTAGGCGCAGGGCGTGGAGGGCGGGCTGACGTACGCATTGTGATGTTCAGTGTCGCCCTGTGGGCGAAGGACAGCGGCCATTGGCAGGACGTTATCGGCTGCTCATGATGGAGTCGGACGCAAGTCGAGTAGGATTGGGGGAGGGAAGGAGAGGGAGGTGATGGAGCGGGCTCGGAGCACAGGCTGGACTGCAGGAAGTATCAAGTGGTTGGAAGTTGCTGGCACTGGCCGGCGGAAGCGCCAAGACACTTTCACAGCAGCGAGTCGTGCTCAGCAACGTCGACTGCCACCAGCGACTTACGGCCTTTGTTTTTCTCGTCGACCATCAGTCAAGCAGATTTGATCTCGACGCATGTCTGGAAGAGGCCTTTGGTGGCTCATGACAACGATCCCTGCCAATCGTCGAGGATGCCCCTCCGCTGCGCCCTGTATCGACATGTCAGCTCACCAAGTGCTTCTGGACTGTGAGATCCAAGATGCGAAGGCCAGCATCCATGGACAGGACACTTGTGTACGCTCTGAACCGGTAATCGATGTCATGTACACCCCACAAATCGTACTGGCTGTTGAAGGCATCGAGATTCGCTGATCACAGGGGTGCGGCCCTCTCACCTCAGCGAGCACTGTCTCGACAACCCCTGCTCTTAGCCGTGAGATGCTGTCCCTGACAAGAAGGACCGTCAATTGGTCCCTCCAAGGGTTTCCGGCTGTTGGCATGACGAAAGCTTGGCCCTCAAAGCACGAATCCTGGCCCTTTCTAGCAAATGGTAACGATTCTCGAGTCTCCTCAATGCGATTGGTGGCCCTTCCAATGCGGTCGTGGTGGTCGCTTCCAGGTTTGATCAATGTAGGCTCTGCCATCCGATCCTGCCTCCTTCGACGTGCCCAGGCGCCATGGATCATACGTGCATGGAAGGATGGCTGTCGTCAGCAATCAAATAATGTGCGAGAGTTGGGTAGTTCAAGGCGTCAGATCATGACCCTGCTCCCTTCTGAAAGTAGCAGGAGCTCCGCGCGCCTCAGCATTCAATATGCGTTCGTTGCAATGGGGGGTTGTTGTACAAAAAGTAGGTACAATAGGCATTCGGTGCAATCTCGCCTCCCTCGCATTATTACTTCATCAGACAGCATGATCATCTGCCATATGCCTGCGTCTAGACAGGGCTTTTGGGCTATTAATTTACGTTGAGCTGAGTACGTAAAGGTTCAAAAAGGAAATCAGCGCTTACGTCCACCATGGCTTCTGTCTGACATTCTTACAGCACGTTGACCTTCTGCTCGCCATTGTCCATGCTCCCTGCGTCAGGATAAGCGCCAGCAGTCGAGTTGTGTAGCCGTCAAGTAGAGATGATGCCGTGATGAGATCAGTACGCTGCCAAAGTTTGAAAGGCCGCGGCACGCTCTTACACGTTCTCACTTCTCCGACTTTCGTCTATGATCACTGGTCGGTCAGCTTTACTACTCTTTCCTTCTGACATAGCATCATCTACTAGTGACAAGTGGAAGCGGCCAGATTCACCGCCACATGTTGCATATCAATTCTCCTCTAGACAAGGAAAGACAGCGCCGACTGCCTCAGCCGAATCAGCTGGCGCATGCGTTTCTAGGCTGCCTATGACCATGAACCGCTGGAATCGCTCGAGTGTACTGATTGCAGTTCAGTCAGCTTCGTTTTTGACTCTTCCACCCACAGCTCAAAGTCCATTTCTCCAGATCGGACGGTCCTGACAGAAACAACCCTAGCGCCGCCCAAGTCCTCGCCCTTGTCTACTGGTCTCGCACTTTGCTCGCCCGTGTCCGCTGAGAAGTTCAATTTTGTTTTCTGTAAGGATGGTTCGACGGGGATCCACGGCTGCGGATGGCCCAGGGGAGGGTCGACTTCAGCCTCATCCTTGAGCTCAATGGCCAGCGTAAAGGGACAAGCTGTGGGGAGGCTCTTCAGCTTGGTTGATGCAGTGGCCAACTTGGACAAGACGGCGCGGAACTGCTCAGCCATGTCGACATCTTCGTCCTGTGGCTGCTCATCCTCGACGAAAGGTCTCACATAAGTCGTTTCGGCTTCCTTGGGCGGCACAATGCCGATCATGCGGTGCACGTCAAAGACCCATCTCTCCAGAGGTTTGTTGGACTCGGGGTGGAAGATTGCAAAGACAACGTTGCTAACGGTCCCTTTGAGTAGCTCTGCGTGCACGGCGGAGACAGCGTCGTTGACCCACTGGCAAACGAGGGGGTGTCGTGACTGGCGCACAGGATGGTTGTATGCTTTTGCAGTCAGGAACGAGGCTCTCGGATACAGGTCGCGCTCATAGAGGAGGGTGTGTATTGTGACTGTGAGCAGCGAGGTGAAGGCGTTCAGCAGAGCAGCGTAATTGTGCGGCGATGGCGGTGGGGGCATGAATGCTACATGCGTTCGTGGACTGAGGTCCCATTGGCAAAGGGAGAATGAGTCGAGAGGTCCAGGTGCGGGCGGCGGCGGCACATCCTTCCCCGCAACACGTTGGCTGCGCGCAGTCACGTCGTCGTTGCTGGAGGTCAATTTTTTGATTTCTCGCAGCATCTCTCCCACCCCTTGCGTGCACTTCCGTTGGCTGGCAAGACTCCTTTACTGCATGTGCCGAAGGCGCCATGGAAGAGCAAATCATCCAGATCCTCGCGCAGACGCAGTCGCCTGCTGAAGGCCCGCGCCGTGCGGCAGAGGAGCATCTGCAGTCGCTGTACTCCACTGCAGCCTTCCCACTAGCCTTAGCCTCCATTGCCTCGCACGACTCCCTAGACTCTGCCATCCGCCAGGCTGCCCTCCTCTCGCTCAAGCAGTATGTCGCCCAGACCTGGTCTGCAGAATTCGAAGACACCTATCGGTCCCCCTCCGTTCTTTCGCCCGAAGCCCGCATCCAGCTCCGTCAAACCCTCCTCCACCTCGCGACAAGCGACTCCATTGAACGCCGCATCCAAAATGCTGCCAGCTACGTCGTCTCCAAGATTGCCACGGCCGACTTTCCTGATGATTGGCCTGACTTGCTCCCTGGCCTTCTGCGCCTTGTTCCCACTGCGTCCGACACCAGCCTCCACGGAGCCCTGAAGGTGCTCTTCGAGCTGGTCCAGGAAGGCTTCGATGACCAGCAATTCTTCCAGATCGCCAATGACCTGATCAATGTCTTACAAAGCGTCGCCCTCAACCATGACAAGAAGCCACTACTGCGCGCATTGGCCGTGTCTGTCTTTCGAACCTCTTTTGACACCATTGAGGTTGTCATGGAAGAACACAAGGCTCAAATCAAAGCCTTTGCTGATCAGACACTTGCCCATTGGATGCCATTCTTCTTGGATGTCATCAAGATCAAATTGCAGACTCCGCCCGCCGATGTGCCCGAGACTGATGGCTCCGTGTTGGAGAACTATCGTGGTCTGGTAGCGCTGAAGATTCAGGTTGTCCGCATTCTCATCAAGATACGAACCCTCTTCCCCTCAATCATCGCTTCGCAGAGCACCGCTCTGTTCTCTGCCATCTGGGAAGAATTGACAAGCCTTCAGCCAACCTACCAAGCTCTGTACGTCGACGATGACAGGGACGGCCGTCTGGAGGACTCTGACGGTCTGCCCTATTCCATGGATTTTCTCGTTCTCGAGGACCTTGACTTTATGCAGTCTTGCATCCGCGCGCCACCTGTCCGAAAAGAGCTCGAGCAGCAGTTGCAACAGCAAGGAACAGCTCAAAACAACTGGGTCACCAATGTCATGAAGCTTGCAACGTCATATGCCCAGATAACTAATGAAGAGGAGGGAATGTGGCAGATTGACGTCAATGTGTTCTTAGCTGAAGAAACGAGCGTCACCGCAAACTATACAGCTCGCATAGCATGCGGGGACCTCATCATCAAGCTTGGCGAGTGGCTTCCCCAGGCAACTCTCGATGGACTACTCATTCACACACGTGAGCTCTTCACGAGCCAGGCTAGTTGGCGATTGAGGGAAGGTGCCCTTTACGTACTCGGTCAACTACTCAACGATTTTGAGGAAGTCAGCAGACCGACGAATCCGCAAACTGCAGCCAGCTTCGTCGAGTTTGCATCTCACGCACAAGCACAAGAGGAGGACTTTTTGCGCGCACGTGGTGTACTCGTCTCCGCCCATCTCATCAAAGCAGCAGGCCCGGCTCTGCAGGCTCACGCCGCGCAGATGATGCAACAAGTCTTGCAAGCGATTCATACCGACCAATCTGAAATTGTCCAGGTCTCGTGTATCCGGTCGATTCAGCAATACGTCCAAGCCATTCCTGCAGAGCAGACTTTGCCTCTCCAAACCACTATAGTTCAGGGCCTGCAGTCCTGGATCGCATCTAGGGACATGAGCGACATGGCCGAAAGCGAGGACCTCCTGATCAATGTTGTGGAGACTTTGCGGGACGTCATTCTTCTGGACATCCGAATCTGCCTTCACGGTGAAGGTTTGAACCTGCTTTTCAGCGTGGCCAGCGCCGTGCCCACTAGCTTCCAGATGTCGATGATTGCAGAGGAGACATTCGAGGACATTTGTGATAAGGTCAACAATCTTGGACTCGAAGCTTACTCTCAGCTGATTGCACGAGTTCTGCCTTCACTGATTGGTGCCTTTGATGTGGCGAACTTGACTGAAGAAAACGCGCTATCTGTTGTAAGTAATCCTAACGTTTTCTGTCCGAAACAGTGTGAATGATGACTGATCGAATCCCAGCTTGCGGCAGAGATGCTGAGCGAATTGACAAAGACGGCACCTGGCCAGCTCCCAAGAGAATACGTATCAACGATTATGCCCAAGCTGACACGCATTCTTCTCGCTGCGACCGAGGAGGAGCTACTGCAAGCCAGCACGACTACAATGAGGTGGATGGTTGCGCACGATAGCAAGTCGGTTTTTGAATGGCGCGCTGAAGATGGCAAATCTGGGCTCGAGGTGCTACTTCACATCATTGACCGCCTGCTCGGGCCCACGCTGGACGATTCGGCAGCCGGTGAAGTTGGAGGACTCGCGTCAGAGGTGGTGGAGAAAGCAGGGCCTGATGGATTGGGCGAGTATCTTGCGCAGCTCCTTGGCGCGGTCGCAATTCGAGTCGCCTCGGTAGGCCGTTCGCAAGTGATTCAGTCGCTGATTGGCGTCTTTGCACGTCTCGCAGTCAGCAACCCAAAAGATGTCATCGAGTTCCTGTCTCAGCAACAGATTGGCGATCAGAATGGCCTACAAGCAGTCATTACAAAATGGCTGGAGAGCTCCAACCTCTTCTACGGCTGGAAGGACATTCGGCAAAACGTCATGGCCCTCAGCGCAATCTATTCGCTGCATGACGAACGTCTCCAGCAGGTCATGGTAAAGGGCGATCTAATTGTGCCTCAATCAGACCGGATCATGACGCGATCCAAAGCAAAGGCCAATCCGGACCAGTACACGATAATACCCGCGCCCCTCAAGATTGTCAAACTACTTGTGGACGAGCTGTCTGCTGCTACAGCTGGCCGCGGATCGCTTGGCGGAGCTGGCGGAGCAGCAGGGGCAGCAGCAGCAGATGATGACGAGGAAGATTCTGAAGACGACGACTGGGAGGACGAAGATGTGCTCGACTCTTTTGGAGTGACGAAAGGCGAGCTCAACGAGTTTGGCCAAGGAGGCTTGGTGACGCGACAACAGGACGACCAGACTCAGGCGTACCTGTCTGACTGGTTTCGGCGAGTGGGCAGCGAGGCCGACTTTGCTCCAATCTTTGAGCAATTGACGGACGCGGAAAAGGACAAACTTCGGTCGCTTGCTTGAAGCACGGTAATCTTGTATAGCAGTAGAGACAAAACTTGAGCGTGTAGTCCGTGATGAAGAGACGATAAAAGCAGCGATTACAAGATACCCCCTCACATAGATGGTCGTATTCTGGAGAGGATGGTCTGGTATGACTGGCGGCTCACTGAATCTTGTCGGAATCGAATCTTTTCATCTTCTTTGGCAACCAGTATCTCTGGGCATTGTTTCAATTGCGAACGGTGAGAGGTGGCACTGGTGCATTAGGTAGGTAGCTGAGTGACGACGTTGCAAAAAGGAGGCGCATTGGAGGGCGGACCTCAAGTCCCCCGATCTCCACAAGTTCTCCCGCTGGAGGGCCGTCGGTGTGGAAAAGGCCCGAGCTGACTCCATCCTTCCAGTCTGGCTCCTCGAGACGACAAACCGGCAGAGGACCAGCAGAGAAACTTGGCCTGGTGCGCTCTTGACTTGGTCTGTTGTGTCTGCAGCTCTCCTTTCCCCACACACATCCGGCTGACATCTTTTCGCCCCCCCTCTTCGGTGTCACTTTCCGCAGCTTTGATGTCTCTTGTCCCTTGTCTATCTCCGCATGCCTGAGCCACACCACCATGTGCGCAAGCGGTCTATACCTTCCTTCCGCCTCCCGTATGATGAGGATAACGTCGTGCGTCGATATACATATCAGTCCGCGAGGCGTCGGCGACCGATCATGAACTTCAATCTGAGCAGGCGCATTCTGCGCTATCTTGCGGCGTTGGCGGCTTTCATCCTGTTTGTGTGGTTTGCATATGGACGCTGGCACGTGTGTATGTGCATTTCAGTCTACCCCTTCAGTATCAAACAAGCCCTGACAATTCCGATGCAGCGCGCATTACAGAAATGAACAATGTTCCCTCCCCGGACACGGTAGACAAGGCCGTAGTGCTAGCCAAGACGAAGAAAGAGGACGTCGCATGGGTGCATGAACTAAAGCCAGAGTATGCCGCCTCGAGGATCAGTCTGTAGCCTGGGTGCACCTAGCTAACGCGCATGCAGCTGGATACCGTACATCTACACCACCTCGACGCCTCCTGAAAAGGGCTACCCGCTTCGTCCTCCATCGCTGCGCGGCCGCGAGGCAATGACCTACCTCACGTACATTATCGACTTTTACGACGTCCTACCTAATATCACGGCCTTTGTACACGCGGGGAAGGAACAGTGGCACAACGAGGACGTAGGCCCGTGGACGAGCACGATTCTCAAGAATTTACGCCTTGACACGGTTTACAAGCGGGGCTATGTCAACTTTCGCTGTAAACACGATCCAGGCTGTCCCGTGGGTGTCAACCCTTTCCAGCCCACGGACATTGACATTCGGGGCAAAGATATCAGGGCATACTTTGCCGATGTGTACATGGAGCTCTTCAACGTAGGGCAGAGCCAGGTTCCCGAGCACATTGGCAACGTCTGCTGCGGCCAATTCGCAGTGACGCGCGAGCGCATCCAAGAGAGACCCAAGAGCGACTACGTCCGGATGAGACGATGGGCCATGGACAGCACAGTCACGGACAGCTTTGGCGTAGGCTGGGTGTTTGAGAAGATTTGGCACATCATCTTCGGCATGGAGGCCGAGTACTGTCCTGACCCCAAAGTGTGCCGGTGCGAGCTGTTCGGGTGGTGTGGGCCGATTCCAGAAAATTGCACAGTGCCGGAGAGCGGGCTGGGATCGCAGCTCAATGTGCAAGAGGGTAAGAAGGATCTGTAGAAAGATTTGTCGAGAGGGGGAGTTATGACCTTACGAGCGGAGGCTGAGTCCTGCTTTTGCTGTGAAGCATGGCGATGGCGTTTGCGGGCTTGTGATGGGTGTAAAGCATGTACGATATAAGGAAAACCAATTGAGTTTCTGCAGGTGCCTACTTTTTCTTTTGAAAAGTGTCTTATCTGCCTGCCTGTGCTGACTCGCAATCTCGATGCTAGAGGGTAGAAGGCTTGAATTCATACAGTCACACATCGCTTCACCGCGCTTCAGTGGGCCATCGAGGAAAGGGAGGCAATCGCATGGCTGCACAGCAAGGGCCATCCTTGGGCATCGTCGGCGCTACAGGTGACGGCTGGCGATCTGCGACTCAGACAGCAAGGCCAGGACTGTGTCTAGTAATTTCAGCTTGTCAATTGATGCAAGATCTCTGGGTGCAGCGTGCAGAGGCTGCGGAAAGATGGCGAGATTCTTTATAGACAGGAAACTCGGTGAGTGGTAGGAAAGAGAGCGTGGAGAGGAACACATGTGAGACGGGAGGTGAGAGGGCAGGCGCGCGCGTCACAGTCCAACGGCGGCACGGGGCGGCACTAACGTCACCGGCCGGCGGCCCAGAGCCAATGGCCAGAGCGCCGACCTCATGCCCTGACACTCCCACCTCTCTCAAAGACCACCCCTCGGCGACACAATGCCCTTCACCTGTATCCCTACTCTAGCACTGTCCTATTCCTGTCCTGAACGCCTTTGTGTTTTCACGGCTATCCTCACCTCGCCTCTTTGACTACAAAGCTAGCCTCTCATTGGCTGGGGCAGGACAACATGCTTCCTGTCCCTGCTGACGCTGTGCTACTGCCGCCGCAAACAAAACTTCTCGCTGCCAGACAAGATGTGAGCTGTCACTCCACCCTTTTTACGTTTGCACTTTACTGTTCACCTCGAGGCCGGCCTCGGATCCCCTCTATCACGCTCTTTCCTCCTTCTGTCTCTCACTTCCCCTTCACCAGGTCTGGCACCATGGATTTCATGTCTAACACTTCTATGAAGGCTTCTGTACAAAACGACAGCCCTGTCTCGGCTTCCAATGTCCTCAGCACCCTTGCACCCACTGCAATCTACGCCGGTGCCTTCTTCCTATGCTTTTTAATCGTCCGTCGCTGGTTCCCCCGCGTTTACAATCCACGGTCCTTTCTCGGCAGCCTGCGACCCCAAGAGCGAAGCCCTGTACTTCCAAATGGCTGGTTCAATTGGATTCGCAGATTCTTTCAAGTCTCCGATACCGCAGTTCTGAGACATAACTCGCTCGATGGCTTCCTCTTCCTACGCTCACTCAAGATCTACGTTGTTTGCATCATCGTTGGCTGCCTTATAACATGGCCTGTTCTCTTCCCGGTTTATGCAACTGGTCCTGGTGGAGCACAGCAGCTGTCAGTTTTGACCATGGCCAATTCTGTCAGCATCAACAACACCGACTCCTACTTCCGCTACTACGCCCCCATCTTCTGTGCCTACCTTTACTTCACCTTTCTCATGTACATGATCACTCGCGAGACAATCTATTACATCAACTTGCGCCAGGCATACCTCATGTCGCCGCTTTATGCTGATCGCATCTCGTCCAAGACGGTACTTTTCACCTCCGTCCCAGAGCACTATCTGGATGAGGTCGTCCTTCGTGAGGTATTTGGAAAAGAGAACATCGTTCGCATCTGGGTCCCGAGACAGACCAAGGAGCTGGAAGATGCCGTCGAAAAACGCGACAAATTGACTCTTAAGCTGGAAAATGCAGAGACCAAGCTGATTCGCACTGCGAACAAGAACAGGTTGAACGATAACAAGCAAAGAGAGAAGGCTGCCAAAAAGGCCGCAAAATCCAAGCAAGCCAGCGTCGAAGATGATCATATTCAGCTGAAAGATCTCAAAGAGAGCACCGACTCATTCGATCAGTGGCTGAAGCCCGAAGAGCGCCCGACGCATCGTCTCAACTATCTTGGGAAAAAGGTGGATACCATCGACTACTGCCGGGCAGAGCTGGCCAAGGTCATTCCTGAAATTGAGGGAATGCGTGCAGGCCATCGCAGTGGCACTGGGAAAGCCATGAACTCGGTCTTCATCCAGTTCAAGGGCCTTAAGGAGGCACAAGAGGCTTTCCAGTCCCTCACCCACCAACTGCCTTTGCACATGTCTCCCCGCTACACCGGCATGACGCCCAGTGAGTT
The DNA here is from genome assembly GCA_023512835.1 of Taxillus chinensis. Taxonomy (NCBI): domain Eukaryota; kingdom Viridiplantae; phylum Streptophyta; class Magnoliopsida; order Santalales; family Loranthaceae; genus Taxillus; species Taxillus chinensis. The sequence goes on along the minus strand of JAKCVP010000396.1, from coordinate 66,463 downwards.
GAACTGGTCGACCTTTCGAATCAGATGGTGGGAGCGCGTCATTCGCAACCTCGTTGTTATCGGCATCATCACTGCTCTTATCATCTTCTGGTCCATCCCTGTTGCATTCATCGGCGCTTTGTCTTCCCTTGATTCTCTTCTTGAGAGATTTCCGTGGCTAGGTTTCCTGCGAGGCTTGCCCCAGCAACTGCAGGGCATTGTCACCGGTCTGCTTCCTTCTGTTCTCCTGGCTGCCCTTTTCTGGTTTCTTCCAGTCTTCTTACGCTTTCTTGCCGTTCAAGCTGGAGTTCCTACAAAGAGCGGTGTTGAGCGCCATGTGCAAGGGTCATACTTTGCCTTTCAAGTCATTCAGGTCTTTCTGGTTACTACACTCTCAAGCGGTATCTTCCAGGCCCTGGGAAATCTGGAAGAGGTCACTGACCCGGTCTTCATTGTGAAGATACTGGCCCAGAGTCTACCAAAGGCATCCAACTTCTACCTTTCCTACTTTATCATCCAGGGTCTAGGCGTCGTTAGCAACGTTCTCCTAGGGCTGACTGGGTTGGTATTGTTTGTCGTGCTCGGCAAGTTTCTTGACAACAGTCCGCGCAAGCGATACCTGCGATGGACAGTCCTCTCCAACATGCAGCTTGGTACTTTGTATCCAATCTATACCAACTTGTTTGTCATTTCGGTCTGCTACGCCATTATCGCGCCATTGGTTGGACTTTTCGCGGTTGTGGGACTCACCTTGTTCTACATTGCCTACCGGTACAACTTCCTCTTCGTCTATGGTCTTGAGAATGACACCAAGGGTCTCATGTACGCCACCTGTCTGCAGCAGATGTTTATTGGCATCTATCTAGCAGAGGCATGCTTGATCGGCCTGTTCGCCATTGGCACAGGAGCGTCTCGTGGCGCGCTGGGGCCCCTCATTCTCAGCATCATCTTACTTGTCATTACAATCCTCTATCACATCTCGTTTCAGCAGGCAGTCGCGCCGTTGCTCGACTATCTCCCAAAGACACTTGAAGTCGAAGAGCGTCGCCTGCTCGCCATGGAAGAGACTGGAGATACTCGTGCAGCCGAGGGCGCCAAAGCCGATTTGGCAGACCCCGAAGCCGACCCTGACGTCCACGCCTCTAACATCAAGCTGTGGGACGTCAAAGCACGAGCTCGTATGGCGCTTGATCACAAGCCTTCTTCGCGGATCAAGAAGTTCTTCAGGCCTGATCTGTATTCGGACTACTACGCCATGCGCAAACTCGTCCCGCGCTCGTTTGCGACAGTCGAGTATCATCCGGAAGAGGAGGCCGATGCCTACCTCCACCCGAGTGTCAAGAGCAAGGCGCCGATGATTTGGTTGCCGAAAGACTGCATGGGCATCAGCGAAAGAGAAGTGGCCGAGATTGAGAAGATTACGCCATGCACAAATGAGGGCGCGTGGCTAGGCGAGGATGGAGACATTGTGTGGAACCGAGAGCATGCCTCGACGGCGCCGATCTACGAGAAGCCCGTCTTCTACTGATCGTTTCTTCTTTTCCCACTATATATTTAATGATGGAGCGACTGCATTGCTAGAGGAGTTTATGACTGCGCCTGTTGATCTCTGGCGGAGGATCAACAGGGTTTGAAGGGCCAGCTGCATGGCTTTTTGCCGGCACAGGAGGAATGATACCCATGAACATTATCATTATAGAGTCGAACCGAGGTCGAAACGACAAGTCCTAGGCTGTTTTCTTTATCATGAAGCTATTCTTACCCTGATTTCTCACGATTCTTCCCCTTTGCCTTTGTTTCTCCATCTGCACTTCCTTGATTGTACCTCATAGAATGCGGTTAAGCTGGAGCTTCTCGGTATTAGCAAGCAAATAGGGAAAGTCAGGTTGATTCGCGTGATCTTTACAAACAAGAACAATTGAGAAATTTCAATCCCATACGACAACCTACTCGTGACTTGAAACTATACACTTGCGCGTCAACTCCACCAATAGCTGCAACTCCCTCCCACTGACGCCAGACCTCCCATAATGAAACAAACTCCACCTTTCGCCGCCCTCATCCTTCCTTCCTCCAACCCCCTCTCCACATCTACATTCAGCCGCACCCTGCCTTACAACACTCACTTACTGGTATCAAGCACATACCGCCCAACAATCCGCCCCTCCCTCATCAAATCAAACACGCCCCCCAACTCGGACAACCCAACGACCTTGTACGGCGCCTTGATCACGCCGCGACGGTAAAACTCGAGTGCTTCCGCGGTGTCGTGCCGATTGCCTACGTATGAGCCCTTGATGGAGACCATTTTGACTACGCTGTCGAAGACGGGGGCTTTGAGGTGTGCGCCTGCAGGGAGGCCGATTACCACTACTGTGCCGCGGGGACGGACATCTATTTTTTGAGGGTTTGTTAGACGGGATATAGGCCGAGAGCAGTAGAGAATCGAAAAAAGGAAAAAAGAAAGAAAAGAAAAGAAAAAAGGCGGGGGCAAAAAAGAAGAAACGAACAAAACTCACAATCAGCAGCCTGCTGAAACGGCTTCTCAGCAACAGCAACAAGCAACACAGCATGCGGCCCCAACCCATCCTCACACGCGCCCCTCACATCCCGCGCCAAATCCGTGCTCGTCGCGAAATCGACAAACGCGCGCGCGCCAAGCGTCTGCAGACACATCTTCCTCTTCTCCTCCCCCGCGTCAACAGCAATGACCTGCAGCCCCATTGCGCGCGCATACTGCAGCGCCAACGAGCCCAGCCCGCCGCCCGCGCCGACAATCGCAACCGTCTGGCCCGGGCGCGCACCGGATTCCTTCAGTCCTTTGTAGACTGTTATGCCCGCGCAGAGAATGGGGGATACGCCTGCTAGATCGACATCCGCGGGGACGCGGGCTACGTGTGCTGCGCGCGCGAGGGCGTATTGCTGGAATGTGCCGTCGACGGTGTAGCCTGACATTGTCGCTTTCGGGCAGAGGGGTTCGTCGGATTGTTGGCAGAAGGAGCATTGGAGGCAGGAGCTGTTTATCCACTGTATTGTTTCAAATTTGCGGTGTTAGCACTCATTTTTCTTTTCTTTTCTTTTTTCTTATTGGGAGGTTCAAACTTTTATATTGTATTCGATTTGCGCTTGTTCTTCCTTTCCGGGATTGCACTAATTGGGGGGGGCAGAGGTAGATGCAGTATTGCATCGAGCAGACCACGAAGAAAGGAAGTTTCGAGCGAGCAAAGCGAAGCAAAAGAGAGAAAAGGAACGGACCTTGATACCCACGTGGTCGCCAATCTGCACGTCTTCGACAAGCTCGCCGCGCGCGACGACGATGCCTGCGCCCTCGTGGCCGCCGACAAGAGGTAGCTTCGTGGGCAGGGGCCAGTCGCCCTGCAGAGCGTGGAGGTCGGTGTGGCAGACGCCAGAGTACTTTACATTGACCAGGACCTCGTCTGGGCCTGGTTTGCCGACGGGGATCTTCTTATACCTTTTGAAGATGGGATTAGCGATTTCGTTTTAGAATTTCAATGCGATGAGACGCGGAGGTTGGCGGTTTTACGAGGTGGAGCCCGGATGATGTAAGGTAAATAGGTGGGTAGGGACTCAAGGATGTTGGAGGTTTGAGGTAGGTGTACGTACTCAATTGGTCCGCCGGTCTTCTCGAAGATTTGCGCATACTGCTCAGTCGGGACGTTGCTCATGATGAATACCTCTGTCGTTCCAATCTGTCAATCTCGTATCTGGTGTCTGTGTCTATAGTCCAGGATGTAGCGAGCAAGTAGACGCAAGCTGAAAGACCTTAAGAAGCTCGGGTCAGCATGATATAAAGGTACTTTGCCCAATGCTCTCGTGCTCATCAGGCCACCGTCGACAACTTATATACCCACACTCCCACCTCCTCACAACCATTGATCCGAAGGAAACAAGCACACAAGCAGGATACGCGAGCAACGCCCGCATCTCCCCTCGCATGAACCCCACCCTCATCGCAAAAGAGGAGTGCAATGCCAAAAACACCCGACAAACGGCAGTACGCATCACAGCCGTGACAGCCTAGCCCGACCTAGTCCACCCCTCACAGCATACAGTAGCACAACGGACCCAGCCCTCCAGCTGGAAAATCCACGAGCATATCCGCTCCCTCCCCTTCCCAGCGCAAAGACCAAGAGCTCGAACAAGGTATGAGGCGCCAGGACCCAGCTACAGCGACTCCAAGCCACAGAGTCTAGATGCAGCATCCCAGAATCGGAGCCCTCGCGCCGCTCCAAGGTAGGCAAGCGGTGTCGTACCTGGGACAATCGAGGCTGTACACGATGGATCCGCAACTAGAATTCATAGGCTGAGAAGGGACCGGACCTGAGGAGATGGCGGAGTAAGAACGGGGTTCTGCTCTGCGTTGCGCATTCCAGGGTGTTGGGTCTAGCGGGGTCATGGGCGCCATACTGTACATGCTGTACTTGGGATGTCGGGCCTCACGGGATGGCGGGTCGGCGGGCGGTACAGGGGTCACTTGGAAAGGTAGGCATGAAGGTAGGTATACAGTACTGCTGACCTTGGTCGGGCTCTGGAGGAACACTACATGCTGGGCTGGCGCTGCGTCTAACGATGTGGTCGGACAAAAGCAACGGGATGAGAACATCTGGATGGTCTTTATACAGCTGACTAGCTTTTTCCAGTCCATCCATGTTCTCTACACAAGACACATGGTGCCAGGTCGAATGTGAGCCGCCCCCCGTGAATGTAAGTACCAGGTACACAGCGGCCGTTTACAAGGCTATTGCACGACTCAGAGCTATGCTTAGCTAGGCACAGCGCAGGCTCCATGACCAAGGTACGCGCGAGCAAGTTCACGTACTTCTGTCTTCGACAGTCTCCAAGCCAGGCGGGGAAGCAATGGGCGGCATGGGCGTTGCAGCGGGCAGTCTAGCCCGCATTCGTCACCGCGCGTCTGACGGGAACTACGTACTGCCCGAGTAGATCTTACCTCGAGCAACAATCTGTGGAGGAGGGGTTGTTGGCAAACAAGAGTGCTGATCGACTACCTAGTGGGACCTTGTTCACGAACGGAAGTGTCATGCAAGAAGCAGCAACGGGGAACCGGAGGGGTGACTTGACGTACACAGTAGAGGGAGTTAGCTGCACAGCTGGACCGACAGCAGCAGGACCACTACTTTCCTTGGCGTTGTGATTGAAGGCGAATGTGATTATAATGTGCATCCTAGCTTCGCTTAGGGTGCCAGGAAAACACAGGACAAAAGCCGACTCAGACGGCGCATATCAGGCTGATGGTCAAGTGGCTTGACAGTGGCATGAGGTTCCGCTGGCGCGAAGACGCTGCGGCCCAACGTTGCGCCGGTGCACCGAAGCAAAGCACGTGATGCTGCAAGCGTTGTGCGGCTCTGCAGCGATACGAAGGACATACGTCAGCAGCGTGACAGGCAACAGTCATGCGCTTCCTTGGATCTGGACTCGCCATTGCCTTGCCTTTTCGCTCTCTAACTCGACCTATCAAGCTATTATTGCACCTGCGCCGTCGACATTAGACAGTCCCGTCCTGTGCTCTAATTCATCAACAGCGCAGACTGCAATAGCCTGCGATCCAGCTCGAGTCTCGCCCCCAACACCGCACACGCGACACCAGTGACCCCGCTTGCGATCACCCTCCCAGCCTCGTCATTCTCACTCGACAACCAGATCAATATCAGCAGCATACCCACAGCAACAGCCCAACCAGACGAGACAACCCCCGTCAAAATGTAAGCAACTTCCACAAAACCGCCTCCGCCAACGCATCCGCAAATCGGCACAACCCAAAAATGACTCAACGACTAACGCTGCCTCAAGGTGTTCCTCAAACTGTCTCCTCGCCATAATCGCCATAATCTTCCCCCCTCTCCCCGTCTGGATCCGCCGCGGTCTCTGCAGCGCAGACTCGCTAATCAACATTGCGCTCTGCGTGCTCGGCTTCCTCCCCGGTCTCGTGCACGCATGGTATATTATCGCCAGCACGCCCGAGGCCGAGTACGAGTATGTGCCTGTTGACATTGAGCGCGGCACACACGGGCAGAGTCAGCATTACTATGCGCAGTTCCCGGGGCAGCATACGGGTGCGCATGGAGGCAATGCTACTCAGCCAGCTAGCCGCGGGTACGGGACACTGAGTGCTGGCGAGGGTGGGAGTGCGGCGCCGCCTCGGTATGAGGAGGCTGTTGGTCAGAGCCAGCAGGGTGCGCCCAAGGATGTCAAGGGCTCTAGGGCTTAGAGTTGAATGAGCTTGAAGGTAGAGAGGGGTTGGTCGGTGTTTGTGGTGATTGTCCGGTGCCTGGGAGGGATCGGTTGTCTGGACTTGGTGCTTGATGTTCGTTATGGGCTTGATATTCTCTAGTCACAGTAATTGAATTCTCTTTTAACTCCTCGCTGGTACCCGGCTAGAGTGCTTGCAGACACTCGATCTCAACGACCTCAAAGTCAACTTCTGATTCATTGCTCGCAAGGCCGGAAGCTCTTCACACTGTCGACCACCACTATCTGCTATGCAAAGTCGAGCTAAAGTTGTCGTAAACAAAGGACAGCGATCCCGCCTCTGCTGGATTACATGACAAAGTGCTGTCCACCTGCACCAGACCACCCTCCTCATTCCATCACTACAAACAGTGCTGCTCAGTAAGTATCAATCATCAACGTCCACGCTAGCCACATCCGACATGGCTCAGTCTCAGACGTCAACCTCGCAACTCAAGCACGCCCGAGAAGTTGGTAATCCAGAGACCTTCTGCATCAATAACGAGGACATCAGCAGGTAATTACGAGCACTTATCACCGAAACCATTACACAGCACGGGGCTGAAAGTCAAGTCCTCTCCAAAACCTCGGGCAAGGAACCGAAGCCGAAACAAAGCACGGCTGGTATAAAAAGGGGCCAAGAGCACCGAGCCCGCCAGCTTTGAAGAGGGAGACGCTCAAGTGATGATGCGCGGTGTTGTCGTCTGTTCCAAGCTTCGTCACTTTTCGCCCGTCAGCAAAACAGTCACGCAACTTACCAGGTCGAAGCCCACCAGACGGCTCACGAGTGCCCAGAGTAAGCACAGCCTAGGACCGAGCATCCGCACCAGATCATTCCATCAGACTTTGTCGAGACAACAGGTGAACGTCATGGCATCATCCAAAGCCCTACCGACGACCATCTTCAATCGCGACCTGTACACTGCGATTTTGACACACTGGTTCGGACCCACCTATACTACTGCAAGCTCTTTTCCGCCAGAGATCATGAAGCGTTGGTTTGCAGTTGGATCTCCAGAGGACAACGCAGCTTTTGATGCCGAGTGCAAAGCCATCGGGCAGCAAGCCTTTGATTTCCTCCACCCGGATAACTACGCGCTGCCGGCCTTTGAATCATTCGCAAAGGACCAGGCGGCGACAGCTACTCTTGCAGAGCCGTTCCAGCGCGCCATCGAGGTCCAGCGTAGCGAGACCACTGGGGAGCCGCTGAAGGATGAGGACGTGACGCTGGCATTCTTGGTCCTGCTCGATCAATTGACTCGCAATACGTTCCGTTCAGTCAAGGAGCAAGCGCTGGTCTACGCTCATTACGATCGCCTGTCACGCGCGATACTTCACCAGGTTCTCGCACCAGGGAATGCGCTGACAGGTCTCGATCGCACGGCTTACTTGCGCTCAAATGTCATGAAGAACGTGTTCTTCTACATGCCGTTCATGCATTCCGAAGACCTCGTCGACCACGACTCAATGGGCTCGGTCCTGGCGGATCTCAAGAAGGATGCAGCGGGCAACGCCAAAGGCCTAGAATATGTCAACAATGCAAAAAAATTCGAAAAGGAACATCGAGAGCTCATTGAGCGATTCGGTCGGTATCCCCATCGCAATGCTGCCATGGACAGAAAACCAACACCAGAAGAGAAGGCATTCCTGGAAAGTGGTGGGAAAACATTCGGTGTCGACAGCTCCAAGTAATTCCCGTTAAAGCGTTCAGATACGAGTGCGGCTTCACTTGAGGTCGTCCGACACCCCGAGGCTCCAAAGCTCGAAACGGGTCCTTCTCTTGTCAGTTGGTTGAGGGTGGACCGGATTACCCCTGTCAGGCAAAATTGGGCTAATTCTAGCTCGAGCTATTTTTTGGTCAGATCCACGCGATAGACAAGCATTTGTGACACGACTACCACGTTCCAAGCATGTAAAGAGCGGCGCGATAGATTTGAATGCAAAAATTAATTTGTTGCTCCGCGAATCGGGGGTAGCGGTTGAAGCCGTGTGTGATGAGGCTGTCCTGGAGTTCCGGCGGTGTCTAGTATCTCTCTTTGAGTGGGCCATCATTGTAAGACATCTGCTGGCGCTGTATGAAGGGTTGAACTGATCGACGAGGAAGTTGATCCCGCGAGACTTTTTACTAAGTGGTGCGCCATGCATGGTGAATATGGCAATGTCCTAAACGATAGTGCAACATACCTACCTTAAGGTTAGGTAGCCTCATCAATCCGGCATTAGTGGCAGGTGGCAGGTGGCAGGTCGCCGTAAAGCCCATCAAGGGTGCAAGCGACTCGTATGCTTTCGGCCTCTGCGGAGCACAGAAGGGGATGCTGGCAAGGTTCAGGTTTCTGGTGGGAACACTTTTTCGAGGCTGGACCGAGACCAGGCAAGCTGCGCGGGCGCCGCTGGCTGTTATAATAATTGCTCCAGGTGCCTCCGTCGCGTAGTCATAATCTGCTCGTTTTCTATCCTGAGCAAGTTCGAGCAGGTTGACAGCGTCCATCGTAGCGAAGGATCCATGCAAGCCTTGTGCAGTATGAGGTCGTTTTTGCTTCTTTCTGCGACGCTTGCTGCGCTTGCCAAAGCGTGCGAAGCGACTGATCCGGCATGGTGGATCAAGCGCAATTATGTATTGCACCTTGCACGACTTCTCACTCTGTGCCTAGGCTGACTCTTACTGTAGGACACGATCTCAAGGATCTACAATCAGACAGTCTGTATGTCGATTCCACTGAGCTGGATGTATTCTTTTCGTGCCTGCTAACATGTTCACCAAGACCCCAAAAACCAAGCAGTGCTTGATCATGGCGCAGCGGCTGTGCCCCCAGGCCTCTTCAACGCAAATGCTCGCGGCCGTGTCGCTCCTGTAGGTATGTCGATAGTCCTGAAGATTGTCCTTATTCATGTGTTGATGCTAAGTGATTGCTGTAGGGAACTTCACTAGCTTTGACGACGCCATCGAGTACTTTTTCGCACTGGTATGTATCGTTAAATCCGCCCAAGGTCCAGACTTCATAATGGCTCGTGTACTGAGATCAGTAAATAGGCACCGACGCCTGACACCAATCCCGCAGGGCAAGGCTTCCATCAGGCCACCGTTGTCGAATTCTCGTCAGAGTGCCCGGAGATTGCTGCGAGCACAGTGTACCTGAAGGCCGTGAAGATGGAGAAGGGAACCGGCAAGATTCTGAACAATACCGAGACGATTCTCAAGCAGGTATGTATCCTGTCTGCAACATGAAACGTCTTCGTCTGGCGAAATAGCACTAACCTGATCCCGATATCAAGGTCGGTTTTTGGCGCTTCGACGACAAAGGTGCCGTTCTCGAATTCGATGCCTGGATTCCCAACCTCGGAGCCTGGGTCTTTGAAGATCAAGGCAAGCTCAACTATTCAAACCCGTTCATTCAGAAGGCTGCGGTAGCCATTGCGCTTTGCCCCGGAATCCAGGAACGTTGCACTGGTCCCAATGCGCAATTCAACTCGTCGGTTTCATGTGTGGCAGAGCTGGGGGTTAAGCCGTTTGGTCAGTTCGACGAGGCATGGGGAGACACCATCGCCTGCCGTATCATACACTTGATCTTGACCAAGGTCCGTCCTAAAGTGCACTGCCCCCACACCGGCAAGGCGGGAGGTAACAACCCGGACAACTGGAAATGCACCAATATAAATTACAGGCAGGAGTACTTCAATGACGCCGCATTGTTCCAGAATAAGCAGTTCATATGTCCAGGCACGAAGAAGCTGTTGGGCATAGAATGAGCATTAGCGGTCCTTGAGTTTGCCATTGCGCATGGATATATGCAACATGTCTCGTTGTACTCCACCGTCATAGATAGGCAGGACAACTCTGACCATGTTCGCTCGGTTCGCAATATGTTTAATGCAAAGCAATGTTTGTCAGGGTGGCGATGAGAATTTGCGATCCTGTAGAGCGTAAGCAATAGCGTGAGATGCAAATGCAGCTGCAGCCAAAAGGCCGTTAGTCAACCTAGAGCTCGCCAATGACATCATTTCAAGCCTGATCTCATGCCTGCGTTAACTCAGAATTGAAAGCATCCTGCTGCCGACAGAAAGAAAGCCGGTTCAAAATCGAAATTCGAGACAAAGACGAGATTGAATGATCTCTGAGAATACGTTTCGGAAATCATCAAGTCAACGCATCGTCCGACTCGCGTATCATCTGCTATCGAAATCTTCACATTGTAAAGGATGGCTTCACACTTACCGCTCAAAGGCCAAAGGGCTTTTGTGACTGGAGCCTCCATGGGCATTGGTGAGGCGACAGCGCGGAAGCTCGCAGGGCTAGGCGCGGTCGTCTTCCTTTTTGCTCGTTCAGAGGACAAGCTCAGGTCAATCAGCACCAGTATCTCAACAGACATTCCTGGATCTTCAGTATGCACATATGCAGGTGACCTTCGAGACTCGTCAGTCTGTCGAGAAGCCGTCCAGAACGCGCTCAAAGCCATGGGAGGCATCGACATCCTGATCAACAATGCAGGTCTTGCGCTCGGAGCACCTGCACCTTTCTGGGAGATGGACCTTGCACTGATCGACCAGATGAACGATACGAATGTCAAGGGGCTGATGTACATTACTCATGCCGTTCTGTCCAAGGCCTTTATGCCCAATGGTCGGAAGGGATCAATCATCAATGTCTCGTCCATCACTGGCCTGAATGCTCCGCCGTTTCCCGGAGAGGCTGTATATCACACGAACAAGGCAGCGGTGGAGGCATTCTCGAATGTGCTGCGGACAGAATTGAATGAGACTGATGTGAAGGTGCTGGTAGTAAGACCTGGACAGGTTGCCAACCACTTCCACGAGCAGCGTGTAGGGTACGACAAGGGTAGTCTTGACAATTTCTTCGAGGGAACACGGCCATTGATCAGTGAGGACATCGCGGAGACGATAGCAGCCATGCTCCAAACGCCAGCAAGAGTCAGCTGGACTGCAGTTGACTGTGTGCCTACGAGCACCAGATCGATGTACGTCTTGGACCGACAATACAACAAGCGGCATCCGGATGGTGTCAAAGGCGACAACACATGGCGAGACTGAGCTGGATCGACAACACGTAAAATCGAGCATGTATACAGTAGATGACCTGCATGCCGCATGTTGCTATCAAAGCTGACAAGGCAGAGCTGAGGGACCTGCAGATTAAAATGACCAGCACGTGATCGGCGCTGCAGTCGCCAGTGACGGAAGACCGGCATCAGGTCCGCCGCAGAGCCGCATGGATGGATGGCGCCGGCCAAAAATTATCTACTGTCTGTAAGAAGTACGCTTGCGCAACTCTGCTGCTGCCAGTGCCTGCAGAGCATCTCACACACTTTCTTCAACATGGCTGCTGAAGTGAGACCTACGCAAGCCCCCAAGCTTACCCCTGGGCCCTCCCCGCTCACTGCTGAACAACGCTACTGGCGCAGCTTCAAATCTGCACAGCTGATCCCAACTCCGAGCACCAACCCAGTCACCCACGTCTCACATCCATTCCTTCCGACCATTGTACCCGGCCACACTGCCCCAGAGCTCTTTGCCGTGACTAGTGGAAATCGAATCCAAATATACTCGTCAAAAACACGCAAGGTCATAAAGACTGTCACAAGGTTGGGCTTCGATGATGTTGCACACAGCGGAGAAGTACGCAAGGACGGCAGAGTGGTTGCTGCCAGCGGCGACAGCGGTGCAGTACAGGTCTTTGACATTGCGTCAAGAGGTATCCTGCGAACATGGAAAGAGCACAAGCAGCCTGTCTGGTCCACCAAGTGGGATCCCTACGACAACACCCGCTTAACGAGCTGCAGTGACGACCGCACTGTACGCCTTTGGGAGCTGTCCACCTCAGAAAGCGTTACCAGATTTGTCGGACACCAGGACTATGTGCGAAGCGGAGCCTATATGACTGGTCAAAGCTCCGGTCTGTTTGTCTCGGGCTCCTATGACCAAACCGTCCGGCTGTGGGATCCACGCGCGCCTGAAAAGGCAGTCATGATCTTCAAGCATGCTGCTGCTATCGAGAGCGTCCTCCCAATGCCCTCGGGCACTACCGTCATATCTGCTGCCGACAATCAGGTCTCTGTCTTGGATCTTGTCGCCGCCAGGTCACAGCACGTCATTAAAAGCCATCAGAAAACCGTCACCTCGCTGGCTCTCGCCTCGAACGGGACAAGAGTCGTCAGTGGTGCTCTCGATGGCCATTTGAAAGTCTTGGAGACCTCAGGATGGAGTGTCGTCGCTGGCTCAAAATACTCTTCACCTATCCTGTCCTTGAGCGTCATTGCTTCCGGGCCCAATCGCGATGACAAGCACCTTGCCGTGGGCTTGCAGTCTGGGATCATGTCGCTGAAGACGCGCGTCTCCGGAGAGCAGAAGGTGCAGCATCGTGAGCGCGAGAGAGAGATGCAGGCTTTGTTGGAAGGCAAGATCGACGAGTACGACAAGAAGAAACGGCGCATGAATCGCCGGCAGGGCGTGGAGCGAAAGCTGCGCGGTCTTGATTACAATGGAGCAGGTGCAGACATTATTATCGAAGGCAATGAGCAGCGCAGGAGAAGAAAGCTGCCCGCCTGGGACAAGGCACTGCGAGGTGCTGAATATGGGAGAGCACTCGATCTGGCACTATCTGAACAGGTACGTCTTGGTGTTCCGCTCTTGATCTAGCCGAGCATTCGAAGCTAATAAGGGATTGAACCCAGCCTCCGAACCCCACGACGGTTCTGACGCTCTTCTCTGTGCTACGCGACCGCTCTGCTCTGCGCGCTGCACTGAAAGGGCGCGATGAGATGTCGCTCCAGCCGGTTCTGCGGTGGCTGATCAAGCACATCAGCGACCCGAGACATATTGTACTGACCTCTAGGGTTAGCCAGCTTCTGCTCGAGATCTACTCTGAGCATCTCGGCATGTCTCCAGAGATTGACAAGTTGGTTGAGAGGTTGCATGACCGAGTCCGCGTACATGTGGAGAATGCGCAGTCCGCGTGCTCAACCCAAGGCATGCTTGACATGATACTTGCTGCAGCCTGAGTCAGCCTTGCACAGAGGCTGCGGCCCCAACTTCCGAATGTCCGTCACAACAGGCTGGCCGTTCCTCTTGCTGGCTGCTGTGCCTCTCCATTGATCTACGCTCCTGCTGTCGATGTCGTTCGTATCTGCTGCGCGTCTTGGTTGGAGCCTGTCTGTACCTCGTCACGGTCTCACATGAGTTGCTCCAGGGGCTGACAGATGTTTTCGACCTCTCGATCGGGATGGTGTACCAGAGCGCCGGGTCACTGCGACTGGTTCATCTGCCAGTCATGGCTCTGATCTCAGCAGAGAGGGCGAGCAATCCCAGCCTCGACTCAGATCCGATACTTCCAGCTGTCTGGATACCTGGACCAATTAGCTGCCTCCCTAGGGAACACCAACAACCCCTCTAAGGAGGCTATGTACTCCTTCGGGCCACCATCCTTTGTGTCAAATCTCCCAACGGACTTGGAGATAACAGTCGCAGCTGCAAGGCTTTTCTCACCGGCGCTCGATGAACACTGCATGCTCATCGCGCAGTCGCGTTCTTCGCTGCGCAGAGTCACTTTGTTGCTCTCGACCGGACGAATTGCGCCTCGACCTTGCGTCGGGAAGACGTGCCCAGCGTACAGCCGTCCCCACCTGACCCGATCTTCGGAGGAAGCCCAATCGCAAAACTCATTTGAGGCAGAGGGCAGACCAGGCACCGGCGTGGTCTGAAGACCAAGAGATCCTACAGTAGGCCGCGCGAATTTACGCTCACTTTTCACTCCACGGACTTGTCCGAACTTCCTCGTTCTGGACTACTTCTTCGTGCTGGAGACCGGCGAGCGCCTGTCCAAGGGTAGTAAGTACCTGTTTGTCAACGGGTCAGGAAAACTGTGCTCAAGAGAAGGCGCATTTCATGAAAACATTCGACTTTTCTGACAATGTTGTATACCATAGACGCTTCTCACCACGACGAAACGAGCATACAGCCATCGTTGCAGAATAAAATAGACTCCTCCTTGCCCTGAAGATACAGGATCCAAATCGTGCGCCGCGTACACTACGTTCCTCAACGACTGTCGCTTGACAATAGACGGGCGGAAAGTAATATTCGTTGGCCCGTCTGCGCTCGAAGTCCCGCGCAGGCTCTCTCAACCAGCAGACCCACCCAGTCTTTTTTCTCCTGCTCGCAGCAAGACCGAATACGAAGCCAAAAGCTCCCAAAATAGTAATAGATAGCGTCGAGCCCACCCCAGATTACCTCACAGTCCAAGCCAAGGGACTTGAACGGTCAAGCACCAAAACAACGCAACTCGCCCTTGTGGGGACACAGGTGTAAAAGACCCACGAGCCGCCACTGAAGACCAGACTGGTCTTTGTTGGGAGCTACGCTCAACTCAACGTCCTCGCAAATCAGACTGACCCATGCGAGACATTTTGCAGCTTTCCACGATCTGGCTGCCGGCGTATCGCATTCTGCCACACCGAATTCTGGCCGTATCGCTGAAGAAGAAAACGTAAAGTCCACTTCAATACACAAATCTTTTCGATTTCCGCTCGCCTAGACAACACGGCTAGTCCAGTGGGAAGCATCACCATGGATTTCCTGCCGCTCCCTTCCGTCTCACTCCTTTACCTTTTGGCTCTGGTCATTTTGGCCGCTACCGTCTGCATTCACCTCACCCCTTTGGCATTCGCATTCTTCCTATGGCTTGTGCCTCCGCCTGAACGGATCCCTCGTGTCTGCATCCGCCCTGCAGACGGACGCATGGTCTTTCTGCATACTGAGGAAGGCGAAGAAGCGCCGCTTTTGAAGGAGCTAGGGCCGTTGCGCATGCCACAGGAGCAGCTTTAGACAGCAGATTCAGCAGCTCCGAGTGCTTCGAAGGAAGTAGTTGCTTCTGACGAATTCAGGTCGCATGAGGACGTTCCTCATTCAATACAACGGGCAGTGTACCAGGTCTAGATTTATCACGCCCTACAATGCATGATCTACAGTGTATCCCTCAAAGGGTATCAGACTCGTGGAACACTGGAATGTCCGGGCACCACTTTCAGAAATTTCCTCCATTTCCTCATCCCTCTCCCAACCCGAGCCCATCACGCATGGCACACACTGTATCGTGCTTGCCCCACGTACGAAGCCCCACGAGACTCCAGCAGCGACCCGAAAGCGAGATCAACTTCACAAATCGCCTGCGCGTATGACTGGCAGCAACGATACAAACCAAGACACATTAATACTGTTTCACTACTCCACAGCTGCCTTGACACATCGTTCAAGCCGTCTCATTATACCCCACATAAATGTGTGCATTTGTCGGAATCTCTCATGATCCGGACAGAGGCCGGCAAAATGCCCTCCGCGACATGCATGGCCCCTGCGCGTATCCCGGACAGACTGTGGAGTCACGACCATGCTGGCGGCGCGGGCGCTGCTCACTGCTGAGCGTGAGCGAGCTCGTAACCACGGCCATCTACACGTACGCGCGCCCGAGCCGTGTCTGTGTCTATCCTCTATCATATATGTGCATTGGCACCTCCCTGCCGTCGGTTTCTCGGGTACACTGTCAATTTAGGCATGCTGGGCGAATCGCTTGTCCTCTTCGCTTCATATCTCATTGCAGTATAAGTACGGGGCTGGCCACTTTGCACGTGTTTGCGTTTGTGGGTACAATTGGAAGTATTCCGTGCCTGATTAATGCCCTGTCGGGCGTTAATCGTATCGGTTGTTTTCTTTCGCTTGCCTTCTCCGTTTCCAATTCGAATTCGTTTTTTTCGCCTGTTGCCTTTCTTCTCTGACGCAGACATTACATCTATCAGCAATGCATGACGAGTCATGCACATGATGAGAGCCCAGTAGTGCGAAATGCGATGATGCACTTCGTACTAGACGACATGGAGGTGATTACTCCTCGGGACATGATCACGATCGATCGTGTTTCAGCGTCCACGGGTGCGAGTCCATCTGTCAATGCGTCAGGTTAGGCGCGTGTCTCGTGTTACTTTACGTGTTTCAAGACTTTTGGACGTGTTTCGTGTTCTCGCTCATATGTACCTTTAGGCACCTTATGTAGGGACGGGAGGTACCTACTGTAGGTAGTGGGTAGGTAATAACTTTGCGGAAGATAGTTCCATAAACCCGCTTCCCATTGTACGAAGCGCAATTGGAGTATAATTATATCTAGGTGAGTAATGAACTATACATACACTACACCAACATCTCACGTCCTAAGTACCCCTTCGACATCCAAACTTCCCATCCCTATATTCCTAACTTATAAACTGTTGAATCTCTCAAAATACACACACACAAACCCCCCGCCAAAATAAATACGCCAAATTCACCAACGACAAGCGAAATCTAGACATATCATAGATATCATACTATACACCTACATTCTACACACGAAATACACATTTCATACAAAGTCTTTACACAGTATTCTCCAACTAGGAAAATTTCCACCCCGCCCACTTTCCAGGCGGCGGCAACACTTAGGATCTACCAAGAATCTCAGACGTGGGTTTTAATAACTGCACTGTATCTGGGTACCCTACCTACAGTAGGTACACACGCTACACGACAATACTGTACGTACGCGCAGTATGAATATACTAGACCATTTCGCCTAGTGTGCTTGCCTTGCACGTATGAACCGTGTGCGAATCCCGGCCGAATCCTTCACCAGCCTTGAATAGCCGGGGGCCATCACGATCCGGCACATGTGGGGAGCCATGCTCTCAAATTGTAGTCGTGGGGCATGAGTCATGGTCTTGGTCACGGGTGGTGTCACAGCTCAAGTTCACATTTCTGATTTAACCTACAGGGCGACTTCAATCATGCCAGACGGCAAGTTCAACCTATCAACCTATCAATCAATCAATCAAAAAAGGGAGAGAATGAAAAATGAAAAATGGATTAAAGAAGGAAAGAAAAGCAAAGAAAAGCGAGCGAACTGCGCTCTAGCTCTCCTGCTCAACTGTATTCGCCAACCTAGTCGTAACATACAGTACCTTATCATGACAGCCTTACAAGAAGCTTTGCCGTTCGCTTCGCAGTGCAAGACCCCCAACGCCGTCGCTATGCCCAGTATCTGTCAAAACCCCTAGCCGGATCCAGATGCCGACATACGAATATCCCGTCCGTACGAATCCTCCGCGTCGTCTTCATCTTCATTCTTTTCCTCACTCTTGACCGTAGTCTTTTCGCTTCTCGTCTGTCTGCGCACAGAACATCGTCGTCTATCCCACAACGTTACTCATTTCTCTCCTTCAGGCTAGGTAGGTATGTCGCCCACAAGAGGAAAAACCAAGCTACGCCCACACAACCCAAACCCAAAAGTCTCGCACTCGCCGGCAAGACCCCATCCATCCACAGCGCAATAATCGCAGCAAGGCACCCCTAGACGCCCCATCGATTACCCGTTCCCCACCCCAACTTCTTCCGCCGCGGTCCAAGATCAATCTTGGCCATCTCATCTGCAAGACTGCCCCCGCCTGCGCCTTCCTGCTCATAGCCCAGCGGAACCTTGGCGGGAATCGGCGGTGGTGCACCCATATTCTCGCGCCCGGGCGCATGGCCCAACGGGCCCATTCTCCTCACGCGCACGGGTGGATTTGACATGGGTGCTGCCTCTGCCGGTTTGCGCATGCCTGCACCAGCAAGAGGAGAGTAGATCACTGTGCTTGATGGCCCGTCTAGTGTGCGTGCGTCACGCGGTCCGAAGCGATTCTTGATGTTGACCGCGACTGTTGGACGCTTGTTCTTTTGCTCGGGCTCGGGGGCCCAAGCAGAGCTCGGCAGGTGGTCTGAAGGGTGAACAACGCGACCGTCAGAGAGAATGACGTTGCCGTCTGCTGTCGTGCGTGCCTTGGATGGCGACCCATTCGGAGAGGGGCCGTCAACGTCCGATGAGTACATGGGACTCGGAGAGCGATGTGCCGTCGGAGACGCGTCCGCCGCGGTGGACCGCGCATTGGGATTATAGACATTGTATGAGTCTGGTGAGTAGTGAGTGCCCGTTGCCTCTGTGGTCGCGTTGGGAGAGATCGAGCGGCGAGGGATCCGCTGAGCCGATGGGTTTGGCGATGAATACAGTGGCGACGCTCGTGTGCCCAACGCAACAGTGCCATTGATTATCACGGGCTGGCTTGCCAATTGACCAGGGCGTGCCTGGGGCTTGTGGAGAGGAACATTCGTAGCGTTTGCGCGGTGTGGCTCGGGCGATCGACCTTGCTCTTCAACGGGGGAAGACACATCCTCAAACTCGCGTGAAACCGAGCGGTTATTTGGCGTTCTCAGCACTGCAGAACTAGCGCTTGACTGCGGAAAATTCGATCGTGGCAGTACCGGCGACGAATGCGATGCCATGTGCTGCTGGTATGGCGCCGGAGCAGGCTGTCCGTATGGGTTATTTGTAAATGACTCTTCGGCTGCATAGTGGCTTGGTTCCGCAGATCTCCTCCGTTCGTGATAATGTGGATCATGGGACGGAGCTTGTTGCAGGGGCGGTTGTCGTGGACGAGGATGTTGGTAATATGGATCTGACGCGACAGCGTAGTCTCTGCGAAGACTAGCTGCATGCTCAGAGCTCGGGTCCCATGAGTCTCGGTCCCGTGGGTATGGCGGCGTCGTCACCGGTTGGACAGGCTGACTGTTGTAATGCACAGGCTGCGGGCGGAAGGCTTGGTGCTGCGGAGGCGGAATGCTGGCTCTGTGTCTCGGAGGTGGTGGGGGCCCGTCCATATCCTGGGGCTGATGCTGTGGTTGATATTGGTCTTGATGGCCGAAATCGTCGTAGGTGTTTGCTCGACGAGGAAGACCAAGGCCAACGCCCGTTTGAGGACCCAAGCCATAAGATGGATCCTTCTGATAATTGTCCTGGTGAATGGGATAGGCATGCCCTTGACGATTTGGCAAAGGCGCAGAATGGCTTGGTTGGGGAAGCGGTCGGACGTGTTGCTGCTGATACTGCGGAGCTAATGCCTGAACCCTGTCATGTCTTGGAGGATGATTCGAATGCAAGACAGGCTGCGACGCATAATGGGCATGTTGCTGTGGCGGCTCATGGACTGCTTCAGCTGCCTGAAGTGCGTAAGGATCATCGGTGTACTGCAAGGAATCATCCTCTGAAAAGCTATTATCGTGGCTTTGGGCATTGTATGGATCGAAAGACGAGTGTCGATGCTGCGGCGGCGCTCTTTGCTCATGCTGGAATTGTGGTTCCACGGCCTCGGGATACTGGCCAGATAGAATATCTGGCATGGACCTTGAATGTGGATGCTGCATGTTCTGTTGCCCGACAGGGTCGTCGTACTGCTCCTCATGAGGCTCAGAAGGTATCGCTGTCGGGAACTCGTCGTCATAGGCTCCAGAGGCATGCCGTGGAGGTGTGTGAAAACTTCGGGGCCCGGACAGTGGCTGCGGCACGGAGCCATTGGTCGGTTCTTGAGGCGGCGGATTGCTTCTTTCAGGCGGCGCTGAAGTAGTGTTGGGAGCAGGCAGTGGTCGACGTCTTAGCGCAGGAGGCTCGCGCGGACCAGGCACAGCAGCTCTCTGTACGTCTTCAGTCTCGACGGACTTTGCTCTTTTCGGTTTCTCTTGCTTCGGTCTTGTGTCGTAGTATGTGAGCTCAATGCGGATCTCGCCAGCATACTTGCCCTGCTTGGTCAGATTGTGCCAGGAGTCGGCCTGTCCACCGCCGGCAACCAAGACGTTGTCGAGCATGACCCAGGTCTCGCCAATGAGGTCTGTTCGCTTATCGTCGTTGAAGACGGAAATCTTGATACGCCCATAGTCGGCGCCATCACGCACGGTGAAGCGAAGTTCTTGGTCCCTAGAAGTCAAGTTAGCGATGGGCATGGGCTCGTGGTCAGCTTGGAGGTGGGCGTACCATCTTGGGGTCTGGCCGCCTCTGCGGTCGGTATCGGTCTTTTTTGCTTCCTTGCCTAATCTTGCAGCGCAATAAGGGTCCTGTTTACCCATAGTCTTGAGATTTGGAAGGTTCTTGGCGCGGTCAATGACGACGACCAGGGTGCCGGTCTCCTCGCCATCGACGGTCATGTCTGCGTAGATTCCAGAGGTGTGCTGAGAGGAGATCAGGCTCTGAGCAGCAGAGGAAGCCGCAGCGGGCGGGGGCATTCTGGCAGTGGAGAAGAGCCCCATTGTTAACTGGGGTTACCAAAGGTAAGACAAGTACGGCTTGTCAGAGGAGGAGATTATGCGGGCCAGGCACCGAGATTGTAGTGTCGAGTCGGAGTGAGGCTGTGCGGGGGACGTTTACGCGAGCGATGTCATGGCTGAGCGGACGGGCGGTGCTGGCTCAAGGAGGGTCCTGGGAGGATGAAATATCTACAATCGAGGGTCAGACCCTCTTTGGATGCAGCGATAGATTCGGAGAGAAAAAGAAAAGCGACAGAGATGCAGCAGAGTTGTGGGTGTAAGGGGAGGTAGGTAGGGCAGGTGGTGGGCTGTAGGGCTGCGCGGTGGCTGGTGCTCGTGGTCCCAGCCACGCGATGGATGCGAACGTCAGTCGCTCTCTTCGCCCTCCCCTTTGCTTCCTCACGAGAGGCCCACGACGGACAGTCGGAGACCCGTTATGCCTCGCGACTAGCCATACACTCCGATCTGCTCACGATCCTCCGGACGCATCTCCGACGCATGCCGTTGTTGCTATCTTGGTTGCCTGTGAGTTTGTTGTGGTGCGGAGGACGCTAGCGCAGGTGATTCGAGGCCTGCGCTCTGAGCCCTCTCAGCCGCCGCAGATCCCCAGTCAGCCGCCGTCTTTTTGTGTCGAATCACAGTCGCCTGCAATCCTTCGAGACAACTCCTGCAGGCCCTGCATGCGGGCCCTGCTGTAGACATTACGGGAACGACTGTGGCTGTCTGGACGCAGACGCTGCCACCACTTTTTGGCTCCCCTACATCCACACCAAGTCGCTCCGGATCATGCGTGGACATGTCAGGCGAGATAAACAATCACAGAGTTCATTGAAGACGTGCATTGTGGCGCTCCGTCAATCAACTCTGTTATCCTTTTCTCTGTCGGAAGGAGAATTACACACAACGTCTGTCAGCGGCCGACGTTACAAGTACCACGTCTGCCGCGACGTTTGCCAGTGTCTCGTCGTCTGATCTGCGACTGCCATGTGGTTGGCTGTTCAAGGACGGGCACGCGCATCACCACAGAGACATGGTCGAGTTACGAAATATTACTTGGATTAGAGATATCTTTACAGCCCTTCCACCACCGCCTTCTTATTGAACATGGCTTGACGATTCACTTTTCTTCTCTCCCTCCTCCTCCTTTCGTCGTCGTCGTCTACCACGCGCTTTGGCTGGTAACTGGTCATTACAAATAAAGTGAAACAAGGGTATCAATCTCCATAATCATCAAAACTCTTTCATTGAGCGCCATAAGCTTCGTCTTTGCTTGATACAGCAGACATTGGTGCTTTTCTGCTTCAGTAGTTTGTCGCAGCACCAGCGGGACGGTTGGGGTTGATGGGAGCTGCGTTAGTGTAGCCAGCGTTGTAGCCGTCAGAGTACGCGTTGGTGGTGCCGGTGGCGTTGTAGCCGTAGGGGTTGGCGTTTTGCACAGCTGTGCCGGTAGGCGCAGTGTGGTAGCCAGCGTGGTCGTACTTGGCAGCGCTGGAGTCAGTGGCCCCAGTGTAGCCAGTCTCGTGAGAGATGCGAGAGTCGTGAGCAGCAGGAGCAGCGAGAGTGGCAGCCCCTGCGCCTGCGCCAGCAGCACCGAGCTCGGTGTCGGCGGCAAAGCCACGGTTCTTGGGCTTGCGTTGCCAGAACTTGCGCTTGCCGGAGCCCGAGGTGTAGTTGTTGGCAGGCGAAGGACCGTACTTCTTCTCCTTCTGGTGGTGACGAGACACCCAGACCTGGACAATGGCGGAGATGGCAAAGAGAATTGCGCCGATGATGGAGACGGCAAAGCAAGCCGTGTTCAGGCGGCAGGCAGTGCCATAGGTCACCGAGTAGGTGATTCTGTTGCTCTGGCCTGGGGCGCCGTTGAAACCTTCCTTAGAGTTCGCAGGACCGGTGCCGATGGGAGTGGCTGGGTTTGCACCACATGAGCTGCCCTGGCGAGTGAGGACGGCCAGAGCGATGAATCCACCAGTGAAGGCGACATTGAGGACGACTGCGAGGAATGCGAAGAATCTGACGCCGCCGAGGCAGCAGGTGAGGACGACGGCGAAGATGGTGTAGATGACGGCAACGCCGGAGATGCCTTCAATCGCCTTTGCGTCGCGACTGATGAACTGGTCACGGTCGGCGAGGACGGAGAGGAAGTAGGAGTAGATGCCCAGCACAATGGCCGCGCAGGCGAACTCGACCGCGTACAGGAAGGTCGCGAAGATGCGGAGAGCAGCACCGCCAGCACCCCTAATCATGAACGTGTCAGCCTAGGTAGCTCGGAGATTGCAGATGGGGGCAGCTGCAGTGCGAGGCTTACATTTTGGATGATGTCTTCAAGGAAGTCGCCTTGGACAAAGATGGAGCCGTAGCGGGATTGAGATGGAAGGGCGACGCGTCTGAATAGTAGCCGAGTGGACCTGAGCGAGCTGGAGAGAGTTGAAAGCGTCGCGAAGAGAGAGACGGGTCAGCTGTAATTGAGGTGGTGCCGATCGTTTTGGCGGGCAACGTCACTGTGGCTTGCTACGGCTGGTACTCGCTGCCTGGTCTCGTGCCTGGGAAGCAAGGTTTTGACGTCGTGGAATCTTGGTATTATTGCTGTCAGAGCTTGGCTCCTCTTTGTCGTCGCATCGATCGTCTGGACAATTGTACCAGAAAACGCCCGGGTTGCAGGTAGAACCCCGAGATCTGACATCAGCAGGCAGCGTCAGCTCAGTACAGTACTGTATGCGTAATCCCGTCCTCACACAGACCGGACATGCCTCTACGGTGCTTACTGTTTGTATGGGCCATACGGATCGCGTAAGAGGGACCTGGATGGCAGGAGCCAGGTATGCCGTACTTAAAAGTATATAGTGGATCACACTTCAGTAGTCGCATCTCGAGGCCTGTCTTCCATCACTCCAGCTCCTCGTCTTCGATGTACATGAAGGAGCTGTTGGCTTGTGCTCAGCCAGCCAGCCAGCACTGCGTGTCCCCGCTCGATCCAACCTGGTCACAACCCGCAAACCTGACATGAGCAGGGAAGTCGATGATGACAATGATCGTGAATAGCCTGAAGCCTTGTAGTCAGCTCGCGTCCTGGGTGGAACAGTGTCGTTGACACTGGCCTTGATGACTTGAACCTCCCGCTGGGATCCTCAAGGAAGACAGTCCTGGCTTGCGTCGTGGCTGGCGGCACCGCTGTGCTGCCTGCTGTCATCCCCACGTCGCCTTCGCGATCGACCATCGGACAGCCGCGTCCGAGGGTCCCGTGTCGAGATCGCCCGTCAAGCTGACTATGACCACCGTGCCACCGACCCAAGAACATCTTTATGGACGCCTCGCTTCCAGAGTCTGATGGCACGGATGGTCTTTCACATATAGACCATGTTGCCTGCCGGTCTGCGCGTGGTCGGTTTGCAGTCGAGATGCTGCGCGGACGGATGCTCGGGACGGCGTCTTGCTCTGGCCCACGCTGCAGCGTCATCGCCAATGGTCATAGGAGGCCGCCGCTGCAGACATTGTCGAGAATGAGCTGTCTCGGACGTCATTCGCCAGCGCCATGCTCGACAGAGTCCACATTCTGGATGAGCCGGGAGAATGCCATGACTTCACAGTAGGGCAGGTAGGTGGTGCTGAAAACTTTCCCCCACGTATATCTATCTGCCTTTGCGACGGTGTCTCTCCCTGCTCCAACCTCACACACGCTGCTACTTTTCCCTACTAGCAAATATCGCAATAATGGGCTACCCAGAGACAGCAGAGGGCTTCATGGTCCACAGCCATGAGCAGTGGTCCACATTCAAAAAGGGCGAGTTCCCTTTGAAGCCTTTTGGCGATTACGACATTGACGTCGCCATTGAGGGTATGCTTGTCTTCTCACCAACACTTCCACTCTGCGGGCTCCAGATTGCTTACTCGTCGTGAACAGCATGCGGTGTCTGTGGTTCAGATGTGCACACCATCACTGGCGGTTGGGGTGGTGCACCACTTCCCATCTGTGTTGGCCACGAGATCATTGGTCGCGCAGTCAAGATTGGCAAGGAGGTTCGCACTGTCAAGGAGGGTGACCGTGTGGGTGTCGGCGCTCAGATTGGTGCCGACATGGACTGTGACTTTTGCAAGGACTTTCAAGAGAACTACTGCCCCAACATGGTGGACACCTACGGCTCCAAGTGGCCTGATGGAACAGCAACTCACGGTGGCTACGCCTCCCACATTCGTGCTCACGAGTACTTCACCTTCCGCATTCCAGACGGCCTCGACAGCGTCAACGCAGCACCGATGCTTTGCGCCGGCATCACCGTCTACAGCCCTCTAGTGCGACTCGGCGCCGGCCCCGGAAAGAGAGTCGCCATTGTCGGTCTGGGTGGTCTTGGCCACTATGCGACCATGTTCAGCCATGCGCTGGGCGCAGAGACCTATGTCATTTCTCACTCCCCCAACAAGAAGGACGACTGCCTCAAGCTCGGTGCAAAGGGCTTCATCTCGTCAGGAGACAAGGATTGGCACAAGCCTTGGCATGGCAAGTTCGACTTCATCCTAAACTGCGCCGATGCCACCGACAAATTCAATCTGGACGAGTACTTCAGCACCATGAAGGTTGGCGGTCGTTTCCACAATGTCGGCTTGCCAGACAACAACTTGCCTACATTGAACGTCATGCAGTTTGTGCCCGGCCAGTACTATCTCGGTGCTTCGCATTTGGGCAACCGACAGGAGATGCAGGCCATGTTGAAGCTGGCTGCTGAGAAGAACCTCAAGGGCTGGGTTGAGCCCGTCGACATCTCTGAGGAGGGCTGCAAGAAGGTAGTCGAGGGCGTCGCGAACGGCAAGGCCCGCTACCGCTACACCTTGACCAACTTCGACGCTGTCTTTGGCAAGCGATACTAGACGAGTCGAGGATAGTTTTCATTGCATGAGCAACGGTGTTGGTGGTTCATGATCCGAGCCTTTGAGCTTCCAGCGATCTCGTATAGCAACGTTTTTCTTTGATACAGCATGCACCATAGACCAATCTCAAAAATCTTCATCCAGACGCCGATACTATGCTCTGCGCGGAGCAGCTTTTCCCATGTATAGAACATTACTTGCCGTTGTTTGCGGCGTTGCCTTTCTCCCTCTCTAGACGGCCCCTGATCATGCCCTCTAGACCTTCGTTGCGTCGACACATGAGCAGAACGTCCTCAAGCCCAACGTCCTTTCGTCCAGCATGCGTTGCAAATCGCTCCACATCAACAGCGACGGTCTCAATCTGCGCCCAGATGGCTTCGGTCAGGGCGGCAATAAACTGCGGCGTTGCATTGGTGCCCAGACGTAGCGTTACGTCGTCTACCAGTTTACCTGTCGAGAACCACAGTGCCGACTTGAGCTTCTGATCAATAGCGGATGTCAGCTTTGGCACTCGTCAAGAGGATACTAGCCTCGAGCATAGCTCGCAGGTCTCAAAGTTGGCATCGCAGACAAGCAGGATTGGTAAGTGGCAAGGAAGGAGGCGCGGTTCAGGTACCTCTTCGCGGTTCAGGGCTGCTGCTTGCGCCTCATTTTCTTCTGTAGGAGAACTCATCCTAACGCCCTGCAGTTTTGCCCGGCCTTTTGTGTTGCGCGAGAGTGTCAGATTGGCCTTTGCATCATCTCTGGGGGGAGCTCATCAAGTAGATGGTATGTATCAGAAGGTAGTCGAGTAAAACAGCTTCAGTTCCACGCTTGTTGCCTAGAAAGCCTTGGCCTTTAATGCTCCGAGTTTCCGTGACTGGTGCTCGCAGTCCCGTAGACCACACGTATGGATAGATGTGATCAAGTGTACCTAGTAGGTCGTGAATGCAACGGGACTATTGGGACATTGTGATCGAGGTGTCAATTGGGAGGGTAGGCCAATGTTGAGCCCTTGGAAGTTGGAACGTGGGAACCGGTCGCGCTGTCCGCAACTCCATTTCATTCTCGTTCGACAACCATCTCATCTGCATACACCGGATACAGCCGACAACGAGTACCACTCCGTATCGTCTTGCTCGATCCCGACCATGTCCATGATTTCATGGAGCTGCTCCATTTCCGGCACTGCAGAGTCTCGAACGGTGTCTGAGCGCAGGACCTCGCAAGATGAATCGCCTGACCATCACGACACATGGCTGCTCTGTGTATAGACTCTTTCTGCATGTCCATGCGTCTGCTGTGCACTGCCACTTGTCTCGCTACCCTCTATTGAGTTCGCATTGTCATAAGCCAGTGTCGTGACACAACGGCTTTCTGAATGCGAGAGCCTTTGCGCTTAGCAATCCGTCAGCCTTACAACACAGCCCAGTACGTTGAGGGCTTGTTACGCGTTCCGAGTTACCTACATGATCCTTGCTCGTGGAGTCCTGGACAAGTATTCGAGCATCGATGTCTGGTGGCTGAGCTACATGGGAATCATTCGCGTACTGGAAAGGCAACCTGGGGGGCACTGCGCCGCCGCTCGGCGTACATTGATACATGACACCCACCAACAAAGGTTGGTTGACAGCCAAGGTTGAACACCATGACGCTGACCGCATAGCAGAATGGCTCAGCAAAGCGACGCCAAGCACGATGACGAATATCTTGAGTGGCTGCGATGGCAGACATGCACACAATGCCTCTGGAGAAGGCAACCGTGAGCAAGGCGAGACCCACCACAAGTACTACAGTAAGAACGAGGTACAGCGCTGAGACGAAGGGGCTCAAGGGGCTGGAAGACGGGTTCGCCTTATATGCAAGCAGCCGCGTTACTTGCAAGCTCGTGCAATCGCTCAAGTCATTCACGTAAAGGTCCTGTTGCATGGCCTTTCTGGCTGCAGGCGGGCAGATGCCTACCATCCTTGCAGCTTGTCTATCAGACGATGCGGCTGCGTGAGACGAAGAACGGGTGGCATCAAACGCTTTGCCGACGGAAGTGCTGTTTTATGAAGACTGCATTCTCAGCGCCGCGCTCCAAGAATGGCCAAGGAATCGCTGCATCTCTGACTGTCAAGCTAGCTGATAGGTCTCGGTGACTGCTGGGTTTCGAAGGAGATTGCGCGCGCAGGCAGGCCTCAAAAAGCGCGAATGCAACATACACTACCTGGAGCAACGGAAGCTTCGGCAATGTCAGCATGTTGGAGCAAGGAACCTACTGCCAGCTGGCAACTATGGGTGGCGATGTGGACAATTGCTCCATTTGCCGCTGTGGAAGCAGCTCCGTAGGGTCTTTTACCGACGTTGAGTGTGGCTGAGCGCCGGGCGCATTGGCCAGACATGTGAAGCTGCAGTAGGGCTGCGCTTGCGACGACATCTAGACTACACAATACTTGTTGGTCACAGATCCAGGATGGCTGCCCTCGACAGCGGTGGTGCTGCCATGCGGTATGAGTGGCAGCGATAGCCGTTGGGACGACACACAGCAGGACACTCGTCATGGCGAAGCTGCTCGCCGTTTCCGTGGGCCTCTGAAGTCGTGACGTCGAGGCGTTGGACGGCGCCTAGAGCGACGGAGCGATGGCACGGCATGACGCTGCGTCGCATCTGCGCCCACGACATGGCAATTGGCTGCGCCCGCGGGGTGATGCACAGCGCCAGTGTCGTTCTGGGGCAAAGTCGAATGCTCTGGACGGCTGCCGCTGCAAGGAACTCGCAAGCTCAACCTCTGGTCACTCACCGCCCAGCAAAGACTCGATCGTAGTGCGATGCAGCATCAGACAAGGGCCCTGACCCCCACCCGTGTACCCGCACCGGCCCGCAGTCGTCTTGTCGTCGCCTCTCCGCACACTACTGACCTTATATTTCCTTCCCCATTGCTGGACTCCTGTCGTGCACATCCCGAATCACACATCTCATTCTCCACCCTCTGCAAGTAGCCTTCAATGACAGCCTGCAGAGGAGCATGCCTCCACAACAGCATCTGGGTCCCTCACTGAGCGATCGTACTCGCCATCAAACCATTGAAACTCTATCCGGAGCCTCACGCGACCACTTTCCTCCATTTTCTCGAGCGTAGGTACTCTCCCCCCATTGCTTGAGCAATGCCTGACTCGCCTGCAGCCCTAGAGACTCGGGTTATAGTGATCAATGGATAGGTTACTCGTCTGTGAGTGCTGCGAAGTCCGGCACTGGAGCGAGGATCTCCTGGCCGCCGTCCCCCATGGTCGAGGATGAGATCGTGTCAATGGCCAAAGAGAGAAACCCTGTGCAAAGTGAATCTTCGGATACCGACTCCACCCCTTCGCGCGGGTCAATTGACCAGGACCCCATTCTGTTCGATGCTTCAGAAGGCCTTGCGGCTGGCCCAACTAGCACAAGGACCTCAACTGCTCGAACTTCACCTGAGTCATCTCCGACTGTGTCAAGAAGGTCGGTTAAATTTTCAGAAATTGACCAAGTCCGCGTATTCAAAAAAGTCTCAGATGCCTCAAAGGCACTGGGATCTGGCCACACAGAAGCTGGGCGGCGCGATGACGTTCGAAATGCGTCAAGTCGAACGGCTTCTCCCCGGCCAGAAGAAGCAAAAAGTCAGCCCCGTTGGTCTGACATGACAAAAGAGGCCAGAGAAGCGTCTCTTAGCAATGCGCTCCGTGGTGAAGGGCGACCCAGAGGCTCCCATCCTGCTTACCAAGCCAAGACTGCTCGGGGCTCACAAGGGCTCAACATTTCGCTGCAAGGATCATACTCCGCAAATCATTCTCCTATGTCTACTCCCCCATATAGAATAAGCGGCGCGGATTACTTCTCTACAAGTCGAAGCCTTAGACCAGAGTCTCAAAATGTCTCCTCACAGCTGAAGACACCACTATCGCCTCCTCGCTCACCCCGGCTCTGCAACAATTCTACGACTAGCTCAGCGACACCTCGACATGCCTCGGGCACCAATTCCAAGATAGATTCCAGAGCGAGTTCTCCTAATCGTGTCCCTGTCGCAAGATCATCTGTACAAGTATCTCATCGCCCGACCACCACTTCAGGTTCGGGCCCCGACAGCCAATCTCCCAAGGCTTCCAAGCTTGGTTTAACCTTGTCAATCCCGGAGCCATCCTCATCAAAGCCACTACAGGCAACAGCAGTGGAACCGAGCAGGCACTTTAGCAACCCGCTGCCATACCCTGTCGAGGACACCCATGGAATGCCTTCAGAAGAGCGTCACATCTCCAATGTCGGATTGCAAGCACCGCCGACACCTGCCGTGCCTGCGCACAGGACTCTGCGCTCTCGCGATGGCAGCGCGAGTGGTTTTGCGGACTGGAATCTTCTCGGGGTTGACCGTCCAGCAGTAGTGTCTAGACACTCCCACGACGGAAGCCTGGACCACTTCAATACTTTAAATGTTCGCGAAGATGGTCCTCTCCGCAATGGAAGAAGTCGAGGCGATGACACACCCACAAAATTCTCCAATCCGCCTCGTTGTCCTCGCTCCGAAGCTCACCGCGGGCATGACGACTGGTACACTGTGAACAGCATGCCGAGCCTCAACATATGCCCAGATTGTTTCAACGCGACGTTCGTGGATACAGTCTTTGAAAAGTCGTTTCGCAAGGCTTTGCGAGACCGCAATGCCAAGCTGAAATGCGACTTTTCATCTTCATGGATGCGACTTGCTTGGCGGATCACGCACCTCGAGCAGAGGCGAAGTCTGTCTCTCTTAGAAGCTCTAGCGAGGTTACAAGATACGCGTGTTACTTGTCCAGGAGACAAGGATGCTAGCATAGACTGGTATGCTGTCTCCGACCATCGTGGGCGTCAAATAAAGTATTTTGACGTATGTCCAAGCGATGTATGTAAGATTGAGATCCTAATGCCCACACTCGCACCCATATTCGAGCCAAGTGATCGATCTCGTGGTCAACGGAGGAGATGCGACCTCAGAGAGAAGAGCCCACGCATTGAGGCATACCTCGAGCAGCTGTTTTATGTCTACGAGAAAGGCTATAGTAAGCGGAGAAAGCCGGACGTCGACCAGTTTGTGGAATTTTGCAGACGCAAAATGGAGATCCCAGAGTGCGAAAAGGACAAACCGATCGTGTGTGGCCATTGGTACGCTATCCCCGGCCTTGATGAATTCAGCGTCTGTGAGGATTGCCATGATTCCATCATTGCACCGGCCCGAGAGACCAAGTCAGGTATTGCATCGCGATTCGTCAAGACAAACAAGCATGCTGTCAACAGCAAGCACCGAGACGGGCACAAGGAGGAAGCACGGGGACCAAACTGTCAGCTTTGGTCACCGCGAATGAGACGTGTCTTGAAGCGTGCAGAGGAGCGGAATGACTATGAATACCTTCGGCAACGAGCCGTTGAGCGTAAGCAGATCGAAGACGGCCATCTAACGCGGCGGAGTGCGTTGGCGAAAGATCTTAGACGCGAGGATGGCCTCTCGACAGAAAGCGCCGAGCGGATCTCCAGACTGGAGGATGCCATGTACGAGGAGGACAATTACTGGAAGAAGTGGCAATGATCGGCTTTTGCTGAATGAGAACAATTTAGGAAAGTGAAATCCGGCCACCAAAAGCCTTTGTTGGTCGTGATGATTTATGAGAACACATGGCAGGAAGCGCACCTTCAGATGCCGGATCCAGAGTACGCGTGAGTCGCCAGTGCATACCTACTGTGTACCTAATTGAAGATACCCAAGGTGAATGCGTACTTCATACTGGTAAACTCAGGCCTCATCACGTGGCCTCGTCCTTACCACCCACCACGGCCCCCAATGGGGGCTGTGTTTTCGATTCTGCTATCCATCTGTATACGCGTCCTTTCAGACAATCATGTGTGACTCCTCTCTACCACCAAAATTGCCGAACTCTTGTTGCGGCATACATGTGACAGCGCGCCGAGGGTGGCATTAGGTAAGGCAGTCATGCAGAGGAGCGTTCCTTCCTCGACAAAGAGGCCCGAGAACCGGGCATGTCGCACTTGCGCAACTGCAAAAGCTGCTTGCAAATGGAGCCAGGCATCCACCTGCACCGACAGGAAATGCGAAAGGCATGTGGCAAGCCGATACCTACTGAGTCCGAGCTGAACAGTACATGCTGACCTGTCCATGTCCAGATGCTTGAGGCTGAACAAGGACTGTGTTCCACCAACGCCCACCGTCAGACGCCCAAGAGGTCCAGGGAAAGCTGCTGCCCGCAATGCCGCCTTGGAAAAGAAGATTGATGGCCTTGTGCAGCTTCTGGCCGCCAAAGAGTCTCGACAAGACGACCCTTCTTCAACCCTTGCCTCGCCACCATTGGAACAGGAAGCTCCACACGACTCTGCGGAGCGCCAGAATGAGAGACATCAGCACACATCGCAGGCTCCACTTGCGTCAACGATCAAGAAAGCGACGCCTACATCTCCTCAACCCTTGGGTGCGACCGTTGTGTGCCATGCGACTGCTGACAACCCCTTCGACTTTACTCCTAACAAGAAGCTTTCCTATACTGGCAGTCTACAGATCACTGACGAAGATGGTCAACTGTTCTTGGACGAATATCGCAACAACCTGGGCTTAGCCTTTCCATTCGTTCAAGTTGCACCTCACATTTCCGTAACTGACCTGCGGAGAACAAAGCCACTCCTGTTACAGGCCATATCGACTGTCTGTGGCTACATGGACTTCCCGCGCCAGAAGGCTATGGCCCAGGAGACGTTGCGGCAACTGGTAACCCGGGCCTTCTTAGAGGGAGAGAAGAGTCTTGACCTACTTCAGGGCTGTCTTGTTCTTACTGCATGGTAAATTTGTTCCCCTCCCCAGCCCCTTCAGGGCCAAGTTCATAGACCAAGGCCGTTTACGCATCTTCTAGGTACCATTTCTTCACGTTATCCAATCCTCAGCTCACAAACCTGGTACACTTAGCAGCCGCTCTAGTCGTCGACCTAGGCCTCAATCAAGAGACCGTACATAAAGTAGAGAAGTCCGTTGTGACATTCGCAACGCGCACTCTGCATGGCCGTCCATCTGCTCCCACCTCGCGAGACGATGATGGTAGGAGGGCGTTGTTGGGAACCTTTTGTTTATCCTCTGCGTTCGTGCCATGGCCCACATCGCCGTCGTGTGTGAGATGCTAATGGGAGCATAGAATATCAACCACCGCGACAAGAATAAACGCCTTACGCTTCAATCTTGCAATGGAGGAAGCTTGCAGCTCCCTTGAAACGAAGCCAGAACCTACAGCGCTAGATGTCCTTGCCGCAAAGCTTGCCAGGCTCCAGAAGATCAACGAAAGCATCGAAGTCGAAGCACCAACCGAGTGCGAGCAAGACAGAGCCTTCGGTGCATTGGCGGTTTACATCAAATCAACAAAACACGATCTTGATCGCTTCTGGAACTCTCTTTCGGAACAGATGCAGCTGACACGTAAGTTCGTCGTGTTTCCGTGTCCACGAACACGGCATCAGGGCGAAGCAAGCTAAATGTACATGCCTTAGCCTCGCTCAGGTTTGCGCGCAAAGTTAGCGAGATAAGGCTCTTTGACCTTGTCTTGCGGAGCGAACCGCCAGAACACGACAAGACGACGTGTAAGTCTTAGCTACCGCATCCTGCACACTTCTCTTAGTAGCATCCTAACAACCTTTCAGGGCTCGCTAAGCGTTACGAAATCCTGTGGAAGTGCGCTGAAGCGGCGAAGGAGCTGTGTCATGAGATCTGCTGTGTACCAGCGGCGCATTGGTATCGTATCACATCACCTGAGTTCACGCAATTCTCATATGGCTGCGTCATCTTGACACGGCTTGCTTCGCTCGGGCGGAGTCAAGAGATGCTCGAGAACGACTTGACACTGGGAATAAGCATGTCGACCGTGTTTTCGGATTGCGCCGAGGTGATGGAGAGGATCCCTGCGGAAGCCAAATTCAATGACAAACCGGTGGGTCCGGATACCATTTGGCTGCGCTGGGCATCTCGCGTCCGCATATGGCAGGCGTGTTGCGACAGGCACGAAAGCCGTACTTACCATCACGGAAGTGACCAGATTTCTCAACCAAGCGCAATGAAGCCCCCGACCGCCCGAGACTGTGAGCTTACCGAGCAATTTGAGATGGACGCCTCATCTCAGCTTGGCATGAGCGCGTTCGACACGTCGTTCCCGTTCTTCGACGACAACTTCTGGCTTCAAATGATGCAACCACATGGACCCCATCACAGTGACACGTATCGCTTCTTTGCATCATGATGGGCCTGCAGCCCGTCGCCTAAACTCAGATATTGCAGACAGCCTGCTGCTGAGCTCGCTTTGGGTTGTCATCGCAAGATGCACACAGCCTCGCCTTTGATTTCCTCATCCGGATTTGCGGCTGAGTGTTCGCCTGGGAATATCCTGACCTGGTCCACCCTTTGGCAGCCGTTTCACAGGAACGCAGAGGCAATGGTCCATCCGTTGCCTGGCAAATGGAATCACTATTCGGGCTTCTTAGTAGCATTGATTGAGATGCGCTCTGGTGCCCGGCGTTGCCGCCCAAACGTACTTGAGGAGATGGGTGCTGAAATGCATTGGCATCCCCGCTGGGTCTGCTGAGCTCGCGCATCACACCAGCATCCAATGCTTGCGAGTTTCACTTAGGCACACCGGTCTCGTCGACCCCTTCCACACTTGCCGATTGCGTCAGTTCATGCACGCTGGCAATCCCCAATACAATTGATATCAGAGAGGCTCCGTGAAGCACCAACTCTAACTCGTGGCACTACTCTCTAAGTGGAGCTGAGCTAGCATGGCTTTCGGCAAGGCCTCAGCTGCGAATGCTGTCGGCTGTGGAGACAAAGGCCCCCAAGAGCAAAGCAAGGAGATGGTGACAGCAGACGAAGCTCAGCTTGCCGGGACAGAATGGAAGCCAACGAAGCAGATCGCTGCTATCCTCCTCACTCTGTTCATCATATCCATCGTGGTGGCTCTGGACGCAACGATTCTGGTCCCAGCTCTGCCGGTATGACTTACTCGACGAGAACAAGAATGTGACACTGATTGACTCTCCCGACAGACAATTGCAGAAAAATTGAGAGGATCGACGAACGAAATGTTTTGGGCAGGCACATCCTATCTCCTCACCAGCTCAACATCACAGCCAGTCCTGGTAGCTCTATCGGATATCTTTGGACGGAGATCGCTTCTCTTGATATCGCTAGGTCTCTTCACAGCTGGAACAATAATCATCGTTCTTGCTCACAATTTCACGGTCCTGTTGATAGGACGCGCGATCCAGGGTGTTGGAGGTGGAGGAATCATGGCTTTGAATTTGGTGCTCATTACTGACTTGGTCCCGCTGCGTCAAAGACCAAAGTACACAGCACCTATACAGATCGGCTGGGCATTTGGCACAATTGTAGGCCCTCTAATTGGTGGTGCATTTGCAAAGAGCGGCGAATGGCGCTGGGTAAGTGAACACGCTGCCGATAACGGACGCTATGTGCTGACTCTCTACAAGATCTTCTACATCAACTTCCCCTTCTGCGCAGTTGGCTTCCCAATGGTTTGGTTCTTTGTCAGACTGCCACCCAAAAATTTGACCTTGAAAGATGTCCTCCGCAGAGTTGACTGGGTTGGTTCCGGCTTGTTCATGGCCAGCACCACTTCCTTCCTCATCGGACTCACATGGGCCGGAACTCAATATCCTTGGCTCAGCTGGCAGGTCCTAGTACCTTTACTTGTGGGAGCGGTCGGACTCGTGCTCACTGGTATTTGGGAGTTCAGCTTCGCCAGTCACCCCTTTATCCGTCGAAGTTTCCTCAAGAGCTGGTCTACAATGTGTGCCTACTTTTGTACTATGATACAGGGCATGATGGTAAGAACCCGCAGTGTTTTTCCTGCTGGCTATTAGACCTTGCTAACCAGCTGTAGCTCTACGCCGGGTTGTATTATCTTTCGCTATTCCTTCTCTCCGTCATGAACAAGGATCCTATAATGACTGGTGTATCGCTCCTTCCCATCTCATGTGGTCTACTACCATCCGCAGTCATCTCTGGCCTTTTGATCACCAAATTCGGTAAATACCGATGGTCTATCTGGTTTGGCTGGGCTGTCGGGACGCTAGGTGCTGGACTTCTTCTCCTACTCAATAGCGGCTCACCCATCCAAAAGTGGTTCTTCATTTTCATGATCCTCGGAATATCGCACGGTGCGCTTCTCACGGGTCACAACTTTGCAGTACAAGCCTCTGTCAATCAGTCTGAGATCAGCCAAGCGACCAGTCTCTTCTCGTTCTTCCGATCGTTCGGTCTCTGCTTGGGAGTTGCTATACCTCAAGCTATTTTCTTGTCTGGACTCAATCACGAGATCAGTAGCCGCGGCTTCAGCCGCGACCTCCTTTCGACCACCAGCGCTATCATTCATTACTTGTCCAACGCTGACCGGACAAGCCCAGAGTATTTGATTGTCATTGATATACTCACCAAATCGTTCCACTTTCTCTTTTGGGTCCTTACCGCCATCTCGGGCGCTACTTTTCTGATTTCACTTCTGCTCGGTCGCCATACTCTCGACCGTCAATTACACGACGACGCGGACTCCGTCCCAGACGATATCCAGGATAACAGGTCTTCACCCCCGCCACATTCCGATCAACGCGATGTTGACACGATCTTGAGCGCAAGCCCTCCACGTCTAGGCAGAGTGGTGACGCAGTCTAATCGCAGTCTTGGTGTAGTACCCTCACTGCAAATCACCGACAACGTCTCTGTCGACGATGACGCGGTGGCCGCAACAAATCGACGCTCGACCGCGCAGCTGCGAAATTCTACCATATCTGTCCCCACAGTGAGTTACTCTGAAACTACGGGAGAAGTCCACGTTCTCCAGGCTTTCACGCTGCCCACTGCGACGAGCGGACGCGGCGATGAGATTGGAGCTGCCAACAGGAACTCCATTCGCAATTCGACCGGTGTCACTCTCGCAATGACTATCAAATTGTGCGAGGGCGAGTCAGAGCAGGCACTAGAACCACGACTCTGCCTTCCAAGAGACGGCTCAGCATTTACGCTGCCTGGACTTGCGCCTGTACCACAACAGCCGCAAAGTGGACAGCAAAGAGATTCCCTGTGTCCACCCCGAGACTCCGAATCACCAACAAGCGTATGGACCTTTTGATGTGTATGCTATCGTAGCGGAGTCTTTGGTGCCCCAGGCTCAGCGAGCTGCACTGTAAAAATTACAAAATCTAATCTCATAATGTATCTGTATCACGACGATCTCGAAGACTATTCTCAGCAGAACACGGGCAGTTTCGATCGAGAGCTGCATTTGCCATGCACAGCATTGCGACACACTATCAATTTCTTCACCTTGCGCTCTCCATTTTGTAAATTACGAACTGTTGCATCTTCGATCATCACTTGAGCATTCAAAGCACCATTGTCGACAGCATGCTAGAGTTCGAAGGCCTAAACTTTGTTTCCAAAATAGCACAGTCAAACTTAGGGCGTCAAACGGCTACGAACTACAGGTGAACCCTGCTCTCACTCCAAGTTTCTCGAAAAAATCTATCCGTCTTCTGCCAAGGTTGTCTGCCAAGCTGTACTATTTAATCTGTTCCGGTCACGTTTGCCCTACAGGAACCTAGCATCGGACGTTTCACACCTTTTCTTCTTACTTCTCCTCTTTTGTTGTTCTGTCTCATTTGTTGCAGGTATCTCACGGTGCAATAGGTAGGTACAGTAGGGCTTGTCAGCCACGTGTGACAAGGCGATGCGAAGCTCATAGTGAGGCAAAATGGAAGTAAATTAGACTGGATATAAAGTTTTGACTACATGCATGTGTTTTTGTGACTAGGAGTGTGCAGGTGGCATGGCGTATGCAGGTAGAATACCATATGCAGGTGCTTTGTAAGTTGCACAGCATACCTATGTAGTACCGGAGCAAGTACTTCACCTTATCCCATGGGTACTTAGTACTCTGCCACAAGAACCTTAAGCCCAGGCAAGAATATCAAGGCAGAAGGGGTTGCACAGTACGTACCAGTGCAAGGTTACAGTAGCCCGTACAAAGTACTGTATATGCGGTACAAAGTGCATTAGTATCTACCTTGGATCACATACCCACCTCCTACCTAGGTACGCACCAACCGGCACCCAGCACAAGCCAAACAAGGCAAGCATCGGAATTCCGACGCAATAAACACCAACGAGGCAACGTGAGGACTCAACAAGGCACACCAAGTACGACAACAAGATACAAAAAGAGCAAAAAAACAACCCAGAAAAGAATGAGGCAAAGCTCTATATCGCGCAAGGCATAAGTCCGATTTGGTGGCGTACGAGGGCAAAGCGCCTACCCAAAAAACGGAGCAGAAAAAAGTACAAGGCAAAAAGACACAAAAGTCAATATAGTAGGGCAGACAGATAATATTCTTGTGAAACATGTGATTAAACTAGCTAGCTAGACCCGTTTATTCACTTTATTGGAGCATGAAATAAAAGTTGGGGGGGGGGGGGGGAAGGGTAATTTATCTAACATTACCACCTACATTACGGTTTTACCCCCCACAGTGGAGTCCTTGTAAGTACAGTCTGCAGGTGGAGCCCTAAAGATAAAAGTGGAGTTACCCGCCTAGGTACCCAGCGTGCCTACCTAGCGTGCCTACCTTAGGTAAGTTTCTGCATCTAGATTTAGATTCAAAGCTAAAATAAGGTGGAGCCCAGACGTCGGCTTTCTTCCTGCCTTGACTTTGCAATTACGTTCCGGGCCAACCTTTAATTTTCTATTCCAAGTTTGAAAGACTGTGCATTTGAAGGGGAGGCGGTTGGTGGTTGTTTATTGTTCCAGAAGGGGTCCGGTAATGTTGGTAAGGTTATATCTAGTCTATCAAACATAGGTACATACGCTACCTACCTACCTACCTACCTATATATTCCATTCCTACCTAGTATACCATCCATTACACTCTACCCCAAAACACAAAAGTAAAGTACACAATCCCACTCCCTTTGTCCCGATTTTTCAATTTTTTTTATACATCTAAAGTATAAAGTATCTACGCGTATTCAGTCGTCTATTACCCCTTTTTTTTCATAACACCCTTTATCCATCGAGAATTTAAATTAAATGAATAGTTATGAAAAAAATCCTCGTCTTGAATTGTATACTTCCGTCTTTGCACGCTCCTTCCATCCATCTATTTGAACATGAATATGAATAGAAAGTAAATACATACCTACCTAGCTAGTCGTCCTAAATCTAAACTAAAAAAAAAAAAAGTCCTACAAGTCCTATAAAAGCCAAAGAATTACAAAATTACTTCGCTTCAAAGCATCAAAGTATCAAACTAAAACCCCCCCTCTCCCAAAAAAAAAAAAAACAAAAAAAAAAAAAAAGGAAAGAAAAAAACAAAGGCAGAACAAGACCACGACAAAACACCCTAAACACCTACACAAGCAAGCCTACGCAAGCGAAACCCTCGGGAAATACAAACATAAACAGCCAAGCAGTGCCGGAAGGAAAGTCAGATGGTGCGCGCGCGGTGCGGTGCGGTCGGCAGGCCTGATATCCCCGTAGGACGAGGGTCAGGTTTGACATTTGGGACTTTGTATTCCGGTAAGACCGGCACTCAAAACTGGGACTAGGCAGCCTTAGACCAAGTTCGTGTCTACATGGGAAAGTTTTCTTCAATGAGGTAGAATAGCTCTGAGACGGGCCCGTCTGTACCGCCAATCATTGAATCCACCGAGAAATGACAAGATGCGCAGAACACGCAGACACAAGACGCTACACTCACAAGAGGCTGGAGTGAAGCTAGTATTCAGACCTATCGACACCTGGTACCTAATACCTAAAGAGTTCACCACATATACCACCACCTGGAACCCCTTGCTCCACGCGCCTGCACTTTCGCCATCTAATTGTTTGCCTTGAGCTGCCGCCGAGAGAAGTGCGCATGGCAGCGGAACAGGCGAGTTCCATCAAGTCTCAAGAGGCCGAAAAGGGTATCTACCTAACAAGGAGTAATGAGACTTGAGCAAAATCAATATGCCGACCATTTTGTGATCAGAAAATTTCCCCCGCCCCTATGCATGCTAAAGTAAGAGTGTTGCCGTTGAAAAAAGTCAAGAATAGGCATTTTGGGGGAGTAACCATCCTCTGCCATGCCAAGCCAAAAGTCTATCCCATGTTGCCCTTTTGTTCAGGGTTCAATGGTGGTGTGAAAGTGAAACTTCGAATGAATGCCGTGTGAGCCGGAATCGAAACGCATGAAATCCTGTTCATGGGTGTCTTGTCCGGGCCCAGAGGGCATACCTAGGTAGATGTAGGTGCTCGAAAGAGGTGCGAGGCGGCAGGTCATCGCATAGATCTCCAGGATCAATGAAACCTTGCAGTTGCCTCGCGAATGCGCGCCAAAGCGCGGTCTTGTGAGACCCAGACGAGGAAAAAAATTCGTGTGTCGGTCATAGTGAGGCGCTCGCACCATGTCGCCAAACGGCGCAATCAGTCGCTGACTGCGCCGTGGTCTTCGGGAAGGATGGAACCATGGTGTACCTCTGCATGAGCCCCTTCCACGACTCCGTATTCGCCTCGCGTCATGCCTTCGCCTTCTCCCCTCTCCACAAAGGAGACGTCGTCTGCGATCAGTTCTTTCAATATGTGTTGGAAGTAGACACGCAGCGATCGGAGGCCGCGTAAATAGCCTCTGTCAATGTCATCCGGTGCATGTGGCGGCGCTTTAGCCTGCGCCAGCTTGGTGCACTCCCTTGTAACGCAGTTTGCAAAGTCGATAATCTTGACTTCAATGTCTGGATTGCCTGCGTCTTCGTCGGGCACGTCCTTGCCATCAGGCTTTGTCATTATCCGCGACCCCGCAGAGTCGTAAATGAGATACAGGCTGCTACCGTAGAAGCGGTATCCAGGCAGGCGTCGAACGATCTCTTCGAGGTCGCCAATTTTCTCGAGAAGCGTTGGAATGAGTCGTTTAGCCGCCGAGTAATCATAGCCATTGTAGAAGAAACTGCGGAGAGTGTCTTGAAATTGTTCCCCAGCCTCGAGATCGCGGCCAAAGTATTTGTCTTTGAATTCTGTACGACCAGTCTTTGCATTGTAGACTTGCATGCCGCATACGCGAACGCCAAGTTGTCGCGAAGTCGTCTGTCTGCACTTTCTGCGCTGCGACGCTTGTTTCTTCTCGTCTGCATCGATGCCGTATTGTCGTGTACCCATCTTCAAGTCCAGAGTACAAGGGTGCTTCATGCCAGTTGTTAGATCTTCGAGGAGGATGAACTCCTCTGCCCTGACTTTTGATTGTAACCGAGCTTCTTCAGGGTTCGACGGCGCGCCTGCTTCCTTTGCTGATGGAGTTGTCTTGTCTGCGGGCTCTGGCAATTGTTGATCGAGACTATCAATGTCCTCCTTTGGCTGTAAAGGTTGCTGTCGTGGTGTAGTTGCGTCAGCTTCTTCTTTTATTTCCTCGCCATCATTTGAAACGGAGCTCGACGAGGTGCTGGGCCGCGGTCCGTCAGAATCCATTGAGAAGACTTCATCTTCAGCGTCGCCAGCATAGGCCTTGTCTTCATAGAATTCCAAGTCTCCAATCGAGGATCCATTGAGGTCGCGTCGCAGTCGACGAAGACCAGAACCAGAATGTCGACGTCTGATTTCCTTGGATCTGGACTTGCTGCGACCTTCCAAGTCCGCAAGCTCCTGTTGCTCATCTTCGGTCAGATCACTTTTAGTGATAGGTAGCTTGGATGCCTTCGAACTCATCAGAGTGGCAGCACCGAGTCGTTGGTGTAGCAGGGCGTCGTCATAGCTGCTTCTTGATGAACTAGGGCGACGCTCGCTTGATTTGATAGCCTGAGGCGCCGTCGAAACGGTACTGGTAGGCCGCAGAGCACGTGCGGGCTCCGCTCGAGGCAACTTGCCTCGCTTTTTGTAGCGGTGGATGGTAGGCGGCTCAAAGGCTTCGCGCATGACTTGTTCTCGAAAGTCACTGTTGACGGTGGTGTTGCCCCAACTGTTCGTGTGAGCTGCAGGCGGTCTACTCGTCGTTTCACTTCGCCCTGATACTTCTTCATCAGAGTGCGTTTGGGTCGGCGGTGCAGAACTACGACTGAAGATGCTCGTAGGTATGATGTGGCGATTGATATCAAAGTAGACTCGAGGCATGGGCAAAATTTGCTGGGACTTGCTGACAATACGCTGGCCCTCTTCCGCTTGTTGATTGTCGTCACTACGAAAACCAGAATCCTCAGGCCTCTTTGAGCCGTCCTCGCTTTGATCTATGGTCTTTCTGCGTTTCGTCTTTTCAAACGTCAAATTAAGAACACCAATGTATCTGTATTCTGGTTAGCGTGGCGCTTGCGAAGACTATGGGAATCAGCCTCATCATACCTCGGTACGAAGCTGAGGAGCTTAGGATGGTAGCGCTCCACAGTTTCGTAGAATTTGTTCTCTTTGTTGTTGAGACGCTTGCAGACGGCTCTTCGAGAGAACCGGTAGATTGCAGTATGGCCGCCGACCTGATGTGAGAATGGTTTCAACTCTACTCCGCGTGTAGGAAGAAGGCTGCCACGCCGCAAGCCAGAGCTTGCTCCAAAATTTTGCAAGTGAGATGCCGCCCTCGGAGTCGTGGCACCAGGCCCTTCTTCGTCTTCGGTCTCGGATCGTTCCCGCTCTGATTCAGAGAAATCTACTGTGCTGGCCCTTGTCACAGTAGCATCTGACCGCGTACCTGGGAGCGACGAGATATCGCCCTGTAAGTACTGGCTTTCATCCTCGGATTGTATGGCGAACTCGACGCGCTCTTCGTGCTGTGCATTTTGAGATCGGGAACGCTGGACGAGTGGGGGGATTGTGTCGCTCGGCTGGCATAGATCAATGGCGCTCGCAGACTGCGTATCGCTGGCTGTGCGTGGGCGCGACAATACCGGTTGCTCCTGGCTATGATGTGGATAATAGATGGCTCCCGAGATGTGCTCCTCTTCGTCTTCTGCAAGCGAGTCCGTTTGTGCAAATGCAGATCCGAGATCCAACGTTGTTCCGGGAGTGGTTCCGGCCGCGGCCGATGACAGAGATGGTTGAGATAGAGTCGTCTGC
Source organism: Taxillus chinensis (assembly GCA_023512835.1). Classification (NCBI taxonomy): domain Eukaryota; kingdom Viridiplantae; phylum Streptophyta; class Magnoliopsida; order Santalales; family Loranthaceae; genus Taxillus; species Taxillus chinensis. Next base: position 24,131 of record JAKCVP010000396.1, on the reverse strand, counting down.
TTGCTGCTGGTGCCGGGAGACAGATCCTGCTCAAGCCTGTCTGGAGACTGATATCTCGTCTGTGATTCGGTGAAGGAGAAGTATTCGTTGGCCGGCGACAAAGGCGAGCGGCCGGATCTGCGCTCCTCGAGGTTGGTTGAGGGACGACGATAGCGACTATCGCTGCGGGAGGCCACTTGCTCTGTGGTGCTTTCGTCCTCTTTGAAGATGCCTAGTGTGTGGGTGGTCTTTCTGCTTCTGGCGTGCGAACTCTGATCTGCCCGAGGCATAATGGCCTCAATCTTCTTATCAATGTAGCCATGATGTTGATCGATAGCAGAAAGGGAATGATCTTGGTCTTGATCTTGCATAGGTCGACCGGTCAGGGACGGTCTGCCCTCACGCCAGGATCGGTACCGTTGCCTTGTTTCACTACTTGGATCTGCAGAGGGTGCGATAGGCAGTGCAGTGTGACGCGGAGGCGGCGGAATCTCTCGTGGAGACTGTGAGGGGCTGGAAAAGGGTGGGAGAGCTAAGACGTGTTCTGGTAGAGTCTCGGAGTGGGAGAAGGCGCGAGTAGGCGTTGTAGAGGCAGGAGGAGTCGGGGGGTGGGAAGGTGACAGGGAAGCCGCGGCATTGAAACGATTGGCGAGCAACAGGTCGTCGAGATTCGACCTCTTGCTCAGAGATTGGGACAATAGGGAAGTCTCCGGACGACGATACAGGGTGCTTGCTGCCATTGGAGTCTGTGGTGTTTCTGGGAGATCTGGTGTTGGGAGTCGATGTGGAGAATCGCTGTCTGCATAATGAGTTGCGAAGATGCTATCGCGCTCTGAGAGCGGAGGGTCGGCGGAGTGATGGAAGGTGATGGGTTGTTTGGGCCTGGGGTGGTTGACGTTGACGACAGTGGCGGCGAGGGGGGGAGGTGGAGGAGGAGAAGAATGATGAGGAGGAGGAGGAGCTTTGTGTATGTTGGCGTCAGGGGAAGAGGAATTCAGGTTGTCGAGGGCGTGATGGACGGAAGGGGAAGCGTGAGGCTTGCCGGTGGCCTTGCAGGGGCCAGGCTGGAGGACATGATGCGCAGCGGTTGACATCTGAAGACATTGATGAACAGATGCCGGCCACGCAGCGCACAGGATGGAATGTCGTTGGCTGGCGGTGATGTGCCGGGACCAAGGCGGAAGGGGCACGGGACGAGTAGGTTGGGCTCAGCAACAGGGCGCGGGAGTGTGCGGTGAGTGGGCGAGTAGGAGGAATTGAGGTGGGCGAGTTGGCAACGTGCTGCTATCGTTGGACTGTGAGAGGAAGAGCCGTGGAGTCTTGGAGTGTGCAGCGAGAGAGTGTGGCGCCGAGTATGGCCGCCCGAGGAGCGCGAAAAAGGGCCCCCGACAACCGGCGCACGGGGCCCGCAGGCACTCGGGGCACCGCCGCCGTTCCGGACGATCATCGGGGCGCTCTCAATGGAGTCGCCGGCTTGGCGCCGCCCTATTGTCGACGACGGCACTGGACGGCCGTCGACTTTAGGCTCTCGCCTGCACACCTCATGTCGACAGCTTCTTTGCGGTGAGTGCAATCACCCACATTGTTGTATGTACATCAACCTCCCATGCCACCTGTCAGACCGTTCCGCTCGCTGATCCCCGACTCGTGGCCCGGCTGTCATCCCACCTGAGTTTGCTCACTACATCCCGGCTGTGCGATTGCACATGCACGCGCACGATGATGCTGTATCTCATCGCGATCCACAACAGCCGCCCCTATCTTTCAGCTCAAACTCTGTTCGCCAGCACCTTCATCGAATTCCCAGGTCCGCTTCAATAACCAAATGCCCGCTCGTCCATGCCCATCTTTGATCCTGGCGTGCCTGGGCAGCCATACATCACCAGCCCCCGCGTCTGACCCACGTTCCTGCGTCCGACACTATGGCCTTGGCTGCCGTTGTCCCCCCCACGTGTGCCTGTCGACCATTTGGCATTGGATTGTCTCAGCAAGCACGCGTTCCTTGACCGGGCTTTACGTGACGCCCAATGGCGTGCAACGTGCTGCATTGATTGCCAGACACCCTGTGCACAAAACCTCCTGACATGCACCAGCCGAAGCTTACCTGCACCACGTTTGCTAGGCGACTTGTACGTCGACGGGGTATTGTACACATCGCTGCTGTCATTTCTATGTACTGTGTGTACTGTACTGCTTGTACTGCGTGTATGTAGCCTCTAAGGACGTTGCATCTCCGACCCTTACCATGCTGGCTGTAGCATCCTGTTATCTTGCTCCGACTGGTGGCTAGAACTCACCGTTTCCAGGGGCCTTGCATCCATGCTACCTTCTTCTAGTTCCTTATCAAGGTCCCAGACATCGAGTGCTCCCTCGACTCCTCCTACCAAACCATCAACATCGATCGTCTCGGCTGCTTGCGCTGGAGCACGACACGAGCTGCTATTCTCCTTCCCTGCCATCTTGGTCAGGCCTTGCCAGTGTGGTACCCCCGCGAGAATATCCTGCGTATCGACCGGTCTGCCCTGGGTCGGACTCGGAGGGAGACTGCCGTCATCGTGCAGCTTGCTGAAAGGCGTGAGAAAGTCGCCCTGGCTTTGCTGCTCTCCACGAACAGTGGCCTCGAAATAATCCATCTTTCCAAATAACGCGACTTGTGTCGAGATTGCGTCTGCGGCTGCTCGCGCCGATCTTCTGACCGGTCTTGACGTGCCTGGTCGCTCAGTGCGCGTTTCCCTCGGACTGTCAAAGTCAATTACTCGGCGTGGCTTCCGCTTGCTGCGAGGAGCTCGGCCCTTAGGTCCTGGTTTGCTTTGTGAAGCTGAGTCCTTGTTCGCTGCTTTCCTTTGCGATCCCTTGCCCTTGCTCCGATTTGTCTTTTGCTTTAGCTGACTCGTTTTAGACTTTTGCCGTGAACTTGTAGATGGCAACCGTGTCTCGAATATTTCTGCTCGAGCTTCGGCGATTCGTCGCATTTGACTCTCGAGCTGGGCAGGGGAATAGAATCTGCCAAAGATTTCACAAGGCGCAGCTCGAATCGTCGCAGCTTCACCTGCGAGGATCCATTCCAACTCCGTCAGCCCACGAGGAAATACTCGCCGCATGTTCCTCGCGTGACGAGCAGCAGCCTTGCTACGCTGCTGCGATCGTCTCGCGTGTTGCGCATTCCAGTCCTCCCCAAGTCGTTGGACTGCATCTTCAAAAGACAGTTGCGGTTCGAGTGGGATTTGCGCGGGATTGCAGTCTGGCGCAATGTCTGGCAGCTCAACATTCTCTTGTGGTTGCACGACCTCTGTTGGCTGTACGTTTCCGAGCGGAAGAGCATCTTCAGATCTTAGCAAGGGCGCCCCCTCAGTTTGTGGAGAGTCGAGAATTGCGGATTCATCAAACACCATGTCTGGTGAAGAACTGTGCTCTTGCGGCTCCGCAACAGCCTCTTGAATGCCGTCGTGAAAGGCTCGAGGTCGCACTTGTGTCGTATCAGTGTCGGCGACCGGACCGTTGACCAGACTTAGACGGTCAAGTAACGAGAGCCTAAGAGTCTGACTCGCGCTTTGATCAACCAGGTCCCAGTCAGCGAAATAGTCAGACGCATGGTCTGATGGACATGAAGGACCGCCCTGCTCTTCCGTTTCATCTACCTTGTCATCTACCTTGTCATTCTCAACGACCTCGCTTTGCTCGAAACTCTGCTCTGTTTTGCCTTGGTTTTCTGGCTGGCGTACTTCGAGTATAGGGTCATCTGCGGGGCCATGATGGCTTTCAGCAGTCTTGCAGTCTTGTAGTGTATTGACATCCGCAAGCATCTGGTCCTCTATGACAATTTGATCTTCTTCGAGGATCTCGTCTTCTTTGCCAGCTCGCTCCACAGCCTCTGCCTGCTGTTCGCCGAGGATCTTGTTTCCCCTCATGATCACGTCCCCTTCAAGAAGCCCTTCCTCCTGAGGAACACTGCCCTCCAGAGCTGCTTGATGGTGCTCGTCTGCTTTGAGATCTTGGTCTCCCACAGGGACCGCGTTTCCATCGTCATCCTCACCTTCCACGTGGTCATCATCACTGTCAGCATCGAGAATCTCAACAGAGAAGTCCTTATGGCGAAGCTGAATTGACATGCGCAATGGGGTTTCGACAACCCTGTCAAGTAATCGGAGAGGAGAGGAATGAACCCCGTTCGGCCTGTTCCCCAGCGGCTGTCGGATCAGCTTGCCCTCAGGCAGTGACACACACTGGGGACTGTTTTGCCGGTGGCTTCCTGCTTTGAACTCTTGTTGATTTAACGACATGAGGTTATGCTGACTGGGCGTGAGCACACGGGAGTCGAGGGAGTTGTTATCCAGGGTAACATCTCCGGCTCCAGCATTCCGTGTACATTGGTCCAGATGCTCAGCCTTCTCTTTCACATCGCCCAAATCACTTGACTGCGGCCTGCCGCCTACATGCTTCGATGTCCCGCGCACCGACTGCAGTGGTAAGGCACTGGCTGGCTGGACCCGTGACTTTGATGACGGTGGAGTTATTTCTTCAACGGCACGGCCATTCGTCTTCTTCTCATACGGTCGGCCAGTATTTGGCAAATGCAAGCTTTTTGATATGGCACGTTGAGCGTTCTGTCGCGGGCATTGTGCTCCCGGTGAAGCAGGCTGGCGTGGGGGCAGCTTAGCATCTGGCAAACCAGTCTCAAAATAACGGCCAGCAGCGTGTAAGCGATGTTCGCGTCCGGCTCTGGGCCTCGGTTCGGTATGTGTATGATCCTCGGCTACTTGGGCGGAAGGCTGCCCGTGTGTTGACAACGAGCCATTGCTCTTTTCGGACTGCACGACTGGCAGCAAGGGACGAGTAGCTGCGCGTCTCTTTGTGCTAGTTCTCTCCTCTCGTCTGCGCAGGCGGCTGGCTTCTGAAGCTACTGCAAACTCCTCGGTTCGATTCGCAGAGACTTTGTAGGCGTCGAGTGTCTTGCTTCCGGCATTCCCAGGGCCTGGCAGCCAGGGATCCTTCCAATTGTCGAAAGGGCCACGAAGGATAGTCGTGAGAACCCGATGGCGGGAGCCAGCCAGATACTGAGTTGCAATTGATTCGACACGGCGTTTGTAGAGGGGATCATTGATATCTTGGTAGTTCTTCGGGTGGGGGCAATCGAGTGTCTCATCAGCCGCAGAAAGGTAGGGTTCGAAAACAGGCTTGCGGAGGAACGGGTGGAGTGGCGGCATGGCAGCCGGCTGAGAGGCTACAGCTCAGCAGAGTGAGGACATGCTAAGTCTGCCGGCAGGGCGAGGGTAGACTGGAATGAAAGAGGAGCAGAGAGCGGGCAGGTGGGAATCTGGGGAAGCGGCCAGAGGTTCGCGAACATTGACGATCAGGTTGGAACGCCTTCCTAGCGCGGCTTAAATGATGTCGGTGGACCGTTCCACCCTCCACTCTAATTTACCTCAGGTCCTACGAGTCATGAACTACAATGTGTTTGGAACCACTTCGTATGGTGTAACAGACGCATGATTTCACAGCGTGATGCTAGACTACCACCGTATATTGTAGATCACCCTCGGTTCAGACACGGTACACAGCCGCTCGTATTGGCGCCTTACCATGAGCATATCCTCAGGAATTCGTAACAGGTATTTCATAGTCTTGGCTCGCTGCGCTGTAAGTTACTGTACCTGTACATGTCGGCAACCGTCAATCACTCAAACCATATGGTCCCCCTCCCGTCCGTCCGATCATACAAAAACGCCAGCTTGTGTACATTTCTAATCTGCATTTCTTCTCTCGTGAACTGGCTTGATTTAATGGGTATGCCAGCCCAATGAGTGACTGCTGCCCTCCTCGCCGGCGGGATCAACGCTGGCAAAGTTCCGCTCCGTGTATTCCCAATAGTCTCTTTCCATCTCGAATCTAATCGAGTACGCCTTTGCGAAACGCCACGCTTCTGCATCAGCCTGATTCCAAGCCTCGAGCATGTCGAGTAGTTTGTCGTTTTCAGCGCTCTTGCCCCGACCCTGAACGACTGCGATTGCCTTTGTAAGGAGTTCGCGTTCACGCTCAATATTGGCTTGCGTCAGGGGTCGCTCGCCAGGCGCAATGAACTCGGCCTCGGCCTGGTCTATAGGGTCGAGGAGTTCCTTCTCAGTAGGGTTGTAGGTCGGTAGCGAGAAGCCTACTTTCCATTCCACGTTGCGAACCGACATTTCTGGCTCTTCGGCTAGTTGCCATAGACAAGCATACTGGTTGCTGGGTCCCGCGAGGCCTGCTTTGAAGTGCGGAACGCGCTGTTGGCCGGCCAGTCGATCGCCGCCTAGTGCCTCGGTGGTGGACTCGAGGAAGTAGTCGCGCGACGTCTTTCTCCGAACAAAGGATGTATTCAGGCTATCTTTGAGGTAGCGTAGGCTGTTGAACGTATACGGGTGTGGGATCACACCGACTTGGAATCGACTCGTCGCTGCAGAGAATGAATGCGCATTTCTGGTCTTCAGCACACGGCTTGGATTGCAAGGATCGCAATGGTCCACTTGCGGCCGACAGGAGCCCGGTAAGGGACTCTCCGGGCATGTTGTGAGGAGGTGTACCAGCTTCCGCGCACGCTTCATCATGTAACCCATGTTTGCTGTGGAAGGTGTGATGATTGCGACACCTTCAGGGTACGAAAATTCAAAGTTTTGATGTAGATGCGAATTGATCAGGACGTTGAGGTCACGTTTCCCGGCGGCTTCATCCTCCTTCATCTTGTCGAGCACTGGCTTATACTTTGAGGCGACCGTCATGAAATCATAATAGCCAACGACTCTGGTCTTGCCGGCGTTGGCAATCTCAGCGGGTCGTAGTGCGGACATGATGTCTTCTGCTGCACTGAGCGAGTCGATATCTTCGAACATGACATTAAGAGCCTCTGTCAGGTTTCCAGGATTGGCAGCGACCAGGGCACGACCGTAAGGGTTCCAGGTTGTGATGTTGTGGTACTCTCCTCTCCTGAGAATGCCCATGATCGGCTCGAGTGGGTCATACCAATCGAATGGGACGAGCAGCCACTCACTGAGGATTCCTCCTCCCATATGACTCCATGCTAGCCATCTGTCGATATCTTTGACCAGGTCAGGCTGGAGGTTGGCAGCATGTGCCGCTTCGTAATACTCGTGCTTCCTGGCTTCAGCTGGTCCCAAGACAATGGGCCTAAAGCCCTTTGCCCACCATGCCCTTCGCCAGGTAAGGATCAATTCATTTTCGGCGTCGGCGACGGCCTTGCTCTTGGTCGATGAGCGCTCATAGTATGTGTAAATGGGCGCTCTCGGAATTGGTGGATTGAGCACAGGGCGCTCTTCGTCCCAGCTGGTGCGGGATGAAAACGGGTTCAGCCAATCCGTGTGCTGCAGCCACTTCATGCCTTTGCCAGTGTTCCCCTCTTGATCGCGCGGCATGTAGCGCTGCGGTGCTGTGGGATTCCATAGCTTGGGGAAGCCCGAGTGCTTGATCTTGTCAACGGCGCCAAACGCGGCGGGCTTGAGGTCCTTCAGGTCGGAGAAGTTGGGAATGTGCGGGCGTGTGGAGCTTGTCACGAGATATAAAACGGTGAGGAAGGCGAAGAAGCCACCAAAGATAACGAAACGCTTTGGCGGCGTCCGCACGCGGACGGGACGTCCTAGGAGCGTTCGTTGAACAGGCATAGAAAGGGCATGCGGCGCGAGAAGAAGAAACGGAGGCAAAAGACGGCTATTGCAATGGCGAGTCGGGCATGGAAGAAACAGGTGTGGAGAGCACGGGGATCCGGGGAAAGAAAGCAAGATGTGCAGCTAGGGAGGAATGAGTGTCAATGGCAGAAAGCCAGGAGGTGGTATCCAGCAGATGAGCCGCAAGAATTATGCTGGCGGTTTGCGACCGAGGAGGGAATAAAGTTCGCGGGCAGGCGGTCCCTTCCACTCTCCTGTGGGTTATCTCCGCTCGTGCCGCCTTGGTCTGAACAGCGGATCATTCAAGTCATGTGATCTGCCCTGGCCTCTGCAGACCTGCCACGTGACTCGCCATTGACGACACCTACAACACAGTTGGCTATCTGACACTGGAGCAGCAGCCTCTCCGCTTACCAGTCAATCATGCAAGCAAAGACCCATATTCATAGCACAGAGTCATAAGTATCATAGTCATCATAAATCTATCATCTCTATCCCAACACAGCCACATCGCCCAGATACCTACCTACTGTAGCTACCAGGGTAGGTAGGCAGCCAAGTAGACACCCGTGATCCCCTCAAATTTCACACCCCCAAAGATGCTTCGCCACGCCATTATTCGTGAGATCTCCTTCCCTTTTAAAATTGCTTCGCGCCGGGCGCGACATCTCCTGTCGGGCCCCCATATTGACTGTACCCCGGACAAGCCTCCATCACAGTCTCATTCAACTTGGGAATAGTCCGGCACCCAAACAGATTCTGAATTGGCAGCAGCAACTCCTGATTCACCAAGCTGACGATGGGGATCTGATCCAGCGCCTTGGCATTGGCAAAGGCAATGGCAAAACAAAAGGGGTTGGCGAGGACATCCTCGTCGCTGTATGCGCCGCCAGAGATATCGCTGGCGTTGAGTGCGACGAAACTATTGGTCGTGCCGGTATTGCACCCCGATTGGCAAATTTCAGGGCGCTCGCGGCAGAAGAATTGCGTGTCGCTGCTGAGGGAACGGCCTGAGGCAGGAGTGGGCAGCGTCAGGCCGACGCCGTAGGCATCGTTAGGAGAGCGCTTGTACCAGTTTTCTGGGATGCGTTCATGGCCGGGAACCCAGGTAAGGTTATCTTCTGGTCCATAGATGGAGAAGAAGGATTTGAGCACAGGCTTGTTGAGGAGGCCGTCTGGGTGCTCGACCGAGTGGTTGGACATGAAGCGCGTGATGAAGGAGTGAGCTGCCGCTGTTACGCCGGGGCCGGCAAAGGGGCCATAGAAGAAGACTGGGTTGTTTGAGACTGATTGGTCATAGCGACTGGCGCGGAAGGCTTTGATCACGTTGATATCGTAGTTTGCTGTTGCTGGGTCGGGTTGCATGTCGTACAGCTGGAGCATCGGTCAGTCGGACTGGTTCAAGCAGAGATTAGAAAGACGAGTAGAGCATACTTCCTTGAATTGGGACAAGACCAAGGCGGTGTTGCTGCCATACTGATGGAGGTCACCGCGAGTAGGCGAAGAATCAGACTCGTAGTTGTTGTGCGATCCGCCAATCCCAACGCGATAGCCGCCGCCAATCGACCAGCCCACTCCTAGACCGTCAAATACACCACCGTAGGCGGCGAGGATGGCCGCAAGGTCCTATTGGAGCTCGTCAGTCAGGTCTCAGCATGCCATTGCAATATCAGGGTGTGTTTTTACCTCGCCCATGCTGAAGACTGTCGTGCATGCCAACGTCAGATCGGTAATGAGGGCATAGCCCGATCGTGGTAGGTAGCCGTGGTTTGCCATTGCGTTCAATCTGGTTCAATGACTTTAGCATAGTGGTCCCTGTTGTCTGACGGTGGAGACCCTTACCCTGGGCATGGCCCTCTTACATCGCTGGGACCCGGCGCTTTCCATGCGTGGACGCCAGACACGTCTACGAATTGTGACTTGGGGTCGAACACAGCGGTATATGATGAGGATGTTGCCGGTGCAGCGGATGTCTTCGTTGCAGAACCTGCTTGGACGTTGGGAAAGGCCGCAGCGCCATGGGCGAGCAGCGCAGTTGCAACAGTGCTCGTGAACTTCATGTTTCCAGGCGATATGAAAATTGAGTCGTTCCTAGAGCTGACCAGAAGAACTGCAAGAATGCTGCCATGGCGGGGAAGAAGCGCATTTTGTATGTCGTGCAGTCCGGCATAGCGGCGAGGGCGTGGAGGTAAGTAGCATAGCCAAGCACGCTCAAGGTCACATCATTGCCTTTTGAGGCTATCGAAGCGTGGCTCACTGCCAAATTGGGTGCAACGGAGCGCTGAAAGATCTCCGAGTCCTCTGCGGGAAGGAAGGCGGCCGTTGTGAGTATTACATGGCCCCCATTAGTATGGAAATGGATGCCGCCACCGCCAATAACGACAGAGGTATTGCGACTGCCTGACAAGCCGCATCTTCACTTGTCTCAAACGGTCGCCCTGCTTACATGGATACGCAATGCGCTTGCCTTCACTGGGAAGCAGAGAAGTCCGAATCGGAGACCACTCAGGTTGAATGTCATAACGAGACGCTCGCGCATGGAAAGAATCGACGTTGAAGCACGGTGGAATACCGTGCATCTGCCGAGTGCACGGGCACCCTGAGTGACTGCTTGACAAGCCCTGCATGGACATATGGGACTAGTGTTGGTTGAACAGCTGTCGCGGGACTCTCGAAGCGCAGATCCGCGGCGACTGCGACGCTGGATGAACGCTAAAACGAGACTCCAGTCATGAGACGAGCCGAACGTGCTTTGTCGGCAGATAGTGCGCGGATGGCTCTTGCTGCACAAAATTCGGTCAGTTTCTAGGCTTCTACGCGTCTGGAGTATCACTGGACTTGCCGGCAGTACTCGCAGCTGCGCGACGCGAACCTCTTTCCCATGGACCATAACTTGCGCACCAACGATTGTTCACAGTGAGCTAGCTTCGGGTTTTGCAGAGCGGTACGAGTCCTAGATGGACTTCCGGCTCTAGGCATGTATGCATCTCAGGGCATAAAGATCAGGACTGAGGTTGGTGTTTTCGGCAGAGTGCTGAGTCAGCTCTGGGGAAATGCCCGGATGCCACTTGCATGTTCCGTCATCGAAGGAGGTGGGACAGAGACCTCAGTCTTCCTTTCCCATCTCTTAACTGCAGCTTGCCTTCGCATGGAGGCTATGCAGGATGTCTGAGCCAGGGCGTCATTCGTCGGCCACAATGATGAGGACCCAAGCGGGGTGTCGCATTGGATGCGCCCTCCCATAAAGTGGCTCAGCTTCGGAGGGCCGTCATCCCGAGGCTAAATTCGAAAAGCGCCTTGTCGAATTCCAGGATTTCTCGACAGCCAACATCAGCCACTGTGAGGCCATCTTGATCGCAATAACTGTACCTGCTTGATCACCCACACAAAGCTCATAGCAGTGCACTGGACAACACGTGACTGATCCTGAACGCAGCCGCGGAGGGCTCTAGTAAGCCTTGCGCATGCTCAGGGCGTGGGCAAGCGCTATTACCGGATTTCAAATCGACCCAAGTTGTAGCCTGGGTAGCACTCAAGCGCTCATGCTGCTGTCGAAATGTTGATACAACGCTGGAAGCAGAGCGGACAATCGTTGCAAGGATCCCTAGCAAGGACGCGCCGCCGAATTCAAGATGATACGATCACTGTCGAGAGGGTAAATTGCATGCCACGCGCTCGTAGGCCAATCGTGTCCACGCTACGCCACTGATGGCGACGTGAGTCTGCAGTCATCGAATCCACACCCTCATCCCCAGCCACGCTAGTACACTGAATTCAACCTTGGTACGGCAGAATCCGGTCTTCGCACTGCGTGCGCTGTCAGAACGTCTTGCCCCTGCATCCGCCGTCGGACAGAATTTGAAGGGCACCTGTCGCTTACTCTGCCACCTCTGACCGCACGCTGCATGCCATTGCGCAGCATGCTCAAAATAGACTAAAACGCATGCAGCACAATGCTGGATGGAGAGACATGGGCAGCCACAAAAGGGGGCTGGAAGGAATACTGTCAGGTTCTAGAATAATCATCTAGGCTTTTATTTGCCGGCTTTCTTACTGGATTTCTGAGGCCAACATGGATGCGCTGAATAGTCTGCTCGTGCACCAACGCCCGTCCGTACTCTCACTTGGCCATCACTCGCTGCCACTGATACCTGCAATGTCACTAAGCTTGAGACATGCTGCTGAGTCGTGGTTCTGACCTGTCCCCTGGTGATTTTGTTCCGCCCCTACAGGTGGAGAATTTTACTTTTTGTGCCTGACAGATTCTTCGGACGAAGCTCGTGCTGTAGATGGTCAATGTTGCATGAACAATGGCATTGGAGGGAATTCCAAAACAAGCGACTGATTCAGCAATTCTGCAGCTGGGGAGGCGCTTCGTTTACCCAGATAGGCAGCGCCTGCGGAAGCGAGTCCAGATTTTCCTGGGACCGGTCAACTAGGACGGCTCAGTGCCCCATGAGCTCGCGTGGTTGATGACTCGCAGATATAGATCAGGCACAGAAAGTATGGGGTCGATCCTTCCACCTGACGATTTGACATAAGGAATACCACTGTAGTGGACCGCGCGGATGCATGAGAAATTTTTGGTACTTGGAGAGGGATCTTGTGGGGCCCAAAGCTTACACCTGTCGTAGAGAAGAGCCGGTCCGGTAGGTTGGGAAGGGATTGTACGAAGTCCAGTGCACCCTTGCCGCTCGTGCTGCTTCAAACGATGAGCAAGGTTCAGCGTTCAGCCAAATGCACCGGATGTCGCCGTAGCCAAACCCAAGTACCCAGAGTTGGCAAGGCTAACAAGGCCCTTCTCCATCAGCTTATCCTCATTGGCCACAGGTCGAAGCGTATCATGTCTCTTGCGCATGAGGCGTCAAATCTGCAGGCAATTGTGCATCTGCCGTCACGTCGAGGGGGACGCTGGCGCGGCGCCGTAGTGCAGAGCAGGCACTAGGGCAAAGGTAGCCCATCTCCAGGCGTTCGAGCAAAAGTTGCGACAGGGAGGGATCACTGCCAACCGTTGATGGACCCGCGTACCGATGAGAGCGAGGGTGAGACAGACGAGACCGATTGGCCATCCAGCTCCATGGATCGATGATGAGTCCCAGGTATCTGGATGGTGAGGGATCACATACGGGCAAGGATCTCAAGCTCGGTCCTCGTCGCTTAGGTTGACAGGTGCGGCCAGCTCGAGCACCGTGGGCAGGGAATTGTCAAGGATCGGGAGTATCAAGGTCAGCTACGCTGGGTCGCCTGGAGTGTGGAATATCAGGTAAATGCGATGGGGTAGCAAGGAGTACTCCTTGACACTGCTGCGCGACCTGGTCTTTCCCGAGTCAGTTGCGAGGCGTCAGCATTGGCAATCTGTCTCACTGCGACACCTTATCGTCTTGGGCAACCAGACCCGACGGGAAAGGCGACACCTTGTATCCCCTGCCACCTCGTGCGCGTGTGCGTGTCGCCTCTTCCGAGGTCTACGCGAGCTTGCGACAGGCCGCGTCGGCAGGCAAAAATCTAGCCATGTTCACTTGTCGCGCGGAAAGTGGGAATTCGTGAACGCAAATGCAATTGTCATATGCGATCTCGAGTTTAGTTGATTTCGCCAAGATTGTACAGTATCCGCCCAAGTACTTGCTACACGCGCAAACAAATGTCATGGGCCATCATCGTTTGTCGTATCGTCGTGTAAGTTCCGAGTCATCATGATCATCGGAGAGGCCTGGAGTCCTGCTCCTTTTTCCTTGTCTGTTCTCCATTTCGCCGCTGCTCGTGCCGCCGAGATAAAACCGGTCATGATTGAAGTCAAAAGCATTTTATGACACGCCAGCCAAAAATCAGATCTCACCACATTGTCAGCCTTATTTGTGCCGTGTCAGGAGCCAATAGTCATTGTTCGCCGCGTAAAGTCGTCCCAAGAGGTCAGCGCTCGTCACGCGAGGAGTCCCTCTCGCTCAAGCGCCGCCATGTCACCTCCAGCTTCCAGGACAGCTCGAGCTGCCGCTTGTTCTAGTCGCCTGCGGCGGTCAGCTGCCTCCTTCTCGCGTCTCGCTTTTGTTTTGGAACTGCCTGAAGGCGCAACGCCTGTCAGAATCTTCTTGCTGTCGTCCGGCGTGTAGTTGACAAAGCCGACAGATGATTTCGAGATGGATGTCCTGTTGCGTCGGTGATGACTTGAACTGCTCGACGAGTGATGATGATGAGTCCGGTGGCTCGTAAATGAGTTTCTTGGCGAGCTGCCACTACGATTTGAAGAGTGCATTGTAGGTGGAGTGGTGACAAATGGAACGCATTGATCCGGCACGTCCATTGAACTGCCGACATAGCCCGGAAACGTTGCGCTGGCCATGTCGGATGATGATGAGGCGCGGGTACCAGTACCATGCAAGGATGAGTGTGCCTCTGCGGCGCCCGCGACTGAGTCGCGTGGCATACATGAAATCATGAGTCCACCTGTCGCAAAGGATGAGCTATCAGCTAACACGAGGCTGCTATCGCTGTACTGACGATGTGGCTCGTTTTCAACCTTGTAGTTGATTGGAGCAATGGCATGCATGCCGTATTGATCGCCAGTGGAGCAAGACTTTAGAAGGCTTGCCACACCGGCAGTGGAAGATGCTGGCGGCCACCAAGGCTGTACTTTGCTCTCGTCATAGGGAGGGGCAGCCTGTTGAGGATATGAGAAAGGGAAGCCGGCGTGGTCGCCATCCCACATGGCTTCGAAGTCAGCAGATGGGCTCGCGAAATTGGAGCGTGTGCTTGAGTTGAGAGCGTACTGAGAGCTGGCAGGAGAGGTCATGTGAGAGTTGTAATTGAAGTCGCAGCTGTTGGGTCGTCCGAGAGGCGGCGAAGCTTGCGGTGTGATTGGCGATGTGATGTGTTGGTTTAGCGACGACTCAATGGCTGGAGCAGGCATGCTGTGATAGGTCAATTGACGAGCCGTATGATTGGGTCGCTGTGTGTCGTCCATGAAGGATTGACCATCCCATTGGACCAGCTTTGCAGATGGGGGAGGAGATAGAGGGCCGGCGAGCATGGACTGAGAGTACTTGTCGGCGCTGGCTTCCAGTCGTTGGGCCCAGGCGTCTTGTATACCGTGACGCGAGAAAGCTGGTTGGGCCATCTCCGGGGAGTTGCAGAATGATTTTGGTGCAGGATTAAGAGCAATGCCAGATGCAGCCTGGGTAGGATTGGGTGCAGAGAGTTCGGTGACAGTCAGATGGTCTTGGGAGGCAGCGGCGGCACCCTCGAGCTTTTGAGGTGTACGAGGCGTGTCAAGGCTAAGCCCAAGGCCTGAGAGATCGGAATTGCTGAACCTTGTCTGCCGGGCGCTAAGGTCAGATCGCTGAAGTGAGGCTGCGGAATCCGCTAGTTAGCATGGGTCCTATGTTTACAGGGATAGCCATTAAAGCTCGAGCAGCCGGTCGGGGTTAGAGGGGCTAGAAGCATACCCTTGGAAAGATCACTGCTGTCGGGCTCCCCCAAAGATGCGGCTGAATCTGCTGTGGAGCACGCCTTTACCGCCGGCCTGATGCTGCTGCTACTATTGCTGCTGCCAGTCGTTGTCGAGGTGGCTACGGCGTGGTCAAGCCTGCGCACGTCGGACTCGATGTAGGCGTCGAAGAGGTCGTCGTAGCCCTCCGGCCAGCCCGCTTCTTTGTCGCGCAGCGGTGTCGGTGTGATCGCTGCCATAGGATCGTTCTGCCTCTGCGGAAGGGGGGATGCGGTGCCGAACACGTGATACGGCAGCTAACAGCAGCGTCAAAGGAAAGGGGGGCGGGCGGCGGCTGTGTCTCTCTGTGTGTGTGTGCGTGTGAGTTGTGCGGTGGCGTCAGCTTTGGCTATTTGTGTTAGCCCTGCAGAACTTGCGACGGATGCTGCTGCGCGTGCTCGGCCAGGGTCGTGCGACACGCTCTTGCTGTGGAGACTGTGCAGCCTCTATCCCAATGGAGCTATATAGCGAGTCTAAATCAGGCTTCCTGCCACTCGGATTCATCTGAGGAATTCCTGTCGCCGGCGTGGAATGCAAGGATTGTACATTTACAATTGCTTCTCTTTCAACTGTCGAACAAACCAAGCCGGCTCGCCCTTCCTTGCCGGCGAAGGCTGGGAGCTCCGAATGCAGAAGCCTGCTTTGTCCGCCAGGAATGCGGTGCCCGTGGAATTGCAGGACGAGGCTCGACAGTGGCAGCACAAAGCATCAAAGGACCTGGACAACGTCATACTGACGGTGTGAAGCAGATGGCGCTTTTCTTCAGCGCAACGTGCACATAAATGCCTGGACGATGAAGGATGGATAGGCTCGAGCGAACAATGGCTGGCGCATTAGCGCCAATGTGCCATGTTGCCTGGAAAGCCGGAGGCGAGCCTCTTCTTGGGTTTGCAAAGTATCAACGCTCTGCAGAAGCGTCGCAAAAAGACTCACCGCCGTTCTGAGTGGAGTGATGCCCAAGTCCAGGAAGTTGCCATGGCCATAAACCATAGGTGTGGGAAGCCGTCGACTAGGCAGCGGCTCCTACCGATGGATGTTGAGGCAGACCGCCCCCCCAGATTGCCGCGCAGTAGAGGCAGTGGGCAGCAGCGGCTTATGAGAGGGTCATAGTGGGCGAAACAGCAGAGGGCGGGATTGGTCGGGCAGCCATCAGAGAGCTGCCAGCTGGTCTGCTGATGGAAGGAGGCTAAAGTCGAGCCAAGTCGATCGATTCGGACTTTGATTCGACCACGTCGTTATGCGTCGATGCAGCGGAAGGTGGTGAGCATACTGCTTGTACGCTCATGATCCAGGTCAGGAGAGAGCGTTGAGGAGCAGACGCGCATTGCAGAGCGCCAATGAAGCTGGAGTCGATGCAGGGCAAGCAGAAGTCGGCGGAGACTTTGCACTGGGGCGGCATTCATAGGCTCTGGCTCGGCACCCAAGATTGGAGCTGCCAGGCCAGAATTGACAGAAGCATTTGGCCAGCGTCGCGATTGGTGACTGTTCTGAGAGCCCAGAACGAGCATGAATAATTCTGGTTTCGCTCGCTGTCAGTGGGTTTCAAGATTTGACTGCGCGACCAGGCGGCTTACTGCGATCAAAGGCAAGACTGTTGGCAGTCGCTGCTAGTCCGCGGTGGGTCCATCCAAGATCCGTATTGGTTGGGCATCGTGACCCGGCTCGAGAAGAGCATAAGGCATACTTGTTCACGAAGTCGTGGCATTGTCATGGTCCAGTGATGGGAGCATCCAAGCATGTAGGTACTGCACGTGTGAGAGAAAGCACATGCGGGCATGTCAGGATTTGATCAGTAATGGGCACGTGACGAGGTTGATGCCGGCCTATGATGACACTCGCGATTTCCATGACCTCTAGATGCTGGAGCTGCATCGCTGCACACGTTGATTCCATCCTGTCCCCATTGTTCCTTTCCTCGCGCTTCGCAGCTCGCTTTGCATCCGCAATCATGTCTCTAGCTTCCCGCTTGCTACTGCGTTCTGCGCGCTCCTCCACTCGCGCCTTCAGCACTACTACTCCTCGGCTCGCCGAATCTGTGCCCTTGAACAGCCGCTCGAATGACACCGCCAAAAAGCATCGCGAGTTTATGCTCAAGAAGCCATTGAACCCTCACATGACCAACACAAATTCGACAATTGCCAATGACTTCCCTTCAGTCGGCAAGGACAAGCCTCCCGCAGATCAGATTACTTCAGTCGATCCAAACTACATTCCCAAAGACTCTGTCCCTGAGAACACCGAGCGGATGACTGGTGGCACTCAGCCTGGCGGTCCAACATCCGGTCCAAACGCTGAGCTAGACGTTGGAGAGATCGAAGGTGGAAAATTCAGAGTCGCTCCTCTGCGCCGCGAAGGCGAGAGTGACGAGACTCTACGCGCAAGGTTAATATGTCCGTCTTTGAGCCTTCTTTTCCTTCTCCCTTTTCCTCTCGCGTAGTCGCAGCTATAGCCCCCGTCATGTGGCCGAGTGTACTAACTTCAGGCACCTAGATCAAAGCCGTAAGCGCGGCACACTCGAGTCCGACCTGCTTCTTTCGACCTTTGCCCGCGAATATTTGCCAAAGCTGAGCCGCTCTCAACTCGAAGCTTTCGATCGCTTCCTTGATGAAAATGACTGGGACATCTACTACTGGGCTACGCAGACTGCTCCTCCAACTTCCCATGAGACAGCCGAGGGAGGCTCACCTTCGCTCGCAACCCCCGCTGCAGCCGGCGCTGACTCCACCACTGCTGGAAAGGGAACAGGCGTTGACGCTGAAGAGCTCTCGCGAGCCGCCGAAAGCGGTCGCGCTGCTGAAGAGGCCACCGCAAAGGCAAGCAACCCAAGTCAGGGTGAGTGGAGATATACTATCGGCACCTTCAAGCCAGCATACCGCCCTGTACCAAGTCGCTGGAAGAATAGCGAGATTCTGAGTCTACTGCGGAAACACGTTCTGGAGAAGAGCGCGGGTGGTGTAGTTGTTGAGGGCGAGGCCGGTCAAGGAGGTGGACTCGGAATGATGCCTGACGTAGACAACTACAAACGGACGGCGAGCAAAGCCTAAGTGGACTGAGTAATATGGTCTTCATTGTAAATTATTTTCCAAGCGCATACGCAAAGGCCCACCTGAAACCTCAATTAGATCATATCAATTCTATTCAGACAATTGCAAGCTCTCCCAAATTTCATTGGACTGCTAGAGTCACCCAGGCGTGAAAAAGCGAGCTCAAGATGTGATAGTAGCTACGCACACTTCCAAGTATCTCTGGGTGTGCTCATCACTGTGCAAGTGTTTGTGAAAGGGGCCCAGGGATCACATGCGCAGACACGTGCAGAGCAGATTTGGAGGCGTTCTGGGGAGATCAGGGTAAGCGTGCGTGTGGCCCCTGAAAGTGCCAGAGGATACCGTGTACGAATGGGTCCATACTTTTCAGAATATTGAATGACAAGTTGCGGCGGACGAACCACTGTATCAACCAATCTTGAAACCCCTTACTCTGCTTTGACTGCGGTAGCAAGTCCAGCCTTCTCAAGTTCTCCTTACCACTCCTATTTACGAGTCGCTTCTTCCCTCCCGCAATGAAGCTACTCAGTGGTCTTCTTTCTGCGGCGCTCTTCGTGAGCAGTGCGCGAGCCCTCAAGTTCGACATACAAGCACATCCCGGAGCCGAGTCTGCGAGCAAGGAAAGATGCATTCGCAACTTTGTAGCAAGAGATACACTCGTAGTGGTCACGGCACACTCGAGCGGATACAAGGGTGACGGGATGGTGTTGAACATGCACGTAAGTACATGGTTGAAGAGCGAGCACTGGTCGCGTGCACCAGCTGACACCG
The DNA here is from genome assembly GCA_023512835.1 of Taxillus chinensis. Taxonomy (NCBI): domain Eukaryota; kingdom Viridiplantae; phylum Streptophyta; class Magnoliopsida; order Santalales; family Loranthaceae; genus Taxillus; species Taxillus chinensis. Next base: position 5,205 of record JAKCVP010000396.1, on the reverse strand, counting down.
TCGAAACAGATCAAGGACGCAGTAGGAAACGACTATGGCAAGCCTAAAGACATTGCTGGAGAGACACGGATAGCATTCACATCGCACGCTGACGCTGCCTTCGATGTCTGCTTTGAGAACATCCTCAACTCAAGTATGTCTCACACCGCATGCACCTTGTGGCGTTACTAATAGACTTCTGCAGAGACGCCTGTGATCAATCCCTCCCGTCAGGTCGAACTCGATATCGACATCGGTGCCGATGCCAAAGACTGGAGCGCTATCCAAGCCGGAGAACGCCTGAAACCCACCGAAGTCGAGCTGAGAAGGATTGAAGAAGTGATGGGGGAGATTGTCAACGAGATGGAGTATCTGCGCGAGCGCGAGCAGAAGCTGAGAGATACAAATGAGAGCACTAATGAGCGGGTCAAGTGGTTCGCGATCGGGACCATGGGCATGCTCGTCGGGCTCGGTGCGTGGCAGATTATCTATCTGCGTGCATACTTCAGGTGGGTCACGTTCCAACGCACATTTGCTACTCGGGAGTGCTAACATGACTGGTGCAGGTCCAAGCATCTGATATGAATTCTATGGGATTGGCTATGCATTGGGAACGGTATCGGTGTAATTGTAGGTGACAAAATGCAACGGGTCATGGGCACTCTCACGAGTGGTTGGAGAGCCCTGTAAAGGCTTCATACCGACTCGCGAATCTAGAAAATCTGGCCCAGCGAAGGTACGAAAGAAGGGGAGAATGGAAAGCCTGGCTATCGACGATTCCACGGCCCTTGGTGGCTCTGGGACGCCTGGTTGAGCCCCGGCTTGCCCATTGTTGAGCCTCACTATAGCATTTCTCCGACCCGACTTGGAGGCGGCAGCGGTCGCTGATGCCGCGGGAGGTAGGCAATGATGCTCAGGAGGTTTATGTGTCGACGGAAACCAATGACCGCGGCGCCTCAGGTATTGTCAATACAGAATATTCAACCAGGCCTGCCAGTCTGACCACTCCTCCCACGTCACCAATGCCGTGTCCACTTACATTGCATCACAGAGCAAACAGCAAACGCCGAGGATGAAAAGCCCTGGAGGTCGTCTTGCCTGGAGTCGGATGGGAAGTCGCAGACCACCGCATCACACATCTTGACAGGCAACGCTCCTGCCCCCTCGGACGTCGACGGCCACCAACCTTACCTACCACCTTACGCACTCCTCTCCCTTACAACCAGCGTTAATCATTCCATCTCCGCAGCAACCTTCTCCCAGCCCTCAGCAAGCATCCTTCGTCGAGCCATATCGAACACCCTGGAAGGGCGTCGACGACATCTTTTGCGTTGCGTCTCTGCATATCCCTGTACCCTTCCTTACCGACTGAACACAATTTGTTTCACCGTCACTCTGACTTCCCGAACCTTCTCGTCACTCCGCCCAGCTACAGCCTCATTTCTTAACACCGCCTACCTAATCGTCATGGCTGCTCATAACCTGCCGCATCTGGCCTCACCCGCATTGGCACGCGACGGCGACACCGCAAACAATTCCCTCTTCCACGGCCACTCTCACCACCATAGTTCTGCTCATACAAAACATCATCGTTTTGTTGAGAGCGTCCCGAGAACTCTTCCTCCACATGTTTGTGACTCTACAACCTTTACCCAGGGCCCACTCAACTTTCAATCTGACGTTCTCGACCAGCGATCCCCAATGGCTGGCTACGCAGGCGCGAAGCATGAGAGCGCCAACTACACTACTTCTCGGTACGTACAAGTTCTCTACAATTACTTCGACACCAAGATGCGTCACCTTCATCCAGAATCAAGTCCGACTGCTATCTGGCGCGGGCGGGCGACTCCACGAGTCGGACGGCGGGTCTACTCTTTGAAGCCTTGTTCTTCTTGCACGCTGTTGATTGAATAGAGCTGACTGGTTTCAATGAAGGGAGGCCAACGATGCCATGACAGAGCTGCGTGCTGGCGTGGTCCAAAAGCCATTTAAAGTGCGCACTGAGGACTTGATCAAATGCTCCCCCTATTTTGCTACACTTCAGGACCCTACGTCATCCAACAAGATCTCCTTTCCGATGAAGGCAATTGTCAATCCCGAGGAGGAAGCTATGCCTGACGAGCATGATGATGAGCACCATGACCGAAGTGCTCTGTTCAAGCCTATTCCCAAGGAAGCGCATGTCTCGATCGCTGGACCTTTCTTCTTTCCTGATATCGACGAGTTCTCATTTGAATTGCTTGTTGACTGGCTGAACAACGGCGAGGTAAGTCTTCCCTGATTTCACTGAAGCGACGCATAAGCTCACATTGACGGCAAGCTCGACGGTCCAGATGATTTCCACAGCATGACGCACTATGTCGTTCTCTACATCATTGCCCAGCGCTTTCAGATCGAGTCTCTAGAGAATCATGCCATGGACCTAATACGAGCCTACTACCGCAAAAATAACATGACTGCGCCAGCATTCCGCCTGGAATATGTCTACCGCAACACTGACGGGGCTTGCCTCCTTCGCGACTTCTTTGTTCATACTGCAGTCTACAGAGCTTTGACTGAGCGTGGTCCTGAGAGTGGTGCCGACTCACGCGTCAGTACCAGTGTTCGCAATGCGTTGCGTAGGGGCAAGGACCTCGCTGCTGACTACGCTGTCACCATGGCTGACTTCCAGACTGGCAAGGCAAGGGATGTACGTTTGGATGATGACAGCAAGTGGCACGTACGCCGGCAACAACCAGCATTTGCAGGGCCTGCATAGGCTGTCTCGCCGGAGTATGTCTGTATACTGCTCAGACTGAGCAAGGGAACAGTAGAGCGCGCACAGCGACTCTTGTGGCAGACGCCGACGGTTTGGCTCACGAATGGCCCGCAGGTTTGCGCGTCGTGAGCATCGGCCTTCAAGCTCCGAGTGGAAACGCATGAGAGGACCGTCCATCCTTCAATCCAGACTTCACTCGCCTGATACGGTGCGCTGCGTCAAGCAGGCCTAAGTGTATCGACAAGCAAACCATCACAGAATTCATCACCTACTGCATCGTGAGTATTTTGATAAGCATTTTGATTGATGAAGCCGAGGCACTTGTTGACTACTAGAAACTCGTATGCGCTTCACGAGCTCTCTTGTAGATTCTGCCTCCAGCACGCTAGTTCAGTAAACCTGAGATCACATTGTTTCTGTCATTCGCGCAGCACGACTATGATGGCGGTCGTGCGTTTGGCATTGTCATTAAAGTGTAGCCTCAGTTGCCACAATGCTATCTGTAGCGTTTGTCAGTAAGAGCATTTGATAGGTCGTCAATCTATAAACCACCTTCAATCTCCCCTCCCATTTAGTAGAAGAGTCATGATAAAGGAAGAAACTCGATTCCCACCTAGATATCAATGTCCAACTCCAAGTCCAGAGCAGCAATGGCCTCATCATCATTACGAACCACCTTCTTCGCCTTGTTGCTCTTGTCGCCATTCTTGGCCACCTCCTCAGCTTCAGCTTCCTTGGCCTCGCTCGCCTTGCGCTCAGCCTCGAGCTTCGCAGCTTCCTCTGCTCTCTTCTTCAGACGCGCTGCCTCGAGCTTCTTGCGCATCTTTTCTTCGCTGGCAAGACGGGTCTGCTCAGCCTCGATACGACGTTCTTCGCGCGCCTGCGCAGCGAATTTTTCATCACGTTCTTGCTCGCGCGTCTTGGCTTTTGGCGCCGCGGTCTTTGTGATTGGTGTAGATTTGTTGTTGTCCAGAGCGGAGAACTCAGCGTCGATGCGCGCGACTTCTTCGTCGTCGCCGTCCATTTCTGCTTGACGACGTGCTTCGCGGAGTTGCAGACGTTTGACGTAGCTTGGGTCTGAAAGGCGATTTTGACGCGTCAGGCGGGCGTTGATTTCCTCGTTTGTCCAGTTGTGATTTGTGACGGCGTGAATAGCGGTTGCTTTTGCAATACAGAATGCATGAGTAGGTAGGCGGACAGCGCCCTTTGAATCTGCGATGCGGCGATTGTACTCGGACCACTCGGATGGATGGTACTGAGAGTTTGAGATGAAGTTGAAGGCTTGCTTTGTGCCGGATAGACCTGGTTGGACGTGCATGTATAGATCGGTGTAGATGGGCGGAGAACCAGGCTTGCTGTTTTCAAGCTTGTACGGCTTACCCGTTACAAAGGACTTGATTTGTACAGCGCGATATTCGCGTGGAGAAACTTGCAGACGGACAAAGGCGCCTGTTGCTGCGTCTTCGAAGCCTGGTGTTGCGCAGAGTCGGTAGAGGTCGTCACGGCGCAGGAAGATGCTTTGAATGTCGCGCGGATCAGCAGTGCGATCGCTGGTGCTGGAAGTGTGAGTAGGCTTTGTTGGCTGATTGCGAGGCGGAGACTCTTCTTCATATTCGCTAGATGGAGAACGGTCAGTACGCGGAGCAGGACGATCGGCACGGCCAGCGGCACGATCGTTGCGACTCTGCTTCAACTGCTGTAAAGCTGCACCATGCTTTGTCTTCTTGTTCTTGCTCGGAGAGTCCGACTCTTCATCTGAGGCGCGGCGCTTCTTCGACGGAGATGGAGATTGGGCGGTCGGACGCTGTGTGCGGAGGATGAGCTGCGCGCGGAAACGCTCTTCTTCGAGCTCCTTTGCGCGCTGCGCAAGGAGCTCTTCACGTTGCAGCTCGGGCAAGGACAGGACCTTTGAGCGGTCCGCGGCGTCGATGAATTTGCCGTCAAGAGGATAAAGGGATGCCATTTTGGCAGAGGCAACTTGGTTTGCCTCTTCGTCGGAGGACTCGTCCATTGCGACGGAGCCCAGGTCGGAATCACTAGTGATTCTGTGAGTCGTGAGAAATATCGCAATATTTCTCACGCGTCCGCGAAGGCGCAGAGGGTGAGATTTCTGCGCCTTCACGTGGCGCGTGAGAAGGCGGAGGACGGAGGCATACTCTTCAGCGTAGCCAGCTACGCTGTCCTTAGTTGAGGACATTTTGTTTGATTATGATAATAAAGAAATTTTGAAAACAGTGGATTGAAGTATATGAAGTGAGGTCTGGAGAAGAAAGACGTCAGGAAGGTGCGATGAGCTGGGGGTTTATATACGGCCCGCCAAGGGCAGGAACTCACATGGCTGAGGATCAGATCTATTGACCAGCCATCGGTATTATGAGCACAATAGTAAGAAGGCGCAGAAGATGTAAGTGAGTGAGAGGTGCGGAGTGAAGCTGAAGCGCAGCTCAGTGAGGTCGGCCCCTGGTGAT